>JAJLRJ010000012.1:3840724-4440724 GCA_024195265.1 Dendrophyllia cribrosa | reverse complement strand
GCTACTTATTATTTATTTAAAAGTAAATACCGATTTCTGCATGTTAAAAATAAAAGCTAATCTAATCGGCTTGTCATACACGTTATTTCTGCAGGGCCGACTTGAAGCAGCCGGATCAGTGAAACATGAATGTTATACATGCGGTTTGTAACAGTCTCGGTTTGTCTCTCTTCTTCCCCAAAGGATTTCTGGCATCGCTGGCCTGCTTATTCATCGTTTTAACAAAACGCCAGTTTGATCATGTGCTGTACTTGACAGAATTGGCTAAAATGCAGTGCAGTTAAGTTTATATGAAACCTTACTTTTAAGGTCACCCACAGAGGCGTCTCAGTGAAAATTCCTGGGGAGGTTGTTATATATAGTCGCGGCCCCAAATATTCCTCTTAAATTACTACAACAACATTCAAATTCTTACTACACTAAACCTTAATAGAGAACTGTTATATAACTATATAAACTTAATAGAGAACACAACTGAAGCTGGCATCAAACTCTATCAAAAAAGTATTTAGTTGTAGTCAAGAGAGGACCTCTTCGCTGATCCAGTACTGATTTCCAGCGCCGACATGCCATTCTTTGCGATGAATATGGATTCATCCTTTTTGTACTTGAAAAAGATAAGCAGACGAATTATAAAAAACGCGAGATTAACACAAAACAAATGCATCCAATTGCGGTATTTAGCATGATCTTTGCGGAGTTCGTGTTTTCCTTAAATTGTCATGTTTACGTATGTTCGTTTTCAGTGTTTTCGACCATCCCTTTCCCGAATGCTTTGGGGATTCCATGACTGTTTTCGCTTTGTCAAGAAAAATGTCCAACACAACCGATGCTGGCATTAAAGTCTATACATGAAGTTTTTAGTTGTAGCCGAGAGAGGTCAAACTTTATCACTGGGAGCCACTTCACTTTTATTGATGATCCAGTAGATTTCCAGCGCGGACATGTACATGGCGATGCCATTCTTTGCCATGAAGATGGATTCTTCCTTTTCATACTTGAAGAAGATAACCAGACGAATTATCAAAAACACTAAATTGACAAAAACCAATTGTACCACACAGCGAAATAAAGCTCGGCCTTCGTGGGGTTCGTGTTTTCCTTCGTCAAGTTTGTTTTCTGCCAGTTGGATGAGAGACAACAGGAAACTAAAGCATGCCACGGAGACCATGACTATCCCGAATGCTTTGGGGATTCCATGACTGTTTTCACTTTCGTCAAGAACAATGTCCAACATTTCAACTGCATCAAAGAGATCTATGGTTATCCGGAGGGTAAGCTTGAAAGCCAGTTCTCTGTACTCCTCGTTTTCGCTCAGATCTGAAGCTGTATTCGGCACAAAGAGGAAGAGGACCGGTGTAATACACAGCACCACTTTCAAAGTGTTAGGACCAAGGAACTTGTCTTTGTCGAGGTCGTCGCCGACTAAAGCATAAGTAATGGCAATGTTGGGAATCAGGGCAAAGACAACGTAAAGACCCCAGATGAAAAACATTCTGATAAGTGTCGCTTCAGTTCCCAAGCAGTAGATCCAGTAAGCCAATGCTGGAATATACAGAACGAAGACGGAAACCCACCTATTATCATCTTTGTATGCTGCTGGATATGCTGAAAGGAAACCACTCTGTATCACCAGAAGAGCACAAAATATAGCACGCCCTAAAAAAACCAATATCTCGGCTTTACACTGAGTAGCCATTGCAGACTAGAAAAGAAAACTAACTCTATCAGATAATGCTGAATGCGGTGCTTTTCTACAAATTCGATAATGGCACGTCGCCTTTCCGAGAAATCATGTCACATGATATCATACAGAGCGGAGGGTATTCCTCCGCAGTGGCTTGTTTCAAGAACGATCGAATGAAGTCAGATGGGCAAGCCCATTATCGACAGGCATATTTAACTCTTAATTGTTTACAGCAATAGCTATAAAAATTGTTTTATTCTTCTTACAACAATCGTCAAGCGGCTTAGAAATATAAATGTACTATTGTGAGACACGGCTTCAAATATAAAATATGACGTAATTTTCTTGGAATGTTTGTGCGTCTTTTGTTTCAGAAATATTCAATATTCTTTTCTCGGAACTGTCAAGCTTTGAGGTTTCTGGGAAAGTTCGTGAGTCCAAAGACTAAAACGTTGCTATTTTTTCAGTGTAAATTGTGCAACTTGGCCTTGGATGAGAGAATTCGTTTACAACAACCGTCTTTAACGAATTCATGGCTTCATTTCTTGTTTGCTTGGGACGATTCGCCTTTTTCATCCTACTTTCTCGGAAGGCCACATGTCGTTTCTAGTGATTTCTCGGAAACTTCAAAGCTCTTTCCAAGCTAGCCGTCAAACGTGTTTTTCAACAGTTTTCAAAGACTTGCGCAAAAACATAAATTTAAACTGTTTTAACCTCGTGACAATATTGACAAAGATCTATTTTTTTTTACACGTGGAACATTCTTTCATTAAGGGAAAAGTCCCTTGTCTGGTGTTAAACAACAGATGATGTGGTGTTTTCGTATTGGTTAATGTAGCATTTACACATACACTAGAGAGATAACATTTTCATTAGTAAGCAAGTTTTTCTTGCGAAGGCATGGCGTCGCTACTTGTGCTTGGAGGACGTGTAATATTTTTCGCTCTGATAATCACTCAGTGCTTTATGCTAGCGGCTTATCCTGCTGTCTATAAAGACAACATTCGCTGGTATGCTGTAGCTGCCTCATATGTCCCTTCGGTCATCCCTTGGCTCTGCCTGGTGCTTTGTAGTGGGGCAAAGCTTCGACGATTGTTTTATATCTGGGGCTTGTTCAATGGCAGCTTTGGATGACTTTCTTTTTACTTTGATTTTGTACCGGATAATTTTTAATTGCATGTAACACGTTGACTGCCCATATGAATGTTGTTTATTCGTATACTTACGAACATTGCATGTAGTAATCGATTGTTCCAACTGAAATCTGTAGGCAACAAAGTCGTATTTTGCTTAAAGACAGTACCACAAGTAAGACTCAGTTTCTTTATTTATCTATGTACCAATTTATTTATCTCCGTACTTATTTGTAATGTGATTTCTTATTTATCTATTTATTTCTAAAAGCACCCGCCTCGATTAGCTTGATGCTACCTGCGGGTGCCTATAATTTTGTATATAATTTATTTGTTTAATAAAATGATGAATGATGACCACAATCATTGAATAACCATTGAATCTAAACCATTACCCTGTGGCATTTTTGATACGTTTTTCAGTGATAGCTTACTAGTCTTACTATTGTGACTGGATTTTTTGTATTTTAGTTACGGTTCAATAGTCTTCCTTAGTTTGTAATTTTTAATCTGTTGACAAGAGATGAAAAGCTTTCAGCATACGTTAAAGTTGGTCAAGTTGTTTTACGCTGAGTTAAATAATAAGCCAGGGTTTTACATTAACAGTCTTTTCCAATGTTGATGTTTAAGGTATGTTATACGTCTAGTAGCTGTGAAGAATAAATGCTGTTTTTTACCTACTTGTGGAGTGGAGTATATACCAACTTGTTGTGTATGTACGTGACGAATTTACGTTTTCTCTCATATAAAATTTTATTCAAATAGAAGTCAAAAAGGGTTGTTGGGTTCGTGTTTTTGACTGGATGATAAGCAGTGATAAATAACGAACGCTTGCCTTTTTGAATTTCTCTACTGCCGCCCTCTTAGAGATCCCGCTTCCCATCCTTTCTTCTCCAGTCTCCCATATCCCTCCCGCCACCTGTTCTCCAGGGATCCCGCCGCCCCGTCCCCCCCCCCATTTGAAGTGAAGCCTTCATGCATGCACGGACCGCTTGCATATGTTTTAACCTGGTTGAGCCATTTAACTCATTTAGACAAAGTTCACCCTCCTATCAGTCACTACTTCACAGTCACTACTTTAGATCGCATGATGGACCATTTCACTCATCATCATTATTATTATTATTATTATTATTATTATTATTATTATTATTATTATTACCATCATCATTATCAAGAAATCAGGCGACTTTTTCTTCACTTAGAAAACTTACCCGTCTGTTAAAAGATCGACTCTAAAGTAGAGTCAATGATTTATGGAAGGGTAATTTAAAATGACTAAAAAACTGATAGGCAATTCCCGTTGATTTGATAAAAAAAGAAACAATTTTTGTGTTTTCAAGAGTTATTGTTGTCGCTCCATATCAGAATATTAAATAAATTACAAGAACTAGAAAAATGCAATGATTAACTTCGGACAGTAACATGTGAAATAGTTGATTTCGCCGCGTCTATGTTCAATGATATGCTAATAAATAAATTGTGTAAAACAAAGGTCGCCATGTGAGAGTCCTATTTTAATTTTGGGGAATCCCCTAGACTACAACAATGCATACCGACCTTTTTCTAAGAAAGGCCACATTTCTCTCCTAGCGTTTCTCGGAAAAGCTCTTCTCAGGCCGTAAAAAGTTGAAATCCTAACGGACTATAACATTTTTCATAAGTAACCAAGTTTTACCTCTACAAATTCTGAAGATCATCCAGTGCAATGGCTTCGCATCTTGTGTGTGGAGGACGTGTACTATTTTTCGCTCTGATAGTCACGCAAAGCTTTATGCTAGCAGCTTATCCAGCCGAGTACAGAGCCAACTCCTGTTGGTACGCCGTGACTTTTTCCTTCGCACCATCAACCATACTGTGGCTTAGCCTTGTGTTGTTCAAAGCAGCAATGCTTCGCCGGTTGGTTTACATCTGGGGTTTGTACGTGGTCATCGGCTTAGTGCCCAGCATTTCCATAGTGTTAAGTGTTGTTGGTGACAGCCTTGAAAAGGAAAGGTACATTGGTCCAGTTCCTTTGAAGGCAACTCTCTGTATCACACCACTTCTTCTTCTTCTTCTGTTGTTAAATACCGCAAGCGATGCAAAAGACAACACAGAAGTGGTTTCCAAGTTGTGTTTTCAGATGGCGGTGGATCTTTTTGATAGTGTTGAAATGTTAGACATTGTTCTAGAAGAGAAAGAACACAACTATGGAATTTCTAAAGAATTTGGTAAAGTAATGATCGTTGTGGCCTGCATCAGTTTGTTTCTGTCTCCCTGGCAAATGGCGGAAAATAGTCTGAAAGAAGAGAAACGAGAAAATGTACAGCAATAATACGGAACATTGTTGGAATGGTTGGAGTCAACTTAGTGTTCTTGATCGTTCGCTTGGTAATCGTATTCAAATACGAAAAGGACGAGTCCATCTTCATCTCCAAAAATGTCATCGCGATCATCCTCTCCATGATGAAAATCCATGATCTACGTGATGCACTCTTCAAGCTATACCCCAGCACCCCGTCAGCATGGACATAGCGAGTTATTTTACTAACTTCAAGAGTAAATTAGGGCAAACGTTCGCATTTACATGACCTTGCTCTTTTGAGCATTTAATGAACAACTTTAATTTTACCTAAATTATTTTTTAAGGCAATCAAGTAAAGAATGGTGGACATTGCCTAGTTTTGAATACACTCAATAGTGACAAAGCCCTGCGCGCCTTTTCTATAGTATACGAAAACATACATTTCTCAATAGACTTAATGCCAATACCGCATCCTAGATTTTTGACACAATGATATCTACAACAGTGAGATATGGGGGATGTACACTAAGCAGAACTTTAAAACATGGGATAGTTTCCAGATAGAAAAAAAATTCATCTCAAATTTTGTAAACACTACTTAGAAGTAAACAATAAGGCCTCTAACGTAGCTTGCAGAGCCGAACTTGGAAGATTACCGTTAATAATCCCAATTAATCAGAAAATTATGAAATATTTTGTTTATCTAAACAACAAAGATAATGACTCCGATAGTCAAACAATCTTTCCTCATGTCAAAGAATTTACATTTTATTAATAGCTCCGGATTTTATTCAAATTTTATGAACTTGATAGAACAATATCATCTATCTAATTCGGATCCTAAACCTTAGATAATGATAGAATTAGGCGATATACAACTAATATGAAAGAGAAATATATATCCTTTTGGCGACACAGGCTTGAACATTCAAAGAAATTAGAATTTTATAAAGTTTTTAAAGATGAATACTTTACATCTGATTATTTAAACCAGCTAAGAAACTTTAATGAAAGACGAAATTTAGTGAAGTTTAGAGTAAGTAATCACAAACTTATGATTGAAGTAGGTCGATATCAAACCGATCATATGCCCAGAGAAACTAGATTATGCCCATTGTGTAAATCAAATCAAGTAGAAAATGAAACTCATTTCTTGTTGCAATGTAGCAAATACTCTCTGCAGAGGCAGACATTCTTAAATCGAATCAATGAAATAATACCTGACATCGAAAGGAAATCAACCTCAGAAAGTATAAAACTTCTCATGAACTCTAACGACTATCATGTGAATAAGCTAGTAATGAAGTTTATTTCTTTGTGTATGAATATACGTGATACATTGTTATTATCAAGTGAAAGTGATGTAACTTAAGTTCAGTAGCATAACATTAGAGTACTATTAGTCTTGTTTTGTTATTAATTGTTATAAATATGCTTTTGCAATACTGTAAAATCTTGCGGTCATGCAAATAAAGCAATTTTACTACTACTACTACTACTACTACTACTACTACCACTACCACTACCACTACCACTACCACTACCACTACCACTACCACTACCACTACCACTACCACTACCACTACCACTACCACTACCATTACCACTACTACTAAAAAAAAAAAGAAAAAGCCCTGCACGCCTTTTCTAGTATACGAAAACATACATTTTTAAAGATGAATACTTTACATCTGATTATTTAAACCAGCTAAGAAACTTTAATGAAAGACGAAATTTAGTGAAGTTTAGAAGTAATCACAAACTTATGATTGAAGTAGGTCGATATCAAACCGATCATATGCCCAGAGAAACTAGATTATGCCCATTGTGTAAATCAAATCAAGTAGAAAATGAAACTCATTTCTTGTTGCAATGAAGCAAATACTCTCTGCAGAGGCAGACATTCTTAAATCGAATCAATGAAATAATACCTGACATCGAAAGGAAATCAACTTCAGAAAGTATAAAACTTCTCATGAACTCTAACGACTATCATGTGAATAAGCAAGTAATGAAGTTTATTTCCTTGTGTATGAATGTACGTGATACATTGTTATTATCAAGTGAAAGTGATGTAACTTAAGTTCATTAGCATAATATTAGAGTACTATTAGTCTTTTGCAAATACAGCAATTTACTACTACTACTACTACTACTACTACTACTACTACTACTACTACTACCCAGTCGTTTTCTTGGATTTAAAGAAAGCCTTTGACACCGTTGATCACGATATTCTTTTGTCTAAACTTATGAAATACGGTGTCTATGGCACTTCACACGACCGGGTTTAGATCTTACTTGGTCTGCCGCAAACAACGATGTTTTATAAATGGTTCTCTTTCTGGGGACCATTTTCTTACTTGCTGTATACCTCAAGGTACAATTTTAGGTCCACTCCTTTTTATAATATATATTAACGACTTACCTGTCTATAAAATTCTGAACCTCGAATGTATGCTGATGACACACACATAACCTTTGCTAGTAACACTATCCAAAACATTAACACTGTTTTAAATGAGGATCTTGCTAGAGTTGAAAAATGGCTAATTGCTAACAAGCTTACCCTTAACGCATCTAAAACTGAGTTTATGCTGATCGGATCGAGGCAAAGGCTAAGTACGTTTCACAACTCTCCGTCACTTATGATTAACGGTGCACCTTTAACTCAAGTTACTTCTACGAAATCTCTAGGTGTTCATATTGATCAGACTCTAACTTGGAATGTTCATATTGAGAATTTATGTACGAAAATCGCGTCTGGCATTGGGGCGTTGAAGAGAGTGAGGTCTTTTGTTCCACACGAGACTCTCCGATCAATCTTTATGTCTTTAGTGCAGCCCCACTTCGATTATTGTAATTCTGTCTGGGGATGTTGTGGCAAAACCCTAGCCAGTAAACTTTAAAAACTTCAAAATCGCGCTGCGCGTATACTCACTTACTCGAACTTTGATGCAAACGCTGATAACCTTATCGAAAAACTTGGATGGATAAAACTAGATTCTCAACGAAAAATCCATAGGGCTGTGATGGTTTATAAGTCGCTTAATGGTCTTACCCCCGAATACCTTAGTTCCAAATTTGTTGACCGTAGTAGCGTCTCTAATTACTCATTAAGAGACACAGAGGGCAAACTAGCTATCCCACAGCCACGCACAAATTATATAAAAAATAGCTTCAGTTACTCTGGAGCAGTTCTTTGGAATAGCTTACCAATCGAGTTGCGGCAGGCTGACTCCCTTAGAGTATTCCGGGCTGGCTGCGAGCGTTTCTTCTCATCATGAAAATTTAGAATTCTTACACACGGCACTCATGTAAAGCAGGTTTTTAAATTTTCGCATTTAATATTATTGTTGTATAGTTATTGATTATTAGAGTAATTTTAGAGTAATGTAGTTCTAGCTATTATATATTTTATAATAATTCTGTATATAATTAGGTTTTTATAGTTGTGACTGATGAGTTTACCGTGTCTAAATAAAGTTATCCTATCCTATCCTATCCTATCCTATCCTATCCTATCCTATCCTATCCTATCCTATCCTATCCTATCCTATCCTACTACTACTACTACTACTACTACTACTACTACTACTACTACTACTACTACTACTACTACTACTACTACTGCTGCTGCTGCTGCTGCTGCTGCTGCTACTACTACTACCACCTGGGGGGGGGGGGGGGGGGGGGGGTTAACTTTCAACATTCATAAGATGGCGGCCGTTTAACTAATTTCTAATAACTACGTCATATGACGTCAACATTCCATTGTGCAGACGGTAAAGGAGACAGTTAAGGACGTATTATGTACCAACCCCCCCCCCCTTCCCCCCCCCCCCCCCCCCACCCCACCCCCAGGCCCAGGATCTCAAAAAAAAAAAAACAACAGGCAGAATAGGATTAAAATTTTGAACTTAGCCAGGTAGGAGCCTGTTACCCAAAAAAAGAAAAGTTATTGATAGATACATTCCGTAGTTTCACCCCATTGAGCGTGGAGCCTAAACCAACTGGTGCACAATGACAAGTGCTAGTCAAACAAACTACGTCACCATAATAGCTTACATATTTTTGGATGTGGAGATTATTAATATCTTTGCTCCATATACTGAATTAACTTAGTATACAGCTATTTCAATTAACTCTGTCGGGTGATTAAGACCCATGACAGCCCTGATATTATTATGACAACAATCCCTTTAAACTTTTATTCCAGATTTTGAGAAACCTTAGAATATAACGGGATCTTGAATGTGACAAGAAACGTCTTATGGAATTAGGTCTTTCACCAATGGAGAAATATCAGAAGAACCACAGTTCTTTTTTCTCGACACTTCAAATAAATCGTATAAGTGAAAAGAGGTAAATAACGGTTTTACCGTCAATGCTGTTCCCGTTTGTGGACAAACTAAACCAATGGTTTATTCTCTGGCCTCTTAGCTCGACAAGTATATACGATTTGTACAAAACAAAGACCCGTTGATGTCATATTTTTCATCACAAAGCCCAAGATTGAACCCACACTACAATTCGAATGACCAGAAACAGAAACAGAATGTTTTGATAAAGAGCTGAGGTTAAGTACACTGCATGAAGCACACTGTACGGCCCCGTTCGTTCTCGCTCAGACTTAGTGGCGACATAAAAAATGTGGAAATAATCCCGAATGACATCACGCAAAAAGCCTGAATTGACCTTTCAGTGTGGCTGTTCTCGGAAACAAATTATCCAACTCCGACTCGTTTATTCTGCGAGAGAAGTTCGACCAGATCAAAAATTTCAATAAAATCAAGGACAGCTCGGTTGAGCAGATGTTTATCTTGCAGTATTCTTGCGGGATGTATAGCTGTGTTAGAAAGGGTGCAATTAATTTTTTTTTGTTTTTTCATACATTTGACTCTGTAAATTTTTCCGTGAACATCGGCTGGGTTTTATTGACTGTTGTATGTACTACAAAAACAGAATTATTCAACGCTTTCTAACACAGCTATATTACTCAAATTTGACGAGTAAAGTATTCTTCCTAGTATCGTAGGTTTCCCGTCACAAATATTATACAGCTATTTCAATTAACGTTGTCGGATGAAAGCTCAAAGCTACAAGCCAAGATAGTTGGGATCGGCGCAAAAGAAACGTTTTTCCCGTTCGTCGCATCGCTCATTCGCCAGTTCGCGCCGTTTCTTTTCGTTTCGCGCTCTCAGCTATCTGCATGCCTGGAACAGGCACTCGGTTTACTCGTTCGGTCTTGACTTGTAGGCTTTGAGCTTTGAGCTTTCGCCCGACAACGTTAATTGAAATAGCTGTAAAATTTATATTTTACCAAAATTATTGGACACTGGATTCCATACAAACACTCTATTTGGCGTCATGTTTTCCCTCATTACCCATGATTGCAATAGAGCGCGAACACTCTGTTTGAAGGAGTGTTTCATCAGGAATCCTAACACCTCGAAGGCGGTTAAAAAAAATTGACCACGCCTGTTTTAGGACCCCTACGCGGTGTTTTAATGTGCTGATAATACACTCCTCCCCGTGTTTGATATAGAACTACTTCTCGCGAGTAGTAAAGGGGTTCACTGGAAGATTCTATTGGCCAGAGCTCATGAATCGAAATATATTTAAGGCGCGGGCACACGGTGCAACACTGATTTCTTGCAAAGTTGTACGCAAAAGTATCGCAGAAGTTAGTTCTACATAGTCCGTGTCAAATTTTACGAGACTTGAGCTTCGACGAGGACATAGTTCAGTCGACCAGATACCAACCACACATACTGTCCTGATGGTCACCAGAATAATGTTATACTTAGTTTCAGGCCATGCGCGGTCTGCATTATCATTCGCATTCCGCCCAGCAGACCACAACGCAAATTTGTCATTCCATATCTACTCACGCGGGTAGCATCTAATGGAGCTATATCACATGGATGACATGGGTATAGTATAGAGCTCGGTTAGAAAGTCCCCGTACGCCTATGTGTAGAAGCTCATCTCGGATCGTTCACAGTAGTAGAAAAGCAGAGCTCCACCCACGGAGAATGGACCTGCAGAGTGTTATATTCCATGACGAATAGTGGGTGAATATGCCAGATTGGCTGTGTTTTGGATTTCCTAGGCATCCACCTGGCACAAGAAGTTGAGCACCACCACAGACTCTACATTGAAAACGACGAGAAAAGAACATTGTTTTGTAGATTTCTGGACAAAGCTGATAGTCTAAGACAGTGTGTAAGCATTGCATAATAATCCCAACCAAAATTTCTGAAAGTTATGCTAAGACATGGAACATGCTCAGTAGTTGTTTCTAAAATACATAATTGTATAACATGTCAGATAATTCATCATTCTTTCAATTTCTTGTCCACTCATCCCCCTGCATGTAATTTTAATATTTGTGTTTTGAAAACTGCCTAAATGCACACACTCATTTCTGAATATTTCAGAATGGATATTTATAAGTAACAAACAGGCATTTTTTTAGAATGAAATTTATTTTCCGAAGAGCTAATATTGAAGGAAAATGCACCCAATTTTTCAAAATTTTCTGGGGCCCTTGAGCGGACCCCGGCCGAATGGTACCTCCTTCCGGCCCAGCGCGCCGCAACGGCGCGTCACATTGTTCACCCAAAAAATAAAAGAACCCCCCTCAACAGAATCCACCCTACGGGCCTGATTTCTCCAAGAATTTTGTACAATCTACTTGTTTTATCTTTTTGTCGTGGCTCCTCGGTTTTCTTTTTTTTTGCTTTAAAAAGTATAACTTGGGACTTTTTTATGTTTAAAGTAAGTTTATTTGCTTCTAACCATTGTGATACCTTTTAATGTATGGTTGAGTACTTTGATATTAGTATCCGAGAAAAAATGCGTTAGTGTCATCTGCAAACTGAAGAATAAACGATAATATTTCTGAGCATTTGTGGATGTCATTCATGTAAGTTAAAAAGAGCAGTGGGCCTAGAACTGAGCCTTGTGGTACACCACAAGTTATTTTTTCTTCAGTCGATATGATATTATTTAATTTAACTATCAGGTTCCTGTTTGTTAGATAATTTTTGAACCATTCAAGAGTTATTCCCCTTATTCCATAGTGCTGAAGTTTAGAAATTAAAATAGAGTGGTCGACAGTATCAAATGCTTTTGATAAGTCGATAAATATCCTAGCAGTAAACTTGTTTTTGTCAATTGCATCTGTTAGCTTTGCTATTAAATCTATAATAGCTGTCTCAGTCGAGTGATTTTTCCGAAATCCAAATTGTTTACTGTATAGTATCAGTAGTAGTATGTTGTGTTTTTCTATAAAGCTAATTAATCTGTTGTACATTATTCTTTCTAATATTTTTGAGAAACATGGTAAAACAGCTACTGGTCTGTAATTTGAGAACAAACTCTCGTCTTCATTCTTGTATACAGGTGTGACAAGTGACGTCTTTAAGTTTTCAGGAATCCTACCTGTTGTGAATGATTTACTAAAAATTGAAGTAAGAGGTTGCTTGATAAGAGGCGCTATCTGTTGTATCACTCTTGGACTAAGGTCATCAATTCCTGTGCTTTTTGTAGGATCTATTTTCAGCAACTCTTTTTCTACCTCATTTTCCGTAACCGGTTTAATAAAAAAGCTTTCATAGTAATTTATTTCTAAAAATGTTTCAAATCTTATAGAAGATGGTGCTATTTTATCGGCAAGGGTAGGGCCTACATTTGCAAAATGTTCATTAAATTTATTTGCTATATCAAGTGGAACAGTTATCTCACTATTATGATAGATAAATGCTCACGTTTCTTCTCTAGATCTATACTGTCTCTTTGTCTTGGTTATGAACTTCAGTTTTCAATAAGCAGCCTAGCTAGCTTTTTTGGCTTTCTATGCCGGCGGACACCTTAAAACACCGGACTAGGGACTAGAATGCTGAAGACGACTGATATGATTTAAGTGAAACTTGACAAGTTACTTTTTCGAGGAAATCACTTTAATTTCATATGCCGATCATTTTATGCCCCCCCCCCCCCCCCCCCCCCCCCCATCTCCCCTCCCAGCCACCCCACACCGGGCATATCCCTGGCATTTGACTAATTTTCGTGTCCGGGGGAAGGGAATTTGACGTGAAAGGCCTTCCCCGGGGTAGGGAATTTGAACTTTGCTTGAGTGGGGTGGGGAATTTGAACCGGGTCACCGTTGTCGATTATGGATGAATTTTGGGGAAAAGATTTCTGCTTTCGTGAGCGCATGGCTGAACAAAAAGGGTTTTCTAAACCTCGTTAGCATTTTTGAAGGCATGTATAAAAAACTAAAGAGTATTAAATTGATAAATAGATTGTAGATTTAATTGAAATCGATTGCCAGTCAACGTGCTGAAACAGTGAAGGTCGCTGATCTCGCTTGTTTCATAGACGGTAGTTGCTGTCCATAAAGCATGAACAGCCATCGAATGCTTTTAGCCCACAAATCAGCTAAATTTGTGTAGTAAACGTAAGATTTTATTGCTTAGCTTTCAAAATCAACAAAAACCGAACCTTTATTGGTAAACATTCTACACGTAATACAGCTTTAAAATTTCGGGTCGAAACTTTTTCTTGTAAGAAATATTTTCATATGGACTTAACCATCATTAGAGATCAAATTGACTTGTATATACATTGTTTTGTAACAAACGTTTAACACTAACCCAGGAAGGCAGAATTGAATAGTACCAAAATCAACCAGTACAGAAGCTAAATGTTTAGTCAGTTGTCATTAGATGAAATCCTAGCAATGTGACCGTTTAAAGTAATTAAGTACATTAAATCTTGTAAGAAACATTTTCTTATGGACTTAGCCATCATTAGAGATCAAATTGACCTGTATATACATTAATATTGTTTTGTAACAAACGTTTAACACTAACCCAGGAAGGCAGTAGTTAAATTAGTTCTTGGTTCAAAGCAACAATTTTTGCAAATAAACACGAGTCACTTCAAACAAAAGAAAACGTTCATTGCTTTCACCCCAGTGAGCGCCTATACCAACTGTCTGGTGCAAAGTGACAAGTTATCGTCAAACAAACTACGGCACCATAATAGATTAAATCTTTGCGGCTGACCGAATTAACTTAGTACAGATGCAATTACAACATATCAGGGTGTCATTTGTAGGCGGGCAGCCGGCTATTATTGCTGGCAACTGCAGTGAATATGAGCGACAACTCAAAGTTTCAAAATTACGAAAGGAAAACAACCATGGGAAGCTATCCTGAGTTACGACCGTATTTTCCTTACGTAGCTGGAAACCTCAAATATTAATGACAGCCCTGGTATTACCATGATAACAGACACTTTAGACTTAGCGTTTATTCCTGATATAGAAAAACGTAGAGTGTTATGGGATCATGGATGTGATTTTCTGGACAGCTCAAAGAAATCGTATAACGAAATAGGGGGAAAAAAGGTTTTCCGTAAACGCCGGTCGAGTCAACAAATGAACTAAACCAATGGTTCATTCATTTATCTAGCTCACCAAGTATTTTTCGCTTGTGCCAAACAAATACATAAAATAATTATTGATGTAATATTTTTCATTAGAAAGCCCAAGCTGTACACGTTGTATTGAACCCAAACTACGATTCGAATGACGAGAAAAGGAATGTTCTGAAACAAAACTGAATATAAGTGCGCCAAATGTATAATCCAGCCAGTTTGTTGGCCCTGATTAGACTCATAAAAGGCAAAAAATAATTGGTAGATAATCAGGAATGACATCACGCAAAAAGCCTGAATTGACCTCTCCGTGTGGCTGTTCTCGGGAACAAATGATCCAACGCCGACGCATTCATTCAGTGAGAGAAGTTCAACCAAATCAAAAATGTCCACAAAATCAAGGACAGCTCGGTTGAGCAGATCTTTATCTTCCAGTATTCTTGCGATCTTGAATTCTCTTTGCGCTAAAAAAGCCATAAATATCAAGATGATGAGTCCTTTTAACGATACAATGACAAATCTAGGACCGTACTTATCTTGTGAGTCGAGGTGATAGTACGCAAGCCGGGTTAACATTGTAAAACAGCACATCAACGTTACCAAAGCGGAAATGGCGAAAAACGCAATGGGCACGCCATGGTCAATAGTTTTCTTTGTACATCCGACGAACGAACAAAACAACGTTGTGAAGAGCAGTGGTATCCCCAAGAGAAAATAATAGTAGTTATTTGCTTGTAAGTGTGCAAGTAGCCACGTAAGATATGCGCTGTAGCCTAAGCTGCCCAGTGCGAGAAGTCCAGCTATGCACCGATTGCAACATGACCGATTGCAACATGTCCCTCGACTTTGTTGATCCGCCATTGCCTTGTTTTCCACGTTCCTTCTCTAGGTCTACTGTCTCTTTGTCTTGGTTATAAGCTTCCAGTTTCCAATAAGCAGCCTAGGTAGCTCTTTTGGCTTTGTATGCAGGCGGACACCTTAAAACTCCGGATTCGGAAAGCTGATCAGATCAGATCATCAAAGTAAAGTTGCAAGAACTTCAAGGTGAGGTTCTGAAAAACAAGAAGCTGGATAAGTAACAGTGGAATGTTAGCCATTTGCATGTAAATGAAAAACTAGGCAAACAGCGGATCTTTATTTGCTTTTCAGTAGTTGCTACGCAACTGTGATACACAAAGATATAATACTCGAGGAAAACATATATTTTCTTATACACATTTTTTTACTTGACGTGGCGTTTTTCAGTATTGCGGCCTACCATTAGGCAGGTTATCAGGATATGGGACATTTGGGCGAAAAACTTAGGGATACGGGATATTCAGGCCTACGGTAGATGGCATACATGTACATGTAAAGGATATGCCGCCCCCTCCTAATGGAGCCTCCGTAGTGAGGGAACACGGCGTCTAGATAGATCTATATTATGCAGGGGCTGGGTTTATGTGTCAACTAAGTTGTCGTCGTTACTTTGCAGGGTGAGATTTCTTTTTGCTGTTTTTTCTTTATTTATATTTTTGCAATTTAAAAGGCTGTGAGGAGTGAAGGGTCAAATAGCAAAAAAGGGCTATTCCGAGAAATCCTCCGAAGTGACATGTCACTTTTTCGAAAAAAAAAACTAGTTCTAAGCGTCGTTATATTGTTTCTTTTCGCTGGTATTATTGTTGCCTATTGCTATGCCATCTTAAATTTTTACGTTTCTTCTTTTTTTCAATGTTACCTGTTAAATGTGATGAACGTTTGCTTTGAATTTGAAGGCTGAGAAGCTGTATAAAACATTCCAAAGGGTGTTTCAGTTTTTTAGTTTCCAATAAGGAGCTTATAGGTAGCTCTTTTGGTTTTCTATGGCGGTGGACACCTAGTTAAAACTCCGAACTAGAAAGCTGAGGACGACCAGATGTTCAAAGTAAAACTGCAAGAACTTCAGGGTGAGGTTCTGAAAAACAAGAAGCTTGATAAGTAACACTGGAATGTTAGCCATTTGCATGTAAATGAAAAATTGAGCAAACAGCGGATCCTTATTTGTTTTTCAATAGTTGCTACGCAACTGTGATACACAAAGATATTTTTAATACGCGAGAAAAACAAATATTTTCTTATACAGATTTTTTGTTAGGTCGGGTAACTACGGTAACATCAAGACGTTGTGATCCCTGAACGCCACTTCAGCAAATTCCGGTGGTTCTTTCAGTGAGCATTTCGGAAACTGACAAGCCGTAGTTGACTTTATTTGACCGTGAATTAAACTTATTTAGCTTTCCTGTCACTTGGACATGTTTATATAAAATAGGGTTTCATCATAGATATTTTGCGCTTGTCATGCAATATATATTTAAGCTGTTTTTTTTTTTTGCTTCGAGACCTAGGAATTTCAACAAACTAACATCGGGACAAGTGCAGATCTTGGAGCATTGTGAAAATAAGGAGATTTGACTGTGATTTGGCAGTAGCCATGCAGCTCTTTAGAACCTCTAATTTCATTGGACCTGGATATCACGCAGCTCTATTGTTTTCAGGGCTAGGGTCCATTGTTGCGTTGTTCGTTCTATTGTTTTTGCACCCAATCAGAGAAGACCTTGTAAGAGCAGCGTACTACCCCTGATTTTGTGTTGGAAGTTACTTCAAGGAGGCACATTTCGGACAAACATACTTGCTCGGCAAATCTTCGTAACTCCCAAGAGAGAAACGTCATAGCATCATCGATAGCATTCATTCATTCGAAACGGTCTTTTATTTAAATATGATTTAAAATAAATATCTTTGTCTTTGTGGCATAACGTAATCTTTCTGAGAAACCACGCGACTTATTTTTTTTTTCAGGAAATGTGGCGTTTTCGTATTGCAACCTACCATTTGGCAGGTTATCAAGTTATGGGACATTGGAACAAAAACTTAGGGATACCGGATATTCAGGCCTACGGTAGATGGCATACATGTAAAGGATATGCCGTCCCTCCTAATGGAGCCTCTGTATTGGGTAACGCGGCGTCTACATAGAGCTATATTATACAGGGGCTGGAGTTGCGTGTCAACTAAGTTGTTGTCGTTATTTTAAAGTTAGCGTTGTTTTGCATTTTTTAGGGGTTGTAAGGAGTCAATGGTCAAATGGTTGAATGGACTTTTCTAAGAAGTCACCAGAAGTGACATGTTACTTTTTCGAGAATACTACTTCTAAGCGTCATAATATTGTTTTTCTTTGTTGGTATTACTGTTGCCTATTTGCTATGTCCATGTTAAATTTCAACGTTACTTCTCTTTATAATATTAATATTATTTAAAGGAAGTGATAGATTAAAATTTCAAGCATGTTTATTGTTAACTGTTTTTCTCTGATATATATCAATGCATGTTTAATAGGGAACGTTACCCTGCAAATATGAAACTAAAACCCAACAAATCCGGGACATATGCTTATGGCGACGAAGCTACGAAACTTAACGGTCACCTACTGAATTCATCTACGTTACATTATACTTTATAAATTCTTGTTCATACTGAGAACAGATACAATATTTCAAGTACTCTATCTCTGAAGTAGTAATTCACTTCAGTGCAGGAGGTTAGTTTGGATATTCAATACTAATTACCTTAAAAACGTTTGCTTTGAATTTCTCCAAGGTTGAAAAGCTATATCAAACATTCGAAAGAGTGTTTCATCAGGTATCCTATCACCTCGAAGTCGGTTAAAAAAGAACTTGGCTAGGCGACCCCTTTAGTGTTTCGATATTCTGATAATACACTCTTCCCCGTGCTTGATAAATTACATGAAAGCCAAAACGTTTGCGATTAGTCGATACTGTAAGCTATCGCACACCACAATGGCCGGTGAACAGTTTTACTCATTTGGACCGTACATTTTTGTACCACACAGTTTATACCTGAATAATCAATATAGTATTCCTCATATTCTGAGGTTAACAACAACTGTAACAACAGGTACAGCCATGTGAGCCAACAAGATGGCCGATCTCCAGCACTGAAAGGATTATTGCGATGCCATTCTTTGCGATGAAGATGGTCTCGTCTTTTCCGTAGTATTTGAACACCAACACGCGAATGATCAAGAAAGCCAAATTGACGCCAATCATTTCCACAATGTTGCGAATCAAAGCGGTTTTAAAACGTGTTTTCGGCTCCCTCCGGTAATAGAATTTGTTTTCCGCCATTTGTAATGGTGAGAAGAAGAAACTGACGCAGGCGACAGATATCATTGCTATTTCATATCCTTTGGAAATGTCATACTTGTGTTCTTTTTCGTCCAAGACAATGTCTAGCATTTCAACCACATCGAATAGATCGATGGCCATTTGAACAGACAACTTGGCGACTAGCTCTCTGCATTTGTCGGAGCTGAACGAATCATCTGCGGTATTCACCAGCAGAAGTAGAAGAAGTGGTGTAATGCAAAGCACCATCTTCAAGACTTTTGGACCAAGGAACCTTTCCTTTTCAAGGCTATCGACGACAAATCCAAATATTATGATAATATTTGGTAGTAAAGCGGAGCAAATGTACGCAGCCCAGACAAAAAAGAACTGGAGAAGATCTGCTTTGCGGCAAGCAATCAAACATACCCAAATTACAACCGCTGGGGCATATAGGAACGACAGAAAATACCAGTTTGAATCTTCCTTGTACTGTGCTGTGTAAGCGGCTAAGAAACCACACTGAGTCGCCATTAAAGCGAAAAATACTACACGTCCGACCCATTTAAGATAGCAAACAGCAGAAGCCATGTCGACTGAAAATATGCTGATGACCAGAGCGAGCAATGTTTTGCCGTCTGGTGAATATATGCAAATAACTCTGGTTTCCAAGAATCACACAAGGACAAGTGACATGAAAATTCCGAGAACTAGATGTCTTTGTTTTTGTGGCATGACGTAATCTTTCTGAGAAATCACGCGACAAATGTTGTTTCAGAGAAAATGTCGCCGGTCAAACATAACAAAGGATATTTGTTGGGTAACAACATAAATCAATAAAGAAACGTGTTTCCAAAGACTTCATCTTTAGGCTGTACGTACTTTTTTTTACAATTGGGAGAACGGTTGAGTTGTTTAAAAATATGATATTTTTTATAAGCAAACGTTTGGTAATGTACCAGCATTTAAAACCACAGGTAGCCCAAGCTCAAGTAATGTTTACACGTTGTAATTTGAATGTCGTAAACTGTTGCGTAATAGTGAAATTATAAGGATCTGTATGGGGAAAATTCACTTCGAAAATGAGCGTAAAATTTCGAACGATATTTGAATAAAACTGGCTCACCAGAACTTCTTTGTGTGTTTACTTGTGTCTGAGTGGTTTCTGGGTTGATTCGAAGTGATTTCAGCGAGTTTTAGTTCCACTGTTTCTTTTTCCCTAGAAGAGAGACAAGTTTCTCTCTTTTAGGGAGTTTTAGTTCCACTGTTTCTTTTATTTTTCATTTATTTATTAATTTATTTCTCCAAAGATTAACAAGTTTACAGGAATGAATAATTAAGAAATAAGGAGAAAAGGGGCAAAAAATAGTTAAACTAATACCTTGCCATACTTGGAAAATATAAAGGATATTCTTCCTCCCTAAAAGAAAGTCAAGTGTCTCTTTTTTAGGGAGGAAGAACAGTGGAACTAAAACTCGCTGGAATCACTTCGAATCGACCCAGAAACCACTCAAGACACAAGTAAACACACAAAGAAGTTCTGGTGAGCTAGTTTTATTTAAATATCGTTCCAAATTTTGGATTTCGAGTTGGACTTCGAGTTGAACTTCGCATACATTGCGGTTTCTTTGGCTCACTTTTGTTGCAAGATAAATACTTAATGCTAAAGTTTGTTATCTGCGGTGTGCCAGACTTGCGAGAAAGTGTTTCCCATTACGGATATAGGCGTCTTAGACCCGAGTCTCAAAATATGCCGTAGTCTACAATTCCACTGCAGTGAAATAATGAATTCTTGCAATAATTTTTAGCCCCTTATGCCGTGTTTAGACTTGAGCGTTTTACCGAGGTATTGGAGTTTACTTACCTAGGTAAATATTTTGCGAGTGTAAACGCCAACTGATACCATGGTAAATGCCGCCCAAGACAATAGAAAGTTAACCAAGGTAAAAGTTCGATTAACCCTGTGATCCGGCATGGTTTAGGTCGGTAACCAAGCTCTAGCACAGGTGGCCCAAGCTATATGTGTCACAGCAACCGTTACGAGCGAAATTATAAGGATTTGTATGAGAAAAAACGGTCCATTCTAGGAACTAAAAAATACGAACAAGATTTCAATAAAAATTGCCTACCTTACTTCGCTTGTGTGTTTCCTTGTCTCCTGTGTGGTTTTTGGGGCGATTTAGAACATTTCCAGTGAGTTTTAGTTCCATTGCTTTCTCTCTAATGTATGGATTTTAGAATTTGCCGCCAATTCGATTTGATCGTGATCGTGATCGATGACAGTTTTACCTCGGTTATTTGTGCCAGTATAAACACTGAACAAATGTACCGAGGTTTAGTCAGTAAATATTTACCTCGGTAAATGCCCAAGTGTAAACACAGCATTAGTTAGTTCTGTAGTTGAGTAGTGTGTATCGTGGAGCTAGGATAACCTCCGTTGTGTTGTAAATAGTGTTTGATTTGGCATCCAACAGATAATCTACAGCATGGTTGCTATTTTGTAAATCTCACGGATGCTAGTAAATTCTTACGTTCTTCTAAGCAAGGAATGAGATAATATAACGTCCTAAGAATTTACAAAACAGATTTATGCTTTAAGCTTTTTAAATACTTTTTTTGCGACGAGTGCGAGTCGTGTTCAGCCTGTCTATTATACTACTTTCTAAAACACGCTCGGAAGTTATCGGAAACCGCCGAAAATATGATTGACGGCAGGGAAAAACGCAACCGTTGGTGGTGATTTGAATTTCAGATTCCGCATGTTATTGAAAAGCGCAGTAAAAGTTAAGGTTGTCATTTTCACAGTTTAAAGTTTAATATATTGCCAATACACTGTCAATTTACCAAACGTTTTGAAAGTTTACTAAAAACGTTCTAAACGTTTAAAAACTGTGAACTGCAGAATTGTCGGCGCCATTTGCCAACCAGTAATTTCGATCAGAAGCAAAGAGTTTTGGTCAGTTTTCAAAGAAAAAAAGCTGATCATTTTGAGAAAAATTAAAATGTAGTAACGTCAATTAATTTTTTTTATTCATCCTTGCCAATATTTCCATTTAATATTAAATAAAATCCCACCAAATAAAAGGAAAAACGACTCGGACTTTTGACCGCGGTAGAACTGCATGTGCCACTAACCCAGTAGCAGTTAGTTAGGGAGAAACGAGGCAAAAACAGTCACTTGGGTACTTGACATATTTGCAAGACAGCGTACTGCATTTATATGAATTGGATCGAGAGCGCAATATTTCTTCGCCATCTTCATGATAATATTGTAAGCCTCGTCTTCTGTAATTGTTTTGAAACAATTAAATGAGGGAGTATGTGGATCCATGGCAGTTGCACGGTCGTGACAATCCTAAATGGTACATTCCTTGAGTTTGGATCTAATATATATTACTTATCTTCTCAACAAAGAAATTTCCCATCTCATTTGCTAACATCGTTTTGCTTAAATGAGGAGGAAATGGAACGTAAAAACTTTGACTTAACAACTGTTTGGAGACCCTAAAGAGCTTGGCTTGATCCGAACAGTTTTCATGAATGAGGTTCTGATAAAAAACGAAGCGCGCCTTTTTCATCAAGTTAGTGGTGAAGTTTCTTGCAGATTTGTATCGGTTTAGGTCATGCGTGGAATTTGTTAGGCGCCATTTCCTTTCTGCTTTTCTTCTCATCCTTTTTGCAACTAAAATCTCGTCATTATACCACGGTTAACGTGGCCTCAAAAATCATCCACTGGATATGCACTGAGGTCTGATCAAAAAATCATGTTAGCGGTTCCACATGGCAAGATGCTTACAACACTTGGAGCGAGGGCATTCTCTTCTGCTGCTCCAAACCTCTCGAACAACCTCGATCTGGAAATTAGCGGCCTCGATTCTCTATCTATATTTAAGTACCATTTTTATTTACGTGACCGTGTACATAAAATATTCGCGATATATATATATATATATATATATATATATATATATATATATATATATATAATCAGGGAAAGCGGTGACGTCTTCATCGGCTATTGAGAGTGCTCAACTGGATAAACCGGAGCAGTATAAAAGTATACGAAGTAGTTAAGATTGTAAAAACATTTTATGTGCTACTCGGAGTTTCACGTGTTGCAAGCAACACGATCATCAGGCAACTGCCAAAAATTCAAAAAAATACAAAAATAGAAATTCAACGGGATACAGAACAATACATCGTTTGTGTAACTAAATACGTATATGCGCAACGTTTAAGTGCGTATATTACAATATAAACAATCAGGTTATGGAGGTGTTCATTAGAAATTTGTTCGCGTGTCTAAATTTTGACATCAATTCGCTCCTCTTATTTAGCGAAGCCATATTGGGTTTGCAGATGATGTCAAAATGTAGACACGCGAACAAATTTCTACTGAACACCTCCATAACCTGATTGTTTATATTGTAATATACGCACTTAAACGTTGCGCATATACGTATTTAGTTACACAAACGATGTATTGTTCTGTATCCCGTTGAATTTCTATTTTTGTATTTTTTTGAATTTTTGGCAGTTGCCTGATGATCGTGTTGCTTGCAACACGTGAAACTCCGAGTAGCACATAAAATGTTTTTACAATCTTAACTACTTCGTATACTTTTATATATATATATTTTAATTATTACTTTAATTATTTTATGACAAAATCAATCTTCATCGCGCGAAATACCTAGTAAGTGAATCATGTATTCCAGAATCACGGTACTTTACAAAATTTGTTCTTCCTGAAAGGTGCAATCAAGCAAATTTGTTGTCATTTTTTAAATTTTTGTTCCGGATCATTTAATTACAGACTGTCATACATTGCAACTGAGAAATATTTTCAAAGGATTTAGTCTCGTCTATACTTAAGTAAAGCTATAAGTAAGCTATATGCATTTGATATCATTTTTGTTTAGCGATAACCTAACCCATGGGTGATTCATGGCGAAATCTAAAAGAACCGTGCCGTATGTAATTTTATTTGCATGTTACTGCTTTTGTCGGAGGTATAAACCCGAATAATTTGACCTGTAGTACAGTGTAGCCTGAGTACCATAAATAACTAAAATTGATCTACAGCGAAGTGAAGAGGCTAATTTAAAATGTTTCTTCTTCTGTTGCTAATTAGTATCAATGTTTTTGGTCGTTTTGCAAGAGCTTACAAAAATATTGGCTCGCCCAGTCATACCCTCTCTTTTGTGATTGATTAGTTCACAGTAATGTTACCGTTGCTAGGCAGCAGGGCCCGCGGAGTAGTTTTTCAAGTGGGGGGGGGGGGGGGGGGGGGGGGGGCGCTCCTCCACCTCTTCAATTGAAGGGAGGGGACAGACTCTAGAAATGGTTAAAATGTATCTAACTTTACTTCACAGTAATCTTAACATATTTTATTAATCCAAAGAATCAAGACATATTTTAGAAATAACATGCAGTAGTGCCGACTCTGTACTATTTATTTATTTTCACAGAAAGAGGGGGGCCCTGACCCCCCCGGCCCCTCCCCCTGCACGGGACCTGAGGCTAAAGCATTACTCGTGGTCTGAGAGAGAAAAGAATCGAACATCAGTGTTGAACATAATACAAACGCTAGTTAGCTGGTTATCAATCGATACAGTGGCCTCGGTAGTTAAAATATTTATTTATTTGTTATCTACAGTGAATTAAGAAAAAAAAAAACAGTACCGAGGTTTTCATGTTGTTGTTATAATTATCCCCAATGTTTAAAAGTTTAAAAAAATCTATCTCGCAGTTTTTGAAATATGTAGACAATATCTACAATATCAAGGGTTCAGTCAAAAAACTATAATGGTTTCCTATAGAAAAACGAATCTCCAAAACTAAAACGAGAAACGCTTTCACACTTTTATAGTTTCATCTCATACACTAAACTTGCATTCTTATTGGCTAACGAAGCGAGGGTATTTAACGTGGCCTGAGAAGTTATATTGCATGTCATCTTCGTAGGACGACGTTTGTGAACTTTATTTATATAGTATGTATACTTTCTTTTAAAATAGTGAGCTTGATTTGAAGCGTAAAATAGAGACGTGCCTTTTACAAACGATAAATTTATCTAGTGTGAGCTCCTGTTCTTCCCAATTTTAACCAAAGTGTGAACTTTTGTAGAGAGTGAAGAAGCCATTCACACTGCAGTCCTACAAGAAGCGAGCGAGCTCCGGCAAAAACCGACATTTCATGTCTCGATCAAACAAAGACTTATGAAAACAAGCATAATGTACCGGGCTCATTAAAAGTAATTTCTATTATACACCGAAACGGCCGCTCGGTTGTTTTAAAATTAAACAAAAATGCTGTCCGTAAAAGAGCTTTCAGCGAACTTTCCCAACTCCTGTCTTGAACAGTATAAAATAAATCCGGTGTAAAAATTATAAGAGGTGCAAAAGGCAATAATGATTAATCAATTATCTTAGTAGTCTGTTATCAGAAATGAGTCGTGAAGATTAAAGTGAGAATAAAAATAATCCTGAGCGAGCGGAGATGCATGTCCGGATCTCATGAATTGAAGTGATCGACCGCGATAATATAAACATAGTTTTTTATACTGAATGTTTAATGTCGGTTAAAGCAGTTTATTTGGCGCTCAGCTTTTTCTTCAGTTCGCTTGTCATTTTTTTTTTTATTTCTGGATTTTTGAATTATATCTGCTTGTACTGTTAATTCTCCTTTGACTGTTACGTAATTTTTCCACAGCTGGAGCCTCAGGAATCTCGCCTGCTTAGAAAAATGCTTAGCTTGGAACAGTTTGGTCTGCGTTGAATTCAAACCACATGTAAGGCATACTGGTTGTCATAGGTTACAAAAAAAAAAAACTGGTCATCAGTTAAGAGAGAAACTGGAAGGACGTTCGGATATACGTACATTATGAACCAACACAATTCCAACTCGTCTTTAGCGGTCATTTCAACAGTTTCAAGTAACTCGACTTCTACGGCGGAGAGAAATTGCAGGCTGATTGAAGACGATGCTCCTTCCATAAAAAGCGTAAAGATTTTGGTGTACAGCGTAGTTCTGATTGTTTCTCTACTTGGGAACTCCATTATTATTACAACTGTTGTACGGAATAAGCCCATGCACAGAACTATCAACTACCTTATAGCAAACATGGCAGCATCGGACTTGCTCGTTTCCATCTGTGCAGTGCCGATAAAACTCAGCGAGACTGTTCTTGGTCCTAGAGGATGGTTACTAAATGGAACTATGGGCCTAATTTCCTGCAAGTTAGCTTATTTACTCCAAGAAATCTCTACGGCTGTTTCAATTCTGAGTCTGGTAGTTATTGCCATTGACAGATACGGAGGAATTGTTTACCCATTTCGGCCCGCGATCATAACAGCCAAACGTTGTAAAATTATAATTCCACTGGTTTGGCTTTTATCAATGTGTCTGGATGGTGTATATTTTTTTTTGTTTCGACTCGTGTCTCACAATGGCACGACGCAATGTACTATCGATTGGGCGCCATATTTTGATGATCCACGCAAAGCTCAAGAACAATATATCATAGTGACATTTGTTTTTCTTGTCATGTTGCCTTTTTCTATCTTAATTGTTTTGTATAGTCCTATTATTTGGATTTTAAAGAAGGAAAGCGTCTCAGCTGGAACGTTGTCACGAATGCAGTGTAAAAGACATGAAGAAAACACTAAAGTGATCAGGAACACCTTGGTAATAATGGTGGTATTTGCATTTTGCTATTTACCAGTGTGTACTTACGGAATGCTGTTTTACTTTGTATGGAAGTGGAAAATGCCGTGCAATATGGAACAATTGGGGTTTGCCGTGCTTTTCATTTTACATTCTAACGCTGCCATAACGCCCCTTATTTACTTTGTGTTTAATGATAGATACCGCAAAGGACTGAAAGATTTTCTGAGAGTACTTCATTTGTTGCCCAAAAACAACAATACGGAAGAAATTGAGCTAAAACACCTGCAACCGCGAGTACCGTGAATAATTAACAGTTATTCATCGAGGACGAGCCGAATATGAGCTGATATATAATGGTTATATATATCAGCTCAGCAAATTAACCAATAACGACTCAGATCGGTAGCGGTGGGACCAATCCGAAATCTAGAAAATCATTATCGAGAGGTAAAAATTTACTAATAAGCGATATCATTTCCCGTGTTTGGCAATCGTGCTCAATAATAGCGTACTGAGCTTGATATTTGAGCTTCAAGCATCAAAAGCGACAAAACAACCCTATTTGGAGTGGGATTTTGGCACAAATAACAAGATAACAGGATGAAAAGAGCATTTGTAGATTTTCAACACTTTTATTTTCTATCTAACAGCTCACGTTATCCTATGCAAATTCTAAAAATTGCTTATCGTAACTTTAAATAAACTAAACAAAATAAAACATCATGGGTGATTTTCCTTCTGATATTAAATTTGAATTTATGATTTTAGTAGGTCGATGTGACTGAATCGATTTATAGGGTTTGAAATGTCCGTTTTCCTTTGAAAAATAGTAATATCGAAAAGTCCGCAAATTCCAGTCTGTTGTCTTACAAGTATCTTGTTTCAAATTGTGATTACATGCAGTGCGACGCACCTTATACCGTGAGCACCAAAAAAAAAAACATTTTCACAAGTTAGCGAGAAAGAGAGCACGAGGTATGTAATCTTGTCGCTTCGTGTTTACGACTACTACTACTACTACTACTACTACTACTACTACTACTACTACTACTACTACTACTACTACTACTACTACTACTACTACTACTACTACTACTACTACTACTACTACTACTACTACTACTACTACTACTTAGGGCACACCCCTACCGATACAAGAAGTGTAAATTAGTTTCAAAATACGAAGGTTTCATTGACTTTATTGCTTCACATATCCGCAGTTACGAAAATGATTGTAAGAATGAGCTGGTAATATCGTGGAAACTCGTAAAAAAGTTTGTCTGGTGCTCATGTTGAGGCGCGTCGCACTGCATGTAAGAAAGGACAACTTGGAAAAAAATATATATTCAATTCAAGGCGACAGACTTCAAATAAATGTGGCTTCTGAACATATCTGAATTTGGTAACTGTTCATCAGTAGGATGCCTAAAATGTGTGCAATTCCACAATTGGTTTCGGCTCCATTAAATCTTATACCAATGACCATCATTATCCCTTTCGTTTCCTTTCATTTCATTCCGCGTTTCCTTGAAATTAGCATCCTTGTTCATTGTAAAATAAACATTTATATTAAGTTTACTTTTACAGACTGTCAAGCTACTGCCTTAATGGAAATAATATTTTATTCCATAATTTTAGAAGCATTAATCTCTGCTAGACAACAAAAGCACTTCAAGAGAAAAATACTAAAAGGCATCATTAGCTGCCTTCGACTAATTGCACGGAAACGAAAAGTGGATTACCTTATTTAATTAAATACGAAGAGTATAGAGACGCTTTACAACAAAGTTAGACTCTTTCAAAGTCAAGTGGCTCAGTTTCCTGTAAGTACGTATACATTGTTTTAAACCAAAACATTTAATTGATTTTTAAGATCACGATGGATTCGGTAAAAGCTTTTATGAATTTATGTTCATGGTATATGTACAGAAGTATGGATTTTAACAGGGATCCCATTTATGGTACGCCAAACATGTGAAATAGTAATCCCAGTGTGAGATTAGAAAATCAGTCAGTACCAGAACTAAACATCACCAAGCTCAAACCCATTTTTGTAATGTTTAACCTGTCATAATTGTGCCTCACCACGATAAACAACAACCAATGTATCCATGAATTGCATAAAACGGCTCCAAACTCCCATAAAATTGCAGCTATCTATTGCGAGATGTCTGTCTATGAATATAGTACACCATTTTACAGTTGTGTGTTTAGTACCCTGGCTTTGGAGTGAAAGTGAGGATAGAGTTGACTTTGTTGTGATACAAACCTCACTGCTTTTCATACATGTAAGTAAATCATGTTCAACAAAAACAACATGATTATTTTATATTTTCATAAGAACATATAGGGCCTGATCGCCCTAGGGAACTTTTGATCAAATTAGTCTTTGTTTAAAATAAAAATCTGTCATCACATTAAGTTTCCTAATGCGACCGTTGCTTCGCAAATTTGAAAAAAAATTGGAAATTCCAGCTAATCTTCAAATACGCCGTAGTATATGTGTGGGGCAGGCCGATTTTAAAAAAATCGAGTAAAACAAAAGAAACCGCTCCGGGAATGTCATTACGTGTATGTTTTCAAAAGCATGGACGGACAGTGCGACCCTAAAATGTTCTCAAATTTATTAAACTTTCGTTTGCGGTTTCAAATTTATGGAAATTTTTGCACGGGCTAAGTTTTGTTTTTGAAAAACGACCAGGCCCTAAATCAACATGTTCATAACAACAATATGATAAGCATATGAAAAGCAGGAAGATTAGTTTCAAAACAAAGTTTACTCCAGCCTCACTTTCACTGAACGGCCAGGGTACTAAGCATACAACTGTAAAATGGTTTATTGTTATGAAAGTTGTTCATGGGAATTGTCACAAATTGGATTGTCAAAAGTGCAAGTATTCGATCTCCCTAACACGAATAAAACTATATTTTGAAAGATTTCATTAAATCAACTTCATTTACAAAGTATGAACTACTTTATATCAATTCAATCACTATAAATGACTTAAAACAGTATTCGAATTGAGTCTTGGAGTGTGTGCTCTCTATAACAATTTCGGCTAAAATGCAATGTTAATGCTTGCTTGGTTTGCTCAAACGGAAGATTCTCTGAACGGGAAATTTGTCGACCAACCAGTCCCCGCGTAAATTGTAAACAACCTATGTCTGTTATGAGTTCTACAACAACAACGACCAAAACAACAACAACAACAACGACCATTTATTTTTGCAAAAAAGTACTAAAATAGAATGACAGTAAATTTCATTTAGCAACAAAAAATACTCAGAATACATGTAGGTAAAAACTAATCGAGCTGAGTATGTTTGGCAATTTAATTGGGTTGTTAAGAGGACGGGAAAAGGTAATAAAAAAATTAATAACAAGTTCTATCTAAGTCCTATCTAATATATTTTAGGATTTTAGGCGCTTTTCAAAGCCGTATCGCTTAATAGCAAGAAACTAAACGGATGTTTTGTCATATTTGGCAATATATGCTAACATGAGATAAATATGGACTGACTAAATGAACATTGAAAGCAAGCATAAGGGATTTGTAAGTGCACGATTCTGTGTATTTTTATTCCTACTTAAGCTGATTCCTTTTGAAATCTAAGTCGGATGCATTAAAGAAAGCGCCATAGCTAAGTAGGGACATAGTAATCCCTTCAAAGCTTTTTTTTTTAAAATACGCTTGAAGATAAACATTCAGTAGCTTAACAATCCTATTTGGACATTCGTACAGTCGAACTCCGTTATTAGTACGAACACCGCAGCTACCATGAAACTGCCACGGGGTGTCTGTATAGGGTTTCCATTAACTCGGATGTAACTAACAGATGCTTTCTATTGCAATAATGTACTCCGCCATATCTAACCCCCACTAAGACAATCAAAAAGATGATTGGAAAGCTGGGGGTTGGGGTTTCTTTTCAATGCTAAAAATAAACAGAAAGCAGCGTGATATATAAACCGTGTTTAGCTCAACAATTATTTTGCATTTAGCTTTGGCTTGCATTGGGTAGTCGACTTAGTACTGAAGCGCTACAATTAAGTGGATTAATTTAATTCCCAGCTTTGGCTGTAGACATTGTGCGATTTGTAATGCATATGATACACATAATAAAACATAACGTTTTTGTTTGCGACGGCTTGTGTTAGATTCAGCTGCTTCCTTTGAAGTTTGACATGCCTACTCGATCAGATTAAGTTGGCTTTGCCTTGAAACACTAATCTGACGATCGAAACTGAACATCTGCAAAAAAAAAATAATAAAAAATTAGAATAAGACTACATTTTTTAAAGCTATGCGCTCCATTGCTTCCCTAATATGGTCTAATATCATTAAAAATTCTAAAATAACAATTTGTACAAATAATTAAATAAGCAAGGAACACAAATAAACACTTTCAAATAACAAAATTGGGAACGGTCAATGCAATGCTAATTAATAACTTATCCTACAGCCTGGAGGATAAATTCGCTATAGCACAAGCGACTGCTATCCGTTTCAATCTTACTTATTTGTACAAATTGTTATTTTAGAATCTTAAAAGACCTTAACCAAGTAATGGGCAGATTTATATAGGCATACGCATAGCATAATGCAGTCGCGATATCGTTCGGGAAATCGAATATAAGAAAACCGTGCAGTGTGTTTGATTGAAATGACATCAATGAATAACATGGAATGCTGGTAATATTCTATGGCATTACAGTTTTTTATACAAGGAGTGAGTTGTCTTTTCCTCATTCTATCAAATGTTTGTTTCATTACAATTTTGCCATTCACTTCCTGTACTGTTTGAAATGTACTGAACATAGCTCATATCCAATTTACTTGTTTCGAGATCTTTCGATTGTTTGATTATCACATGACGTTTTTTTCTTTAAATTGCCGTGAGAGCACTCTCGTTAATGTTTCTTTCTTTCCTTGTATGTTTTGTAAAAAAGAGTAGTGATAAAATCCCACTGATTAAAGAAACGTCGATATCCAAAAAAAATGATTTTATTAAATATATCTTTATCTACTATTGTTCCATTCTCTTCAACCATACCTTATTTTTGGTCGAGAAAATGGCATCATCTGGCGATGTATCAACACCTTCTACATGAAAATCCTTATTCTCGGCTCCCAACTGCATTGTCAATGACTGTACTTCAAACATAGGAACCATTGGAATGGCACCATTGGAGGGTGAATCGTTATTTATTTGAACAGTGGTGCTTCTAAGCGGCTGACCAAGAGATGGGGACCTGGAATACAAGACAAAAAAATAGGAGCGATTTACGTTGGGCAAAGGATACCGGGAAAACAGTAGGGGTCTTAAATAGTGTGTGGATGTCCCGAAAGTCATGAGTAGCAAACCGGGAAGTCGAATGTTACCTCGTTAGGTCTTCTGTCTTCATTGCGGCATGCCACAGACGTTGTCATAAGCAAACGCGTGTCATAGAAATAAACACCAGGCTTACGGTTGATGCTCATAACGTCCAGGATGTCAACGTTTTCGTTGCTTAAGGTAGTTAGTAATGTGGCCATCTACGGCCACGTATGAACTTCTGCAAACCTCACATGTGACTTGCAAGTGGATTTTAACTTACATGCAGTGTTACATTGTAACTACCACTTTTTTGTTTTATGCTTTCGTTGTGAAAATTTCAAATTTCTTTATTGTGCACCATTTACACTGTATAATAGATGAAGAACAAAACGGACATAGTTGCTCGATCATGAAGCCGCTGACCTTTTATTAATTTACGTCGTGGTTGCATCAAAGGATTTTATGTAAGAAAGTTGCTAAGCATTGTTGCAGTCTGTAAATGTCTGTAGTATGACAACAACACCCCCCCCCCCCCCCCCCCCCCCCCCCCCCCCCCCCTTCCCCAACTACTCCTTCCAGCATTTCGTTAGATTTCTCTAACAGTTCGCTGCTTACACCTTGGTAATGAGAGCTGTGAAACTGCACATTTGAAGATGTACATGTTGTGGTTCAAATTTTCTTATTGGTTTAAAAATTTCAAAACCAGTTTAATTTTTATTTTCCTTCGTATCGTATTCATCATTATATTCTGAGACATAAAAGCCAAAAAAAAACTCAAACTGGTTTAAAAAAAATTCAATCAAAGAAAAATTTCATCCACAACATGTTTACCCTCAAAATATAATCGGTGCGCCGGCCTTTAATGAGCAGCTTATACTTACGTCAGAGGAATCATAAGAAACAATAATGATCCTACGAGAAGAGACACGAAGAGCGCAACTGGAATGTCTGCCAATAAAGAAACAAAGTAAATTTCAACAACAAAACGTGCGTGATGATGAGGCAGGTGGTATTTTTTTTTTTTTTTGGGGGGGGGGGGGGGGGTATTATCAAAAAAAGAATATACATCTGAGTTAGCAGAACGCAGAAAAGTATGTAAACAGGGGCGCAGCTAGGATTTTTAAGCTAGGATGTTTAAGCGACAACTGAAAGACCGCCATTGTAAATACGTACATTTGTGTACAGATATGGCACTCAATTATATATAAAACTCACAACATCTGCAATTACGATAAAGCTCACTTTCATTCCTAAATTGTGATACAGAATACTAATATTAAAGGCTTAATAAGACTTAACCTTGGACACAAACTGACCCCTTTGTATCACGCAGTAATTTCTTCTGGTTATTACAGAGGTATTTAAATGAATTGAGGCTCGATTTTCGTTACTAAATGCCATCCATGAATTTTATAAGATAACATGATAACTCTGCTCTAAAATGCATGCGCAATTTCTTGTGAACTGCTGTAGTGTACTGAAAATGGACCTATACATTGTAACTCAGCTACTCTTACAATTTTAGCAACAACTTACCTGCCAATCGCGTATCAAATAGAGGATCCTTAGACAAGGGAGCATTGTTTATTATCTCCAAGAAAGTACTAGTAAAACTAACAAAGTCCTCTGAAAAAGTAAAACAAATTAATTAATTTATTATTTATTATATGTAACACGAGATACTCTTCGGGAGCCTTTATTCGTATGATTCCTATGACTACGTACAGAGATACCGCAATTAACCCTTGTATGTTATTTGCAACTCTAGCTAAAACCACTTGCAATTTCGTATTTTTCCGATAAATTTGAATTTTTAGTAAAATCTAAGATGGCCGCCATCTTGGCAGCCACTTGGATGACGTCACGGACCCCAGCAGCGCCACAGCCATAATATTTGCCTTATCTTGTAGAGCACATCACAGGCTATCTATTAAACGTAAAATATTTCCGAAATATTGCAACATCGCAAAAACCCAAGGTGGGGTTATAAGTTTGCGTGTACGTCCGAAGGTTAATAATATACATGAACAATTTACTCAATTCTGATTGGCTAAGAGCACTGCAGTTCAATTGTAACACCAGTACAAAAAGTGTAACACCAGTGAAAATTACAAATAAAAGAAAATCGATGCAAAAATTTGCACAAAAAAAATTTGGAAAACTGAAAAAATTGCAAAAAAAATTGATGCAATTTTTTTCATGTATATTTATTAATAAGTAATCATACGATTTTCTCGTTCAATTTGGGATTAATTTGCACTTATAAGTTTTTCAAAGCGGATCGTGCAATTTGAGCTTTTGGCAAAACTCACTCGTGCAAATTAATGCCAAATTGAACTCGAAACCGTATGATTACCTATACTAATATGTTATTTTGGTTGTCTGGCGTCGATGCATATAAATCAGTGCATATCTTTTAAGTACAGTCAGTGACTAAAGTTGACTTAACCTTGGTCCCATCAATCGCATCTCACGGTTTTCATGTTTTGCTTGTTGTCACTAAATAGCTTTGCCAAATCATTCTTATTTGAAACAATTCGCGTTTTCTTTAAATATAAATATATAAAAAAAGAAATCGTTCATGTGTTTAAAAACTCGGGGAGTAGAGAGATTCAGGATCCTGGTGTGGGCACTGCAAATCAAATATATTCTCTCGTACATCCGAAAGTAAAACTCGAAATGATTTAAGTGATGCTCCACATAAGAACTACCGTAAACTTCATTGTTCTGCTGCATTGGCTCTTTCTCACATAGAATATCTTTGATTTTAAGAATAGAGGAGGGGCTGATGGTTCATAATTATATTTCAGTATAAAAATAAAGAAAATCCATTTGCGTCAAATACATTTTAGGAAATGTTTGTGCTTAACCAATCAGAATAGCAGAAGACAATAGCTAATAATTTTGCTTATTTGATGAAGTTCCCCAAATACAATATCTTTTAAAAATTCCATGTTGTGCGATTGGGTCTCAAATTACTTGAAACCTTAAAATAATTAGACAAAATGCACCTCGAACCTTAACTTTTTAGCGGTTTTCGAGTCTAGGCCAATCAGATCACTAGTTGTAACAATGACAAAAGTTGACATTCCGGCATCGTGCATTGCGTTTCAGCACTTTCCTTCTTATGCGGATCATTACTTAATGGCATTAACTTACTTCCCGTATCACATCCGTACAGAGCCAGACGCAAGCAGGCAAAAGAACCAGACCGGTTCACTGGGTAAATCCGAATGTAGTGAGAATTTGTACCGTGAAGAGAATTGTTTACTGCTGAGATGTTTGTGTTGCCTTTAAACTGAAAAATACAATAGTTTTACAATAGTTATTGACAAAATCTTACATAGCATTACATCAAATCACATCGCATCCCATCCCATTACGCCATTACGTTACGTTTCGTTTCATAACATTTGAGTTTGATTGCATCGCATCGCATCGCATCGCATTGCATCACATCTAATCCCATCACATGACATGCTATCCCATTACGTAACGTTACGTTACGTCCATTCCATTCCATTCCATTTCAATAAGTTATATTGCATTACATCAAATCCCATCCCATCCTTTCCCATTACATTACATTACATTACATTACATTACATTTCATTTCATTACATTACATTACATTACATTACATTACATTACATTACATTACATTACATTACATTACATTACAATAAGTTATACTGCATTACATTAAATCCCATCCCATCCTATCCCATTAAATTAAATTACATTACATTACATTACATTACATTACATTACATTACATTACATTACATTACATCAAATCACATCACATCACATCACATCATATCACATCAAATCCGCCGGCACATCCCATTACATTACGTTATATTACTAACATTAACTCATCCTATCCCATCCCATACTCCCATCCCATTACATGTCATTACATGACAATGCGTTACATTGCATTACATTACACAGATGTTCGATTTTAATTCTGCCTACTAATTTGAATCTACAAATATCGGCAGTTTACGTATTTGTTCAGTATGAGCATTATAGTCGGGCACTGACGTTCTGACAATCTGAAATTGCCACAAAAAAAAAAAGAAAAAACGATTTCGCTAGAGAATTTCGTTTTAAAGTTTTTGGTTGTTAACTGGTCGATCAGTCTTAATCAGTATCTGTCTTACCGACGAAAGTTGGATGCAAGCGATGAATCGAATGAAAGCAATACTAGCAATGAAAACAAATGAAGAAGTGATAAGTGACACACAGGAATGATTCTAGGCCATAAAAGATGCTTTTTGTGTGTTAATTATATAGTTTAATGTTAATGGCAATTTTCTTCAAGTAAAAAAAAAAAAAAGAATTAATACATTAACAGAGAAGCAAGTGACAAAAACGTTGCGAGAGTAGCTTGCTGAAACCTGCTCTTACAATTCTGGTCTTTCCCTCTTCTGTGTAATTGACGAATGTCGTCTCCGTAGAGCTGTTACTGATCGACACATAGTAACTTTCAACCCATAAGTTCGTTGTCCCTTCCTCGACGCCTTCTGTTTCAATTTCAGTGATATTTACCAGATATTCTACAACAAAAATAGATATGTTATATGTAAAGATAAGAGTGCAATGTTCAATTATGACCGAAAAGTCATTGGTTTGGATCCTGGCCGGTCGTAGCGTCGTGTCGATATGGTATACACGAGTGTTGACAAATCTCAATATCTTATGAAATTCTGAGCCAGCTTAATTCTTTGCGCTCTTTCGTCTGTTGTCATTAAAAAAAGTAAGTATTCAAAAGCCTAATGGCTCACAACTGTCAGAGCTTAACCCTACTCCCCCCTGGATGGGATGCCTGAGTCCATCGCAAGGTTACCTGCCAGCATTATGTCGCCGGTACCCATTTATACACATAGGTGACGAGAGACAATTTGGAGCAAAGTTTATTGTCCGAGGAAACAACACAACGGCAGAGACCAGGTTCGAACCAACGACCTTCAGGTTGAAAGTCCCACGCGCTAACCACTAAACCACCGCGCTTCCAAATCTTTCGTCTTTAAATGTAACATGAAAAAAACCTATACATGCAGGTGCAATGCTACATGCACCAACGTTTTTACATCAGTCTTGCCTACAGAAACAAAACCTAAGCAGACTGACCAGCTTTAGAATCGTATTCCCAATCACGATCCCGTGGATGTCTCAAAGGGGCTATGTAGTCAAAGTTAAGCATCACTTTGAAAAGTCAAACACATATTTGTAGCAAAGAAATCTAAAAGTAATCGTCTGCTTTTGTTACAAATTACCATATCACTGCGAGGAAACTAAACGTGTGTTTTAGCAGCGAATGGTTGGGATGAGAAGGGATTACAATTTGAAAAATGTAGACTACTTTTTTCAAGTTCTCCCGTATGCCTTTGAAAAATTCGATAAAGATGGCCGTGGTTAGTTCATCCTTCAATGTCTTCTTTATGTACTTAACAGTAAATTTAGCCCAGTTTTCACCAAAAATCAGCCAGATCCTCGTGCCCCTTTAAGCTTAATCTCATCCACTAAAGATCAGCTTCTAAATGAAATGATTTTCAAGTTAATTTCTTATTTTATACAAATACTCACCAAAAAACACCTGGATATAAGGTTTCGTGTCAGTTGCTGAAGAACACCAACCATCCTCCCAAGAACCGATAACCTCGATACCAACTCTAGCGCGGTGCGCTGCATGACTTGAATCTCTCTGAGAAGATGACGTCATGAATCGATCTGGAACTCGTCGTTCATTGGGGATTTTAAGGCCCAACTCCCCAAAGCCACATCCTATAAAAATAATTCGTTTTGGACAAAAATTAAAGTTTTAAATAGATAGTAGAGGGCCTTTCCACCTGCATTTGACATTTTAATATTTTAACATTTTGATGCCTAGCATCTTGTTTTCTGTTTCTTTTTTTTTTTTAGTATATTTTAGCTTTTATCTCGGTAAATTAGCAGTCCATTAGACGCTAGGACTTTAACAGGTTTACAATCCATGAAGTGTTGCTTTCTCGTTTGTTCTTACTAATTCTAGTGCTAAAACGTCACTTTACAAGTGGTACGGAAAGATTACAAATGAAACCTCTGCTACCAGAAATATTTTGGTCATTATTTTCTATATGAGACCTGGATTAAATCAGGAAAAAGGGTCAACAACAGGGGGGGAATGTTTGTAACCATCAATACATTACTTTTATAACTGCGACGACCATTACGTAAGTTGTATCCTACGTTAAAAGAAGTGTAATTTATTGAATTAATTTATCCGTGTATTCATGCTTGCAGTTTTTGCAAATGTGATTTTAGCTTAGGTGAGTTTTTGCGCTCTTTAAATGAATTCTTACGTCGTACTCCTTCTGAATAGTCTCGATTCGTTAACTTGGCGAGCTTTCAATAGACCAATATCACGCTATATATATGCGTGCGTATATATATTTAGTTTATTGGGGAAAAGAGCCCAGCATCAAATTCAGCATATCGAGATTAGTAAAATTACAAAGTTTTGTAAAGATTGCTAGCAAACTGACGAAGATATGAAATTTTGAAACTGAGCACTTAATTACAAAGAAATGTATGGTGGATGGGCATAGATTGCCCGTCCAGCTTCGTTTTCGTGTTTTTCCCATACATTTCTTTGTAAAAATTAGGCCAGAGTACTAAGTTTCAAAAGTTCATATCTCCGTCAGTGTACGAGCAATCTTTACGAAACTTTACACTTTTACTAATATTGATGTGCTGAATTTGATACTGGACTCTTTTCTCCATTAAATTAAATATATTTTCATGCCATGCTAGCGTGATATTGGTCTATTTCAGCGATAAAACTGTCATTTTAATTAGTACACTCACCCAACTGACACCTGTTTCCATAGTAACCGCGTGGGCAAAAACAGCGAAAATTTGCGCCTGTGTTAATGCATGTTCCACCATTCAAGCAAGGAGATGAATAACATATGTTTATTCCTTGCACTGAGGAGAAGAAAAAAAGGGAGCAACACATCCACATCAACCAACTTTATCCCCGGTTATATTTGGATCACTAATTTTAAGACTAACTATTCAGAGTGCGTATATTATATCCATATGATATAATAGTGTATTTGTCATATCTAATCTAGTCGTGGGAATGTGGTCGCAAATGTCTCTCAATGTCGGTCAATTCCATGGCTTATTGAAAGATGATTCCGTAGAGTTTTCATGTTATTTTACATTTTAATGCATAACAGAGACCAAGAAAAAATATTTTAGGTTTATAACATATTCTTTAGGTTATTCGTCTTCCAAAAGAAAAAATGAATAATGCAAAAAGAGAAAGTAAGAAAAAATAAAACAATAGTAAAAAAAGAAACTCATGAACAAATGCTCTTAGAAATGCGTTTGGAGGGTGAGGTAAGAGATAATTATACTAAGATCATCCATTTTTAACTTACAACGGCATATTTCCTGTTTTATCGTCTTTTGAAGACCTTCCAGATCGCTGTACTTTGTCTGATAAACACGGGTTTCATTATACCCAGTTATGAGTTTCAGCTCTTCAAAGTCATTATCACTGCCAATTCCAACGCTGAAAATGGTGACGTTCTGTTCACGAAGCAACATCGCGGGCGTTTTCACGAAATCGTAAGAGGGACCATTTGTAAGGAAGATGAGATAATTTGATTTATTTTGAATTTCAGACTCTGTAAACAAATGGCGACGGACAAAATTGAATGCTTTGCCAGTCTTTCTTCCACGGTTTGGATAGGGAGCCATTCGAATGGCAGCAATCGCCTCTGCAGCGTTCTCATAACGCGAAAAGTTGAACATGAGATCGGGGTCTTCAGAGAAAACAACCATTCCAGGTCTTGTTGCATCTTGAGACACATCAAAGGATCCCATTAGGTTGGCAACGAATGCGAGAGACTTGTTGAAATTGCCTTTACCAGAAAGTTCCACTGTAGCTGATCCATCAACCAATAAACCAAGATTCATAACCTGATGATCGCAATCTAAGAAATACAGTAAAAAAGGAGCATGACAATGTTACGTTTTTATGTAAAAAGCAAAATGTCTTTCAACAAGTGCAACTTTTTCTTGCAACGTTGCGCGCAACAAGATTTTTTTGGGCCGACGTCACACGATGCAATTTGTTGCGCGCAACGTCGCAAAAGTAGAACTCGATTCTAGTTCTGCAACTGTTGCGCCCAACGTTCTAATAAAGGTTGCAACGTGTGTCCGGGCTTTAAGTGTTCGATACTGGAGCAACTATGAGTTGTAGCTAACACTTGAAATCTGACAAATTGAAAAAAAATAAATAAATAAATCGTTGACTTAAATAAAGCGTTAAAGTTTGGGAAGTAACGCAAAGAATATCTTGGTTATCCTGCGCATTAAAACAACTAAAAATTGTACCCTAATTTACCATTTACCATTTTATATTAAGGTGGCTCACGGCTATTGTTTGGACCATGTAAGCGTGCTTAAAATTCAGAAAAGATCGGACCGACACTGCCAGCATAAGTTTTAAGCAAATAAAGACGTTTGTTTATAGTGCGTTGCTTGTGAAGATATTCAACTATGTTGGGCTTGTGGGGAAGCTACAGATTTGTTTCCCCTAATGTATGATAAAATTCAGCATTTATAGAAACGACCTCACCTATTTTCAGGCGTGCAGCATCACGAAGCAAGTACGTGGATATGGTCTTTGGATCGTTAGATGTCTGCCATTTTTAATGGCATCATAGCATATGTTGTTATAATACTTACGCATTTCACAGTTGTCCCCAGTGAAAGCTAATGGACACTGACATTTATAACCTCCATCTGTGTTGGTACAGTTCCCGCCATTCAAACAAGGATTTTGAAGACATTCGTCTATGTCTAAAGTGATAAGTGATAAATACATAAAATATTTAATAGGAATTTCAGTGCAAATCCACAAGGTTGCTTCTGAATCGAATTGGGATTTGGAAATGTTGTTGGAGGGAGGAGTACCCAGAGAAAAACCCTAGGAGCAAGGACGAGAACCAACAACCCACATATGGCATCGCCTCCATGGTTCGTACCCGGACCACATCGGTGGAAAGCGACTGCTTTCAGATTTACACCATCTCTGCTCCCTATAAAAAAGTCGTGTTTCTTTTTTTAACCCTCGGACGCACAAAGTTTTAAGGTTTTTCTCCGATATTTTCAAGGCTATTTAAGATCAGCAAATGCCGTTTTTAGTAGCTGTTCATTTATCCTTAAGACACATTTTGGTAAAGTTTGACGACAACGGGTTACTATGATAACGAGATATGACGTCATAAGTAACATGTAGTCAAGCCATTTTTGAATAAAAATGCGTGTTTTTCACCTTTTTTTCAGTGAAAAAACATATAAAATGCTACCAAAAGCATCACCATATTTAATTATATGTTATTTTGCAACTCTAGCAAACAATATTTGCAATTTCCACGTTTTCCCGATAAATTTGAATTTTTAGTAAAGTCCAAGATGGCGGCCGTCTCGGCGGCCATTTTGGATGACGTCACGGATCCCCAGCAGCGTCACAACCCATAATATTTACCTTATCTTGTAGAGCACATCGCGGGCTATCTATTAGATGTAAAATATTTCCGAAACATTGCAACATCGCAAAAACCAAAGGGAGTCTTTGTACCACGGTGGCGGTGTAAGTTTGTGTGTACGTCCGAGGGTTAAAAGACTGATTGAATGTGCATTGAAACCAATATCCATACAAAAAGCTTTCAAAGTCATTCTGAACTCGCTTTTAAAAGAGTGACTTAAGAAACACATAAGTGAATCATTCTATTTTAATTTGCATCTATGAACCGTCTGCCAAAACAGACACTGGAATGAATATTTTGGCTGAACTTACCAATTGAGCAGTTCTGTCCTCGCCAGCCTTTAAAGCATTGGCATTCCGTTGTTTCATTTGCTACTATTGCAGTACAGTTGCCATGGTCATTACAAGGATGTGATGGGAGTGTGCAAGGTGTGGCCTCTGGAAACGCAAATAAACGAAGTTGTTTTACGATCGAAACATTACTATAATAACATAATAATACTTTCCCCAAAAATCTTACAGAAGGAGTTATTGGGAATATAAGCACGTCTATATTAAGGAGCAGCAGCTTACATTTGGTATCAAAAATCGCATTTAGTGATCGCTAATGCTTTGGAATAATCTTTGTAGTACATGTGCTCGTGGTTTGTCTGCAAATGAATACGATATGCCTCTCCCCCCCCCCCCCCCCCCCCCCCCCCCAATGTCGTCTTGTTACTAGAATTCCATTGTGTCGTACCGTGTTTGTTTCTTTTCTTTTTTTTTTCCCCGACAACCTTTCTTTACATATATGTATAGTTACCAATAACACTATTTTTTTTGTTAAATTGAGGGTACACTGTATCTGCATTGCTGTCATGAATAAGTCATTGCTATATGAATAAGTCATCGCTATATGAATTACTTCACCAATGCAATTACAAGGTATGTATTTACATACCTTAAATCACAAAATACTATTAGGTGTTTCCTGTGTAACTGAATGAGGACCATACGAGGAAGCTATTGCTCATACAGAACAGAACGTGGACAAGATGCAAAGCACTTACGGATGTCGCAGCGCTCTCCGGTCCACCCTGAAGGGCAGGCACATAGGAAGCCTCCACTAACAAGGTTCAGACAGGTTCCATTGTTTGAACAAGGGTTGGTTGAGCATGGATCTACCTCTGAAAAACAAGAAGGAAAAGAACGGTGAGCCAAATAAAGCTAAATACAACTAACCCCATCCAATTTTGCGGATACCTAGGCTTCGCTATAGCAAAAAACTTGTTATTAATTACGGACACCGTATGACGATCCCGAATGTCCCGAGGGTCTCCTATATAAAAATGGCGGAGGTGATCACGACCGTTGAAAAGTTTGAAAAAACCCTTTAAGATACTAAAAACGCGTTTGGTAGGTTTGGGTGGCCGTGACCTAATTTGTCCCCCCTAAGAGGGTTTAATTCTTTTAAAATTTCTTTCTTTAACGTTGATACTATCAGCATATTGTTCTGTAGCTTAACACCCTTAAAGGTATCAGAATAACTCATACAGTGGTGATTTTAAATTGAAATATCCTTACTGGTTTCAAACCACGAATATTAACCAGAAGATCACTTTGTTCTCCGTTGGCTCACTGGAACATTAACCTATAATATATATTAATGGCAGACTCGGAAAACACTCGGAAAACACTACTTTTCTCCTTCCCAGAGTCCGAACTTTATTTCGTAAACCAGAAAGGGATTTCCACTTCTGAATAGCTTTAAGAAATGTTATTTTCCCCATGCAAAATGTGAAATTTTGATCGTAGTAGCACTTTAAAAGGAACACCAAAACCAAAAGTTGAACTCGCATATTTATATATCGTAAAATTACCTCTGATAATGGCGTCCTTTAGTGGTGGCAGAGTACGACCAAGATCACCATAGAAGTCAATAGTGAACACGTGGTTTGAGTCTGGATCAGAAGCCATTTCATTGAGCTGACCACGGACATATCGATCAATACCCAGACTAAAGATAGTCACATTGACGTCTTTCAAGGCGTGAGTTGGAATTGCAAGATCATCATCTGAAGGTCCATCTGTGACTACAACTAGAATGTTTCGCGCTTTGACATTTCTTAAAAGATTTGACTGGTTGAATAGGTCCGTTCGTGCCAGGTGCAATGCTTTTCCTATGTTGCGCCCGCTGCCGTTTATTTTGATGGTGTCCACAGCGTTGTCCAAGTCCGTTTGGTTGGATATATCCTCAAACCTGTACCTGACTTCTGCGTCACCGGAGTAAGCAATAATGCCGGCGTAAGTATCATTGCTGTTAACATTGAATGATTTGAACAGACCTTTGACAAATGCTATTTCCTTTGCAAAGTTGCCCTTGTGATATTGGTCGATGCTCTCACCAGTGTATATGATGAAAACGATATTCAAAATGGCGGTGTATTCTGGAAGCAAAATCGAAATAAATTCATTATAATTTGAATTTATTATATAATACCTAATACACATTACGTTTTGTTTTCTTTTATGTCATATAATACTATGCCAGAGTAAACAATTCGAAAAGGCAAGGGAGGAGAATACATGACGAGAACATAAGACGGATCCCAATACGGCGAGAGAGAAGATACAATGTAAATAGAGAAAATATGACGTTTGATGAAGTGGGCTGGTAAAAGGTCAACTAGATTTGACAGACAAGATACGCTTAGATATTTTGGGATGAAGTAAAATAAGATAGTGTCAAGTCCAATGAGAATAGTCACATTTAGAGTGTGTGGGCAAGGTGCAGAGTGTGAAAAGTGCGGAAATCTCTCGCGCGAGCCTTGCGCTATTCCATGGAGAGCGAGATTGTTTTAAACGGTTTTAAAATATTCAGGATGGGAAACTAAATATGCACTTTGATGTAACAGACCTGCACTGCATGAATTTTGTGATTCATAGTTTCCTGGCTGACAGTTACAAACGCGACTTCCTGGAAAATCGACGCAGATTTCTCCTGGTAATGTGCAAGGTGATGTGATACATTCATCGATATCTAAAAGGAAAATAGAATGTTGTATTACGGTGTCAGGGTATCACAAAGTACCACTTTGCTTTCATGCTTTTTTATTGCTCTATGTCTTATAAAAAAAACCAACAAACTATAAAATTTATTTTATGTAAGCTTTATTACAAGAACACATCTATTTGAAGAAAAATTATTAATGACTTTAGAACATAGCGAGTAATTTCCAAAAGTAAATATTTCAGAAAATTAAGTTCCACTCCAGCCGGAAAGAAGGAGTCGTTTGATTATAATGCCAGGATGAAAGAAAATAAAACGTTAACTGTATTTTTTAGGGTGCAATAACTTGTGATAGTTTTCACTCACCTGTCTCGCAGGTTACACCGGTAAATCCAGGTAGACATGTGCAATTAAATCTGTCCAACAAGCTCTCACATGTTGCTCCGTTGCTACATGGGTTGCTGAAGCAATGATCCACCACTAAAGGAAACACAGTTATAAAATTGTTTCGGGCATTCTTTTGAAAGCTAAACTTAAAAAAATATAGTTATATTTTCAACCGATAAAGAAGAATTCAGTCAATATTATAACAATCCGCAATTGAGAATTTTTGACAACAGCGAAATAAAATAGTAAGCAACCACTACTTTTGGCTAGTCATTTGCATTCTAATTGTAAAATTTTAGACTAAAAACGAGTCCTGTTGCTGTCTAGAATGACACATCAAGAATTATACAACAGTACACTACCTTTGCAAATTCTTTCTTTAATTCTAGTTGCTGTCGCCGGTAACATGTCATAACTAGACGCCTCGAACACATACGAATCGTCTGGATTTGACGCCATGTCATTCAGTTGTGCTCTTGAATAGAAGTCACCAATTCCAACAGTCAAAATGTACACATCCATGGCTCTGAGAAAAGAGGAAGGGAGCGTGATATCACCAATAGCTACGCCATCAGTCAAAAGAACCAGGAAGTTGGGTATTCCACGACGACCATTAGCGAAAAGGTTTGTACGAGCCATTGTCAGTCCATTTCCGGTTCTAGTTGATTCGCCAGGGAAAACGATGCCATCGATGGCCATGTTGATGTCAGATTTAGAGTAATGCTCATCAAATTTAAATACCGTTGTAGCATTGGTTGAATACACAATGGTGCCAACGTTTACTCCATGCTGACTAACATTGTAAAAGTTGTATACGGATTTTATTAACTCCTTGTATCGCGCGATATCTTCAGGTTGCAAGGCGTTTATGCTTGCTGAACCATCAAGCAAGAAGGCCAAGTTGAAGACTTGTCTTTTGCACACTGTAATAAACACAATCACCAACTGATCAATTAAAATAACATATTCCGACTCCACTAACACGAGACGTTCAATGTGGAAATATGTGGAAACGTATATTCCTCATCGAATGCAATGGCACTGGAACTCGAGGAAAAGGCACAACTAAAAATGATAACATTTCTTAGTGCTTTTTACAACATTACATTGGGCAGCAGGTACTAGATCTAACTTGAAATAACCCTAAAGTATAGAGCAGTTTTCAATTGAGTATCGAAAGTAATTACACAATTGCTTTGGTTTTGCATTGCTACGCTTTGTGATTGGCTAAAAAATCTCGCGCCATTTTCTCGACCAATCAGAAGTAAAACCAAAACCAATCGTGACTTGCTCGCACGCGTTTTCCCGCGCTTGGCGCCGGCGACATGTAATTGCTTCGAGCTCTGATTGGTTTATTGGATTGTTTACGACTGCTGTGATTGGTCAGAGTAATTACTTTGGTTTTGGTTTTACGACACTCGATTGAAAACTGCTCTATAACCAACAATTGGAGCGTAATGAGATTTTAGATGAAAAGTATTCGTTTATATTAACTACTTTAATGTTAACCCATGCAACAATAATCTGGCGTTGAATGGGGTATTAAAATATCACCCATCTGAAATCCACGGTCCCGCTGTTTGTATTATAAAATTCGTAGTTTGTAAGCATTGATACATAAATGACTCACTCTTTTCGCAGTTTGTTCCCAAATAACCCGGTGGACATTCACAGTAGTAGCTACCCAGCGTATTTATACACCGTCCGCCGTTCTGACAGGGTCTACCGTCACACTCGTTGACATCTGGGTAAAAATAAAACAAATATTCTAGTAGAGCTCACGTGTACCACTCCAATATAATAATGTTTAGCAGAAATTTGCTAAAAACATGACATGGTCTCTTACTATTTTGCTTTCCTAAATCGTCATTCGCTATCATATTCAAAACCTACATTTCCATTTTGATTTATTTTGCACTAAAAAAGCACTTCTCAAGTGTCCGTTAACGATTTCAAAGTATCCGTTGTTCGTCTTAGAGAGGTGTCCGTCTTATAGAGAATTTAGCTACAGTAAAATGATTAAAAAACGGCAGGGACCAACACAAGGTGTCCGTCGTATAGAGGTGTCCGCGAACTCAGAAGTTCAAACCCCAACTAAGGTTTACGTTTTTCGCTGCCGTCAATCATAATTATGGCGACAAACATTAGACCCTATAAACAGAAACTGGCAAAATGGATCGAAATCTACCAATCACAACCCACAAATATATCCGTTTGACCATTTTGCCTGAATCGAAACAACGTTGTTTCCTGATACGTCCACTATGATATTTGCGGCAGTGAAAAAAAAAATGAAATTGTTGGTTGAGTTTTTAAATTCAGAGTTCGCGTGTTATTGAAACGCGCAGTAGAGGATTTTATTCTATGGATGTATTAAGTGACTTGTTCATTCTTGCCACATGAAGCGACTGTCAAAACTTGGCCAAGATTATAAGATTCGTTTATTTTAGTAGGGATATTTTAAGTCTGCTTCAGAGCTGAATCTTAAAATATTAATTGCCAGTTTTTTTGCGCTATACTCACCGTCGTCACAGTTTTCAGAGGTAAATCCAGGTTTGCAGTCACATGTGTATGTCAGGTTTGAGGGAGCGATGGTACAGCTTCCATCATGCTGGCATGGGTTTGGCACACAGGGAGACAGCTTGGCTGGAAAAGAGATCAGTAAACATTAACACTGCAAATATCAATCTATAACAGACTTCATTATATAAATTCTGATGCTTTTCGCAGAAAAAGTTTCATGAAATAAAAATGAGTAAATCGTATGGAGAATACATGACTGATAACATCTTGGCTGTATAACGCACTTGTGGAATGGGTAGCAATTTAACCGAAGGACGTGTTTATATTCATCAACCTTACAGTAAAAATAAAAAAAGAAGAAATTTCGTGTTCTTGTGATCTGGGGCCGTATTCACGAAATCCTACCTCAGATATATCTTAAGATATAACTTAAGAGAAAATTTAGGAGCTTCCTAAGATATGTCCTAAGTGCTATTCACGAACGATATCTTATGACCATCCTAAGGTAAGCGTAACTTAGCAGTCTCCTAAGTTTAATGGTCGCGGGCAGTTATCGATTAGTAAAAGTAAACCAATCAGAGACAGTTTATATGGCGCGATCTTATGAATAATAAGTTATGAAAATTACATGAATGAATATTTTGTATTGTGTAAATTGTTGTTGTAATCACAATGACGATACAATAATCTTTATTTCATCTCGAATTTAAGATAGAAAAACCGTGATAATATCATCGTTCATGGTCAGTAGCGAAAGCAACAAACAAATCCATCATCATTTTAATAGGGTCTACTTCGATATTTCTTGTACAAGGGCTTATTTTCACGAAAAACGGAAATATAACTCTGCAAAGAGAAAGAAATACGGAACCCGTTAATGACACGAAGGCCTATATAAAACTAACCGTGTTGTTTGACATCACTAGAAAATATTTAATTTTTCTTAGCAATATAATGCTTTAAAATGTTTATCTAATCGGTAACTATTGCGATACACAATAATCACGCTGAAAATCGACGTAAAACTCGTTAACAATCGAATTTAGCCTCCGTCAAGACATGTTTTAATAAGTTAGGAGGTCAATTTTGACCTCCTAAGTTTATGAGAAAAATTAAGACATATCTTAAGTTAGGAGGTCTTCGTGAATACCAGTTAAGACATGTCTTAAAAATTTAGGAGGTCCTAAGTTTAGAAGAAAAAATAAGACATGTCTTAAAATAGGAGGTCTTCGTGAATACCAGTTATCTCCTAAGTTATATCTTAGGAGGCTCTTTGGACTTAGGATGCTTTCGTGAATACGGCCCCTGGTCACCAAAATAAATATCTAACAATTAAAAATGCAATATCTCATATGTGTTCGTATAAATACAATATTAGATCACAAGAACTGATAACGGCTTTTTTCGTCAGTTTTTGAAGTTCTACTTATTTTTGAAAATCTCTCTAAAAACGTTCGTTTTCTCAAGGTGCACTTTCTACAACATTCATCTACAAGACATCACATTTATATGCTCACTGTCACAGATTGTGCCTGTAAACCCTACTGCACAGGTGCATATGAAACTGTCTTCTTGTGGACTGCAGGTCCCTTCGTTAAGACAAGGTACCGCGGAACAAGGGTCTAAAACTGAAAAAAAAAATCATATCATTTGTGACGGGAAGGAAACAAATCAGAAATTCCTGATGTGAATAGTTGTTTCTAACATCTTTGACTTCACATTTGACATAACATCGCATGTCGCGGGAATAACGCCATGACAACCCAAATCTGCCCTTTTAGATTCAACACTGTCTATTTGAAACATTATCCAGGTAATTAATGCCATTGACGATTACAACCTTAATCTTAAACAACGAGAAAAAACGGGTAACAAGGAAATTGTATTAAATGCAACATTTATAATCTGTTTAACGTCACTCGTGATAACAGTTACGTATGTATGACTTTCATCAGTTTTCGTCTTTTTTCTATAACGGATGAAAATACTTATGTAAAAGGCCATAGTCTTACAAAGTATGCAATTCACAGGAAACAAAATAGGAAAATATTTATTGGTTACAATTTCTTGACAACTATAATACCTAATAAAGGGTACAAAAGTTACTTAAGGTTGATGTCCCAAACATGATCAGAAAACAGATAACTCCATTAAAAAGAGATCAAATTAATCGAATTATTTTTTCTTACCTTTACATATAGACTGCTTTATATTCTCAACAAGAAAATGAGAGTCGTTCATTTTGTTATATGCAATTTCCTTAACTTGGCCGTTAATAACCTGGTTCCCAATCCCAAGCCCAAACACTTTTATTCCATTAACTTTTAGATCATGTGAAATGGCGTCTATGCCGTCATCTGATACTCGGTGTTGCACAGAAATAACTATTTGAGGCACTCCACTGCGTGTAGGATGTAAAAGGCCATTGTTTTTCATAGTATTCTATTCACAGGAAACGGAATAGGACAATATATTTATTGGTTAGAATTTCTTGCCAACTATAATATCTGATAAAGGGTACACAGGTTAGAAAAGGTTGATGTCCCAAACATGGTCAGTAAACTAATAACTCCATTAAAAAGAGATAAAATTAATCGAAATATTTGTTCTTACCTTTACATATAGACTGCTTTATACTCTCAACAAGAAAGTGAGAGTCCATGTTGTCATAAGCAACAAGGTGGAAGAAATCCTGATTAGGCTTGTACGCAATTTCCTTAACTTGGCCGTTAATAACCTGGTCATTGATCCCAAGCCCAAACACTTTTATTCCATTAACTTTTAGATCCTGTGAAATGGCGTCTATGCCGTCATCTGATACTCGGTGTTGCACAGAAATAACTATTTGAGGCACTCCACGGCGTCCTCCTGAAGCCAGTACATTTTTAACTCGTTTAAGTCCTTTACCAACATTTCGTTTCTTCTTATTGGGATAACGCACACCAGATATTGCTCGTTTGACTTGTTGGTATGACAGATGGTCGCTTAAATTGAATACTGTTTCCGACTCTTCAGCATATACTACAAGTGCCACGTGAGCATCAAGGGACGACACATCGAACACTTTGGCCAATTTTTTTATAAATCGTACGCTGCTCCTGAAATTGTTGAATGTGACATCGCTTGATCCATCCAACAGGAATACCAAGTCTATTGTATTATTGCAAGCTAGACCAAATAATCAAATAAATAAATAAATAAATAAATAAATGACAGTGTCATAGATTAGAGCTCTTCGTATTGACTTTCCAAAATACCAGAAGCAGATGGTTCTCTTAATTTGAGAGATGGACGCTTTAACGAGAGGTGTTATGGTCCGGATTCGAAAATCAGAGTTGGCGTACGCTTCAAAATGACAGCTATTAAAGTCCAGTTTCTATCGAGTGGTGCCGTAGCTATTAGACCGCAAAACTAACCCGATGTACGTGTTTCGTCGATAAAGCATTTTAGTTCTAAGCTTTCAAAATTATCAAAAATCAAATAGTCGTTGTAAACATTGCGCACAAAACATAGCTCATTGAGCTGTAAACGTGTTCGGGACATTTAAGAAACGCACGCCCTGATTGGTTAAGGTAGGTGATTCCAGACCTTGTCTCTGAGGTTATGAAACTGTACTGTACTCCACAGTCTTTCTTCACCAAATGGTGTAGATATAGAAATATTCTGGCAAACATAAGGGTTGGAGCCGGGAGGCGGATGGGGGGGGGGGGGGGGGGGGGGGGGGGGGGAGGAGGGGGGAAACCTCGCGATGGACAATGGGGAGTAAACAAATAAATAGACTGAGTCGTTTGATAAATCTTTAAGAAGACGACTTACTCACCTTTAGTACAATTTTCGCCATAAAGTCCCGTTGGACAAACACAATCAGTAGATCCAATTCTGCTTAAACAGACCTTGCCACCGCTACATGTATTATTGCTGCAGTTATCAACGGCTGAAAATATAAAAAGAGAATCATATTACAAACTATTAGCGAGAAAATTTACAACATCATGACGTTGCATCACAATATATTTTACATGCCAAGTTACAAAAATAGGGTAAATCATAATATTTACAAGTAATAAACACAAATGCCCAAAATGAATTTTGTATTGCTTTGAAAAAATGCATAAACAGATGAAAGAAGATGATGGTGAAACACGGTGACTAAAATTTCACTCACAGACTCCAAAGTACGGCAAACAAGACAATTAAACCTGTAATTAGAACCGTGTCTCCTAGGGCAAATACACATAAAAAGATACTAGAGCTCTTCAACGTACAAGGATCACCACGGGTGATGATTGCTAATTGCTATGGAGAACACGCCCCTTTCGGGCCAGCCTTCATCGGGTTTAGTGTATCGGTTTTCAGATCGCTCCACGTTAGCTTTGAGCAATTCATCGCTCATGACAACGGGTAACGGTAACGGCTCAGGGTAACGGCGAGATCTTCTTACCATTTAAGAACATTTAAGAATATTACGAACATTTTGGCACATTAGTCACAATATTTACACTTCTTACCCTCTTCGCAGTTTGGTGGTCTAAAATCGGAACCACAATCGCACTGGTAACCATCCAACGTATTTAAACATGGTCTGTGATTTTTGCAAGGACTACTGAAGCAATGATCAACTCCTGAAACAAAATCGATTTATGTTCATAATCTGTTCTGGTAAAAGCACTGCAAAAATGAACTTGTAGTTTACTTTAAAGGAAGAGGCAAATAAGCCAGATACAAACAGGGACACGCTTTTGTAAAGACAAGAGGTTCATCGTGGATGTGGCTTAGAACTAGAATCTGTACAGAGCAATGACGAATGTTTCGGTTTCTTTTAAATTGTGGAGGCTGCATTCTGCAAGAGATCTTAGGGATAAAAGAGGTCCAAGTCCACGCACTTAGACGAATTATCAAGGAAAGAACTTAGTTTCAGTGTCTGTGCAGCTGTAGAGGCCAACTTAGATATGTTTCGGGTACTTTTTGCGGTATTTAGAGTTACATTTTACAGGAGAGAATTGGCACTTCTAAGAGGTGAGGGGTTGCTTGCAAAGCTGTCAGCGATCTTTGTTACCTCGACAGATCATTTCATGTATTCTCCAACCAAGACTCTCAAGCTCATCATATCTGGTCAGTAGTGTTGTTTCCGCATGTGGTTTGGAGGCCATACGCTGGACTTGGTTGGTGTCGTACCATTCACCCAAGCCAATCACTATAACAGTCAAGTTTATATCACGGAGAAGTTCGGATGCAACCGAGACGGCATCAATAGACGTCCCATCAGTGAAAACTACCAGAGCACGATGAGCGTTTGGACGGCTGCCTGCAAACAATTCCTTTCTGGTGACGTTTAAGCCTGTGCCTATACGTGTCCAGCCCGAAGGATATGATATGTTGGACAAAACATCGTTTACTCGATTCCTAGTAAACGAGAAATTGGCCTTCACTTCTGCCACTGTTGCATATAGAACAATTCCGATCTTTGATTGAGGGTCGCTGAAGGTGTTGACCATATTTTTGGTGGCGTTGATTATCTTTTCGAAATTGTTGTCTTCTCGTTGATTGAGGCTAAAAGATCCTTCAATCATAAATACGAGGTCGAGGTTGTTTTCCGTACAAACTGAAATAAAAAAGTCAGTGTGAGATAAAAAACGCGTCCTTTTTAAAAGCGTCGAGTTCATTTTATTTGCCCAGAAAGCATGAAACATTTAACATGTTATGAGAAGAAACTGCTGCATGGTTACCAAACTGGCTATGACGGTGTAACGTTGCATCTTTTTTGTGGTGTTAAGTATAATAAACGTTTGATTTGAAAATCTTAATGCCTTTAAAATTTCAATCCTTTTGAAATTTTTATTATTGTTTAATTATAATTTAATTTTAAGTATTGTTATGTAGATATTAAAAGACTGTACCGGGGTAAACGTCGAAAAGTCCCAAAGCGAATGGAACCCTTTACAGTGTATGAATACAGTGTATACATGTCATAACTGAAAGCACTACAGTCGAAAAACATTAATAATGAGACAGTTACGAAGATGTTTATATTGTAGAACTAGAATTTCTTTAAGCTTTTCAGGTGTATTTGGAACCAAATATGCTGTCAGTATAATATACCAAAACGAGCTCGACATAATAACAACTAACAAGAAATCAGAGAATTAACTCTGTGTGTAAATTATAGTGCTAAGGTCAACCCATAAATTTCCCTGTACTGAGCTTTAGCTCTACTAAGGAAATGAGGGACCACACGAGGGAAAGAAAAAAATCTTTGACCTCGGTGGGATTCGAACCCACGTCCTTCGGATTAGATCTTCCGTCGCTCTACCGCTTGAGCCACGAGACCGTATGGGAGCAGATCGTGGGTAATAAGGTGGTAATTCGTGGCAATGAGAATGTGAAGGGTACAAATAAATGTTGAGCCACGTAGCACTAGTGATACAAACAAGAAATCAGAGAAATTTGTTTGTATCACCAGTGCTACCAGTGTGGTCCTTCATTTCCTTACTAGGGCTAACGCTCAGTACAGGGAAATTCATGGGTTGGCCTTAGCACTATAATTTACACACACAGTTAATTCTCTGATTTCTTGTTTGTATCACCAGTCCTACGTGGCTCAACATTTATAATAACAACTAACCTTTATCGCATTTTTTCCCTGCAAATCCGGCATAACAATCACAACGATAGTCACCAGTTTTCTCAACGCAGCTTCCCTGTGCACAAACATCAACTGGCCCGGAACACTCAGCTACGTCTATAGAAAACACAGTTATTTTGAGCTCTTTAATTATTTTTTGGCTGGTTTCTTCGGGCTAAGAAAACCAGGAGCTTAGACGGTATTAGCTTAACCTGGATTTTGGATGCTACTCTGCTGCATTATTATCAACGGATGGTCGTAAATGTTGTGTGTTAAAATGGAACATATTAGGAACAACTATGGAAATGTGAAGCAGTCCTGACTTTATTTACCAAATTAAAGGCCGTGACTAAAACAATATTGATGGAAACTTTAACATGTTATGAAACTCAGTATATTAAGTTTGAACCCTCCCACTCTAACCATTGCCTGGTTTAGGTTGTTCTTCCTTAAGTAATCCTAAAAGTAAATTATTTAGTTACCTTGTTCACAGTGAGTCCCAGTCCATCCCTCAGGACAGATGCAGTAATAAGAGTTCAGGGGCAAAAGTTGACATGTTCCTTTGTTTTTACACGGGTCGGGATGGCATGGATCATTTTCTGAAATAAAAAAAAAATGGAAAACGACTGAGTCAACTGAGTGTACTATTTGAGAGTAAGAAGCTGAAAACAACAACAAGCTTGTGTAATGAACTATGAATGATCGTAAACTTTCGTTAAAGAAAGTCCACTATACCATGAAGCTTATTCCGTTTTGTTATCTATTCAGAATCGCGAATCTCGTTGGGGATAATTTCATGCACAACTACATATGACAACTTCGCTCACATAGTAAAATTATGTATACCACCGGTAGGTGTTATTTTAAGCATATTTACATTTAAAAATCTTAAGTATTTGATATTGTAAACTGCACACAGAGGGGTAAAAATGCAGGATTTACCTTGGTTGCAATTCCTTCCAGAGTATCCTGTTGTGCAATTACAAGTATAACTGGCATCGGAGTGAGAGCATGAACCGTTCCTACATGGATTGCTGGAGCATGGATCAAGTCCTGTCGAAGGATAATTCAACAAAGTATAATCCATGTGAGCGATATTAATCCAGCAAGTAGTGAGATGGTTCATTATTTTAAATCAGATTGGATCACACAATGGAATCTTTATAGCAGTTGTCATATTTTACATTGCAATACATGGCATGTCCAAACTAAATTAAGCACCGTGATGATAAAAATAGCATCTTATCTATATTATCTAGCATTGGTAAATTTAGCGATGCGATACGTATATATATCGGTAAAAGGCGCTTTCTGGAGTACAGTGGAACCCCGCCATACGACCACCCCGTTAATACGACCACCCCGTTATTACGACCACTTTTTTGTGGCCCGAACAAAAGCCCACTCATTTTCTTATCTGAAAACCCCGTTAATCCGACCACCCCGTTATTACGACCAACGACCACCTTTTGGAGTCCTCAATCGTTATTTTCTTTATAAAATTACCCCGTTAATACGACCAGTCAAAATGCCTGGTGAGGCTGCTGAACGAAAACGGACACAATCTGACAAACAATAACGCATTAATATTTTATTGCATGTTTTTAGGCAAAGGTGTTAGTGGTTAGCATGTTCAAGTGATATGACATCCGGCAAATTGCAGTGTTCAGTAAAATGGACGCATGAACAGATACTACAAAAGATCTGAAAGACTTTTACTTTGCAGCATTTCGGGGCTCTCAAAGTTATTTTGCCTTCATGTTTCTGCTGCCTTCCACTGTGGCTTTTCTCTTCAAGTCCATTTCCTGTTCTTTTCTCACAGATCGGCTATTTTGGAATGTTTTGCATTTTCTAGAGGCAAAGGGCAATATGAAAAGTTATTGCTAATGTACAAAGTGATTGGCTTAAGCAAAGGGGAAGCCAGTCGAAGCTCACAGACTTTTTTAAAACCGTTTGAACTTTGTAATAATTGTGAAAGTGTTGTAAGCTACAACATAGAAAACGGCTCTTCGGGACATTTCATTAGAAGCCCTTTCCTTTCATTGCAAGGAACTGAAAGAAGTCAGTGTTTTTTCTCATTACTCAGTTTCGTTAACTGTTGAATTGAATTGCGGTTGTAAGGTTGTTAATTAACTGCAAGAAGGTTGATTTATAGCGCAATTAAAGGTATACATGTAGTAGAATGTAGTTTGTAGTTTGTTGCACCATAATTTGACCCTATCCCGTTAATACGACCACCCCGTTAATACGACCAAATTTCCATGGCCCGAAGGTGGTCGTATTAACGGGGTTCCACTGTAATATTGTCCGGCCTTTTAATTTATTCCAGTATTGCAATTGAAACGCAAACAATTTCTGTCATAGTCTAACAAATACAATACGTCAAGCTTTTCACGGATATTTGATCGATATTGCAAGAGACGCCAATTCTGTGGGTAATTCATGCATGATAGATCAACGTGTACCTTTCCCAAGGGTATCTTTAAACAAAACAATTTCCAATGGAAGATCATCTCCAGAGTTTAAAGTGACCACAAAGCTATCGTCTGGGTCTGAAGAGATCTCCTTCAACTGGCCATTGCTATATTCAGTTCCTATGCCAACGGTAAACACTTTTACTTTTATCTTAAAAGTAAGCAAGCGGTAAGATGGAACTTCGATATCATCCGTGGATTTTGAAGCTGTTAGAATCACCAGGGCTTTTGTAGAATTCGGCCTCGCTGCATCGGACTCAAAAGCTGAAGTAATAAGTGACAGTCCTGCACCCATGTTACTCAGACGAGATTCAGGATATTTAATCTTGTCCACAGCATTGTCTAAAGACGACTGGTTGAAGTGATGGTCAAAAGCGATGACCAGTTCTGCATTGTCTCCATAAACGGCCACTGCTACATGGGTGCCTTCCTCGGAGACATTCAAGGATGCCGTGGTAGACTTGACAAAATCCAGAAATTGGGTAAAGTTGTCCTCTGTTACGACTTGTGAGCCGTCGAGAAGGAAGGCAATATCCAGGTTGGTCGTATCAAAACCTGGAGTAAACACAATATAGTTCTGATACACGCAGCTCGTTTCAAACCTTATTTTACACTTACAGTGGAGAGAAGGGAAATAGTTCAATTAAGTCAATGCTGACATACGTAATCAGAGTATCATGGTAGTTTTGACTTTTTTGGTCAAAGCTTTGCTACAGTACCTTTACTTATAATATTAAAACAATAAGAGAGTAAAATCAACCAATTTTTGACAATCTATTGTCTGTTCTATACCATTTTGTAGACGAAATTTGGGAACTTGAACAAATTATGTTGACTTATTTCAAGTTGCAATTCATTCAGTCCGTCTATCACTAGAGACACTCATCGACAATTTTGGTACATTTTCATTGCCGTAGTTCATCACACCTCTGGATCGTTATTTTTCGGTCTCTGTTTTTACCAAATCCCTGTGTGAAATGGGACCAGATAATGTCTAAGAGAAAGCAATCTTTGGTAAATTAATAAGCATATCCGCATTTATTATGTCATACATCTCGAAGAATGTAAAATTTCTAACTTAGTTTCACCGAAGTTGTAAAATTAGGCAGTCGATTGAGCAATTAAAATTCACAGTGGGGATCTAGGAAGGGACACTTAGGGATCAAAAGGGGAACATTTTGTATTTTAATTTAAGAACATTTTCACTGTTGTCCTTTTTCCTTTTTTACTCCGAGCCCACGTCTTATTTACACGTGCTGATACCTAAGTGGATCGTAACGTAGCACAGTTCACATTGTGTCAACTAACAACACATCACGTTGGATTAAAGTACTATAAACACGATTGTAAAATAAAGGTTTTGAGAATAATTGTACTCACGGTACTGGCATTCCGGTCCGTAGAGATTGCCATCACATACACACTGAAAGCTGCCTCGTGTATTAATGCAAGTTTTGCTGTTGTTACATGAAGGTGGTGTTACACTACTGCATTCATCGATATCTGAAACAACAGCTCAGAGAGTTATTTATAACCGCTACTTGTCGCTTAAATAGTGTCTGGTTCCAATGCTTAACTTTCGGTTTAGTTTAGTTTTGTTTTTAGCACACTAGATACTGCCAGGGATTTGGGAAGAGGGCATCAACTCCACCAAATAACTGCTCTTTAAGTTGTTGATGAGTCATAAAAAACGTGCTTTTTTAATTGTTGAAAACACAGGTGTATCGTAAAATAACTTTGGTATATTTTTGTAAACAAAATGAACAACAAAACTACACGTCGTTCTTTCATATTCTAAGATAAACACAATGGAGTTTTCTGTATTATACTCTTGTTGACATGTTTTGTTGTGGAAGCATGCGCGTCATTTGTTTTTGTATTTCAACGATAAAGAAACCAAACAGTTTAAAATGCATAATGTACGTTAGGTTATGTACAATAAATTGCAGCAATATATAATAAGGGATGTCAACACAAAATGGCCATGCTACTTTACCTTGTTCACAGTTTGACCCAGTAAATCCGTTTACACAGGCGCATGTGTAGTTGCTTTCCGTTGTTGTACAGTTTCCTCCATTTCTGCATGGAAAACTTGCGCAGGAATCAACAGCTATGTCAAAATGTAGAAGAATTAAATACATTAACATTCAGGCCAAGCTCGTGTAGTGGTATCTACCTACACTTATCAGAACTGTACCTAGCAAAACTGCTCTTTTCCAACGAGTCTTGAGTTCTTACGAAGAAAGGGACAGTGAGACGTCTGCCTAAAGGCTACCAATTTCTCAGTCGATCCTTTTAGAAATTTAAAAATGAAAGAGGTACTCCAGTATTTATTATATGCATTAATTCATGCAGCTACTTTAAATTACATACACTGTATAGTTTTACCTTGAGCAATTTCACCTCCAATGATATCCTCTACTGTGTCTATGTGCTGGAAAGGTGTAGTAAGCACTAGCGAGGGTTTATTTGCAATGGTTTTTAGCTGGGCCACGTTAAAATTGATGCCTACACCAATGGGAATTATTATAATTCCCTGGTCACGGAGATCTTGGGATAACGCCGTAAAGTCACCACTGAGCATTCCACTGACAAAAATGATCACAATGCGTATGACGTTCTCTCTACCAGGGACGAACAAGGTGTTGTTGACGAGTTCAAGAGCTGCTGAGATGTTTAGTGATGATTGGTTTAAGGAAGCAATATTGTCAATCGCTGTTGAGACAGCAGAGAAGTTGTAGAGTTCTGTGAAGTTAAAGCTGATGCTTACGTCGCTAGCATAGACCGCCGCAGCTGCGTTGGTTTGGTCTTGGGAGATGTTGAAAATGGCCAGAACGTTTTTAGCAAAGAGGTGACATCGTCGGAAATGCTCATGAGTTATGTATGATGAACCATCGAACAAAATCGCGACGTCAAAGACATAGCTCTTTATTCCTTTGAGAGAAAAATAAGAAAAGAGAAAAAAGAACATTAAATTGTCACTTGAATTTATTTTAGTCCGTCTGATCTTTGTGTTACGCCCACTTGCTCCGTTACCTGTTTCTATCACCGTGAACCAACATGGAAGGTCCATGCGCAGGTTACGGCCTACGAGCTTCTGACTAATAATAGTTGCCATTGGGAATCTTAGACAATCTGAAACTGTGACTACAGGCCTCTTTTGTGCGGCTCTATTTACTTCTGCAATATTCTCCAGTCAAAACTAGGCTGCTTAACTTCTGGAGTGTTAAAGTGCCACAATCTGCCACAGTTCGGAAACCTTCCACACTATATTCAGTACTTTGACTGTATGTATCACTATCGTTCATTTATTACTGTTTACACTTTTCAATAAATTCAATACCAGACGTTTCTTTCTCTGGGGGGGGGGGGGGGGGGGGGGGGAGCGGGGATTTTAAAAGGAAGAATAATAGAAAACCTGCATCAACGAAAAACAAAGAGACAGATGCACACATGAAACATCGCGTGTACCTATTTGACAATGCCTTCCTGTAAAACTGGTCCAACAGCTGCATTCATAACTTCCAAATGTGTTCTTACAGCCTACAGCATTATTGATGCACGGGTTGTTAAAACACTCTTCGACATCTGCAAAAAAAAAAAAGTTTGTGTACTGTTTTCCGTGGAAAACTCGAATATACCAGGTTTTGAGAAATATGCAATTAAAGGAAGGCAGAAAGGTCATAGGATAGATTCCTGTCAGTGACCCATGCACGTGCTACGATGAACATGTTTCTCATTTCATTACCGAGATTAAAGAAATTTACTATCTTTCTTTATTTATACCAAGTTTTATTTGTAATCTTTGCAGCATATTTGGGTTGGTTTTGGGTTTTCTGTTTTTTTTTTTTGCCACTGAGATCCCAGCTGCATATTTCCAATTCTTTCCCAGTATTTGAGGTAGGCAGGGTATTCACTAGCTAAGTAGCCCACAGCTAGTGGAGCATAAACTGGTTTTCGTACCATGTAGCAACTGATATATATTTTAAAAAAATATTGTTAGAAGTGTAAGTATCGTTCTGTAAGTATTGTAATTATTGTTTTGTAAGTAGCGTAAGTATCGTATTGTAAGTACCGTACTGTAAGAAGTATATGTATTGATTTGTAAGTAGTGTAAGCTTTGTATTGTGAAATAAAATCTTTCATCCCCCCCCAAAAAAAATATTTATATATATATATATATATATATATATATATATATATATATATATATATATATATATATATATATATATACTATATTTCCCCACCCACCCCGCCTTCCCTAAACGGGATGCCAGTCTATTGTCGGGATCCATTTATTCTCATCAGTAAAGAGAGTCACAGCTTGAACGACCAACTATGTACGTACTGACCACACGACACCACCACGTATCCACATTTTGAATATTGAGAACCTCCATAATATTCGCCTAAATGCTTCTCTATAAGATATGGATCTAATCAGCAGCGATATTGAGATTAGGAAATTTCGTTGTCGTGGATTCCATCGAAAGAATAGAATATAATGCATGGGTGCGCAGAGAATAGTGTCCGAAGGTTGTTCGAACGATTTCGATCGTTTTCAAATAATTTCCGAAGATTGCCGAAGATGTCCGAAGATTTGAAAGAAAGATCAAAATACGTGTGGCTAACGTATTATCAAAATCTTTAATCTTCATTATTTTTTCAGTGGGAGAAATCCTTGTGTTACATAATAAGAAAGGATAGCTATCGATACTGCTACATTACGTATTTTAATTTGAGTTTTTAGCTTTCAATGGAGGCGCGATAGTGTAGTAGCTAGGGCGTTGGACATCAGATGCGACGTTCAGTGATGCGAGGCGTAGTCTCTGCTGTCTTATAATTAAAACTGCCATAAACTTTCGACCACATTACCTCTCTATATATAAAATGCGTGCATGTGGGCCGCCTATGGCTCGTGTGCGAACACAGGTACCCCAAGCTCAAATGATGTTTACTGTTGCGTGATAGCGAAATTATAAGGATTTGTATGGAGAAAATTCACTTCGAATTTGAGCGTAAAATTAGGAACGATATTTGAAAAAAAAAATGGCTCACCTGAACTTCTTTGTTTGTTTACTTGTGTCTTGAGCGGTTTTTGGGTCGATTCGACGTGATTCCAGCGAGTTTTAGTTCCACCGTTTCTTCCTCCTCTCAGTCTTTTAGGGAGTAAGAACAGTGGAACTAAAATTTGCTGGAATCGCTTCGAATCGACCTAAAAACCACTCAAGACAGAAGTAAACACACAAAGAAGTTCAGGTGAGCCATTTTTATTCAAAATCGTTTCTAATTTTACGCTCAAATTCGAAGCGAATTTACCCCATACAAATCCTTATAATTTCGTGATAAAGCAACAGTTACCACGACGTTCAAATTACAACGTGTAAACATCACTTGAGCTTGGGGTACCTGTGGTGCGACTTTATCTTTTAGCTTTGAACTTGTTTTTGTTATCTTACCACGTTCACAAGTCTTTCCAGTTAATCCAGGGGAACACTCGCAGCGAAAGTATCGGCCATCCACGACGTGGCAAATTCCTCCATTCTTACATGGGGAAGGATCGCAAGGGTCAGCCGCTGCGAAATAAATAAAACAGTTGTTTACTTTACATACAAATAAAACACACTTTTACATTAAAAAATAATGAAACAGTTGCCTATATTTATTAAAATGAATAACGAAAGTATTAGTTAAAATAGTTCCGTTTTTATTCATATGGTAATCCAAATTTGTTGTAAATTTGTTCAATCAATACTCCACCGACACTACGTTTTAGTAGATTACCTGGAGATTGGTTTCTAACTCTCGCGAATTAGAAGCTCATGATAAAAGGCCCAATAACAATGTAGAACGTTTTAAAATATTCTAATGTCAAAATATTATAGAATTTAAAACTGATGGTAGTATCTATTTTTTTACATCAGTTTATACAGAAATTATAGGCCAAACAAACAATAAAGCATTTACATATTTCGCATTTATTGTAATCCTTATCTTAATCATTGTAAACAGTTTCTAATGATTTTGAGCCTAATATTTGCTTATTCGATCAGGAAAACCGTTCTTAAACCTTTATCACACTAATAGCAGGGGACGTTAAAGAACCACTGAGGACGTAACAAAACCCTGGCTGTGACCACCCTCAGTGTCATATCTTCCTTCATGGGTGGGGTGGGGAGATGAGATCAATAATGGACTGATAGCGGCTGCCTGAGGCGCCTTCATGAGCTGACGTCCGATCTCATTCTGATAAATGTAAAGCGCAACTGATTATATTCATATAGAAGTTCGTGCTATATAAATGTAAAATATTATTAAATATTAAATATTATTATTATTATTACCATCAGTGCCTCGTATTTATTTAGACAGTCAATCACCTTTACAAACACTTTCAACTAAGGATCCGAAAAGGTTGACAAGTGAAGCAAACGACACATCGTATATGTTTCCATTGTCTGGGTCGGACGCCATATCAGCTAACTCGGCATACACAGCATCACCAATACCAACGGAAATAATGTGCACTCCTGCTGCACGAAGACGCTTTGATGGCAGTGTGACGCTGTCATGAGATTTGCCATCAGTCAAAATTATAAGAATTGCTGGGATTCCATCCCTGGCCTTTGAGAAGAGGTCTAGCCTTATACGATTCAACGCTTCCCCTGTGTACGTGTATCCAGAATCATAGGGGATACCTTGAGTAGCGTCCACTAAGAACTCTGTTGTAGAGTAAGCAGTGAAATTGAACCTGATTTTGAAGTTACCCTGACTGGAAAATGTGGCAATGCCAATTCGGGTGTCATTTTCACCAATTACTACTGACTTGATGAATCCTTTTATGAAGTCTTTTATTCTTTGGTAGTTTTGCTTGTCAGCCATGTTGATACTACCAGAGCTGTCTATTAGAAAGCCAACATCCATCTTCGTTTGGTTACATTCTGCAAAAGGTAAAATAATAAAACACAAAAGACATGACGATATGGGAAAACATTCACACTGGTCAGTAGAGAATCCCAATTCTGGTTTGCACTTAAATCATATTAAAAATCGTAAGCATAAAAAAAAACAGAACATGTGGCCCAATTTTAAAGCGCAAGAGCATTTCGTTCAAGCGTTATACATGTAGGCGAACGACTATAAGACATTTTTACTGAAAATGTATAGAACGGACATGTTGGTAAAAACTTCAGTCTAATTGGATCACGGCACTGTTAATATCACGGCACTGTACGTTCCATTTAATCAGCTTATAAGCATCTTTAATGCAAAAATAACTTTCAGCTAGTTCAATTTTGTTTATTTACCCATCTTATTTGAAATAGCATGGCGAATTGCATGACACATTTAAAATCTTTACAAATCGGAAGCAAAATATCATTAAAAGCTGAAACGTTCTGTGAAGAATTCTATTCATTGGCGGCTAATCAGTTCTGGAATTATATTGTTTTTATTGAAACTAGTACCAATTCCAACTCAAATTGATCACTTTGTATGTGATGAAGACAGGAGATATGGCGAAACGCGTTTTACCGAATTCAATGTGTGGTTCTCGTATCAAAAAAAAATGATAATAATTCAAAGCATGTCAATATAGAGGCACTTACGTATGGTACAGTTGCTACCGTATCGGTTATTAGTGCAAAGACATGACGACCCTCCAGGAAAGTTGTGGCAGACTTGGTCATCTGGGCACTGAGTTATGTTGCGAGAACATTCATCAACATCTGGAACAATAAGCAGACAGAATATTCAATAAATTCAACTTTGTAGTCTTAAATCAATCTTCTTGAGAATTATCTAAAAACAAATTTGTCTTAACCCTATCCAGACCGGGCTTTTTTTGACCGTCTGGGACCGGGGGTGGGAGGGGGGGGGGGGGGCTTCTGGAGCCGCCCCTATGTAACTTTGAAACCGCTTATGCTATGGCCACCAAATTTACACAGGATAATGTTGTCATAAATTATAGTAAGTACAGATACTTTGGTGTCATAATGACGTAAAGTGACGTCATTATGACGTCATATAGTCGATTTTATTGGCTAAAACAGTCTTTCATCGATATTTTCTCAATTTTGAACATATAACAACAAGACTTTAACAGCTACCTATTTAATAAAAGTCTTATGTTTACTAACACTGTTGGTGTTGTTAACAATAACAGTGACATCATTATGACGTCATATACAATGAAATAACCAACTGAAACATTCTATAAGGCATATCTCTGAAACAAACGGTAGTGTCCATACCAAACTTTCACATATTGATGCAGGAGTAAAAGTTAATGAACTCGTACATTTTGTTGCTATGGTAACAGCATGTGACGTCATATAAGTGATGTGTACGTTTTCTTAAAAACTGGAACAGTTAACTTTGCAAATTATGGCTTTTCATGTACGTAATGAATTTAAAAAAAAGCTCTCTCAAGTGAAAAGGACATTTTTATGATATTTTGACAATAAATGTTTAGAGATAATGGAATTACACAGACACGTAATATACTAGAAATAAATTTCCCATTTTATCGTCCGCCATCTTGGATCCAACATTTTGAATTAGTCCAAACGTGTTTATTTCGGTAAAAAAACACCGAAAAATAAAGCAAATGGACTGATAAAGTTTAGTTTATTGTGGGAAAATGTTATACAATCCAAAATATGAACCAATAATAATATTATAGAGAAAAACGACCTTTAGTAAAACTTCGATCCGCCATCCTCGATTTTGACATTTCATATTCCACGTTTTCCTAAAATTACCGTCAAATAACCTTAATTAACCCTATTCGACCTGGGCTTTTTTTGAGTTCCTGAGCCTGGGGGGGGGGGGGGGCACATTGTGCCCCCCCCTTCGTAACTTCAAGAACATTAAGGCTATGACAATGAAACCTAGAGGGTACATAGTACGTCCAAAACTGTCTCCTTTGCGGTCCGCACAATGGAACGATGACGTCATATGACGTAGTTATTAGGTAATTAGTTATACGGCCGCCATCTTGGATCCGCCATCTTGGATTTCTGAATTTTTTTAAAACCTCTTAAAAACCGTCCAAATTGACGCAAAATTAATCAAAGCCAATAAATAAACGGTAAATGACGTAAAAATACAAAAGTTATACCAATAAACATTGTTTTTCTTCATTCAAATGTATAAATATGCAAATTTCCAAAAACATGGCTGTCAAAATCTTGTTGCCATGGAAACGTCAAGTCACGTGATCAAAAAATTGTCATATGAAATTGTTGCCAGATAACTTTTAGGAAAAGTCACAAAGTTTGATGGCGTTTGAATACATATTAAAGAAGTTATGAATGTTGAAAGTTAGCGCGAATAGGCCGAATAGGGTTAAAACAATTTTCTAGCACCCCCATGAATATTTGACTCTGGTTGTGGATGACCTGGAAGGAAATGGGTCTTCAACTTGAAAGCTGTTTGGCCATTTTTTTTAACTTGTTCTCCTGTGTCTTGGAAAATCACTTGCTTTTCTTTTCTCAGTGCTGTAAGAGCATTGTGTGGAATAAACAAATATACATAATTTGATCAATTATCGCTAAATTAAGTGGAAAATATTAATTCAATAAGAAAACTTTGAAATAATCTTGATTAAAGCGAAAAATGCTAATTTTGTAAAACATAGGTGTCAAAAAGCGGTTGCTATAGAAACGTCAATGTCGGTGGACAAAGGACGCTAACGTGAAAATGTTTCCAGATAAATTTTAGGAAAAGTCACCAAATTTGGTGGTCATTGCATCAACCGTTTTAAAACGACACAACTTCAAAGTTCGAGCGGGCTCCAAAAGCCCCCCCCCCCCCCCCCGGTCTGGATAGGGTTAAAATAAACCCAAGAATCATTGTTTATCAAAAATGTTCTTCTAATTTATTACGTCGTTAAGGTACTCATTGACTTCTGTTTCTGCGCGAAAAGAGCATTGTAACATCACCGTGCTGCAACATGACTGTTTCATTTCAACTTGTTTCTTTCTTTCACGTTATTCCAATTAAGAAATGTTGTCATAGACATAGACATAATAAAAATAGGAAATACGACTTCGTGTCACCAAATTTGTTCTGTAATTGAAGACTAATAAATCGACCTTAAAAAATTGAATTAATTAGACTACCCTCAATCCTATACATTAAGTGATGGTGTCTGTAACAAAATTCTCGATTACTATTGGTCATCCGCGCGCCTATTTCTTACGCAATCGGCGCGCGGTCACGCGTGTAATTCAGTGTCCAATTACAACTTTTAAGAATAAATAGCTGTTATTAGACACCAACGCTTTCGTATTAGAATAAAGTCCACATTGATATTTTCTTGTCGTACACTGATTTAGAGCAATCGTTCTTGTGATACGCGCTCTGCCAACAAGAAATTACTCGCCCGATTTCTCCCTGAATTGTACTCCACTTAGTTCATTTACCATAATTACTTATTGATTTAGCCAAAATTTGCCTACCAACTGAACAATTCTTTCCAGTCCATTGTGATGTACAGTTGCAATGAAAGCCATCGGCTAAATTTGTGCAATTTCCACCATTCTCACAAGGCGTAGCCGAACAGAAGTCAGTCGCTGTGCAAACAGGAAGAAAGCAAAATGTTAATCCCTCTATAATCACTATTATCTTATAAACACCAATGTAAAGGTATCGATATATTCATATTTGCTACTATGTTTGTTCCTATTAACACCAATGACAAGATGTCGATTTATGTACAATTACAGTCGTACCTGCTTTTTACGGACTTGCTATGTTTAGTGCGCTAACATTATTTTAAGAAAATAAATATGCACTTACACTTAGTCATCATTGGGAAACTGCTTAATACGCGCGCCCCATTTAAACCGGACAGTTTCAACGGTCTCTTCAATGTCCATATTAACGGAGTGTGACTGCTAATCTTTTCCTTTTAACATTGATTGTATGATCACACATTTTCATGAAATCACCCTTGTCACGGTAAAGATAATTGGACTGTTAATTACTGGCGTCACTGCAGTCCGCTTAATGATTTATGGTTAAAGAAGCTATGTCACCTGTTTTTACTATCACATGGAAAAGCCCAAAAACATATTTGTTTCAATGGAAACCTACAAATAATGGTCCAGTTTTAATTTGTTAACAACTACTCTACTAGCGCACAGAAATAATTCATTATCTTTGGCTGCCAGGCCAGGATGACAATGGATTGCAACTTGAAAATATGCCTTTTTTGAAGTTCCTTCAAAGATTCGTGGAAAACTTGCAGAAAATCCCATTATGGTTTGTTCTTACTTGACGAAACCACTTTATATTTTCTTTTTGTTGTTATAAGAACAATTTTATGTCTGAGCAATATGGTACTTTGTCAACTATTTGGTGTGTTTTGACCGAAACACAGTCTTAAAACACAACAACACCTGCGTTAAAATATCCCTTTTAACACTGATTCATTAATAGGCAAATGGTGAAACGTTCCAACCTCAGCCCCTGTAAGCTCGCAATCTCTCACTAGGAAAGACATCAGAAGCCAGATGTTAGTGATAATAGAGTCTTCAACAACTCTATGCCCATCAGTGCTAGATAGACAAATTCGGCTAACGCATTGTTGTACCCAATTCAAACCTTCTGGGAATAAGATTCTTTGTTCACAATATTTCCATATAATTTTCATGTCAATGCTTCATTGATATGAAAATATGACGAACAAAGAGTTCTAATCCCAAAAGGTTTGAATTGGGTACAACAATGCGTTAGCCGAATTTGTCTATTATCTTTTACTATAAATAACAACTAGAGAGAGACTACTTACCAAAACAAATCTGCTCGCGAAGTGGTCCCACAATGTTTTCCAAATCTCTGAAGCTGACATCAAAGACATGAGTGTCGACTGGGTCAGAAGCCATTTCAATTAACTCTGGCTTGTAGTAACAGCAGCCGACTCCGATGCTTATGATTGTCACTCCCATTTCACGAAGCTTTTTAGCAGGTGCGACAACTCTGTCCTGTGACAAACCGTCCGTTACTACCACCACTATGTTCGGAAGTTGACTTCGATCCCCAATATTTTTAAGGATGTTTTTTCGGATCACGTCAAGGCCTTGACCAGTTCTGGTCCCTCCAGATGGATAAGGCATACCCTGGATGGCCTTCACGACATCTTCGTTGCTGTAATATTTGTCGAAACGGTGGATAATTCTATAGTGGTGCCAGTAGAGCACGGTTGCTACATTAACTTGGTCTCTACCAATTTCGAAGGTGTTAACAAGAGCTATGATAAAATCTTTCGAGCGTTGAAAGTTTCCACGTCCTTGAAATTCTATGCTTCCAGATCCATCAACCAAAAGCACCAAGTTGAACTTCTTAGTTGAACAAGCTAAAGGTAAAATGCATATTTTAGAAGAGACTTAAACGACATATAGTATAACCTTTGGGAAACATACTTCTTAAAATAAAGTGAAAGATAAGTCGCCTGTAAATTTCACAACCCCGTTATTGTGACTAACGACTGTCTTTTAAGTGTAGTATTATCGGATTCTACTGTAGGTAAATTCAAGAAAATTAAAAGCTCTAGAAAGCATTTAGTGTACTATATTCCATGTGGCAAACATATACTTACACACTTGACATAGCTTGCCGGAAAATGTGTCTGGGCAATGACATTTAAACTCTCCCAAAAGATCTTGGCACTGCCCTCCGTTTTTGCATGGTGTTGAGTCGCATTCATTTAGTGTATCTTTAACGTACAGACAAACGAGAAAAAAGTTATTAAATTATGCAATATCAAAGGCAAAACAAGGTGTATATGTTGTGCTATATTATACCATTTGCCATATAACTGCCCACATTTCAGAGATTTTTGGAACAATTTTTAACAATATTGGTTTTCGTCCACAAAAGAGAGAATCCATTTAACCCTGCAAGATATCATCGTGGGCGTCTTTTCAAAATCGTGCCCCTTACTTAACTACCTTCTCCTAATTGCAAAACTTTACATTTGTGATTGCAGAAGGAATCGAGTCATTCCATATATTATCTGATAAAAATTTCAAATTAAATATGAAAAATGAAACTGAATGTCTCATTAGCCGACACAGTTACGGTAAATAAAATAAATAACTATATTTAGAGAGGAAAACCGCATCAGCCGTAGCTGGTTTTCATGCAGGTCCTCTTTCAAGATCGAATTGGAATTTAGAATGTTGGTTTTTGAGGAGAGGGGAAAACCGGAGTACCCGGAGAAAAACCTCTCGGAGCAAGGAGAGAACCAATAAAAAACTCAACCCACATATGACACCGGGACCGAGGATCGAACCCGGGCCACATTGGTGGGAGGCGAGTGCTCTCACCACTACACCACTCCTGCTCGCCAACTTATAAGCAAGAAGTAGGATGGCTTTATTTAAATTGTGTGCCTTTACGTTTAAAACATTTATCTGTTCATGGTAAACAATATATTAAGTTTATTTGTAATGTGACATGTATATTTCATTTTGTAAATTTTGCTGGAAGCAAATACGAATGTTAGAAATTAAATTAATGTATTGTAATGTAGTAATGTATGTAGCGCAGCGGTATATATGTTGCAGTTAATTTTTTATTTCAGGTAATTTTTGTTTTTTCCTTGTTTCAAATTCATTAGCATATATTACCATACCCAAAAACAATGGAAAATAAAAATTACCCGAGATAAAAAATTAACTACAACATATACGTACGTTTAAGTTCTGTTCATATTGTAATGAAATCGTAGTCTTCTGTAAAGTACAGTGTAGTGTAAGGCCCTGTCCACGCTTATGCGTTTTCGTTTGAAAACGCATACTTTTTATCCGTTTTTACCGATCGTCTACACTAATACGATAAAAAACGGAGATGTTTATCTATGAAAACGGAGGTTTTCGAAAACGCTGTTCAGAGTGGAGAATTTTGAAAACGCAGGTCTATCATTTTAGTGTGGACGGCAAAAACGGAGCTTTCCAAAAACGCTTACGTCACAACTAGTAACGCGTAGTATCGCCGACGCTATTGGAGCATGCTTATTGAACAGAAAAACGTCCGAGCAGAGCCTGGTGATGAAAACGCATCTTCGGATCATCGTTTTTCAGCTCATAGTGTGGACGCAGATCTTTTTATCTGTTTTCGGTTTTCGGGGAACCAAAAACGGAGGTTTTCAAAAACGCATTAGTGTGGACGAGGCCTAAGTATCCCGTACTAGAAAGGTATGTACTGTAATGTGATGTCTTGTTATGTAATTGAACGTACGTTAAACCCTGTAAACGATGTTTGTGGTTAAATAAAATATTATTATAATGAAAAAAAAAAATGAAAAAAAGTGTGTATGTTGCTATAGACCGATATCTGTAATTGTTTAGGCTTTGAGTGCAAGTTAAGATGTCAGATATCAGATATATAAAAAGAACACACGCCGTTTTGTCGAAGGACAAATCGAGTTAGATGTCCTCCAATCTCAGGAAGACCTGTGCAGTTAACGTCGTATGTATTGTTGTTCGGCTAGCACACAGATATACAGATACTTACCATTAGTACAGTTTTGTCCTCCAATCCCAGGACGACACGTGCAGGTATAAGTATTGTTGCCAGTTGTCACACAGCTACCGCCATTCTTACAGGGATTATTAGGATTACAGGCATCCGCGGCTGAAACAGTTGAGAGAATTAAAACAATACGTTTTTAATGGTAAGGATAATTCCTCATATAGCACAGTTGTGATGTGTATGCAGGTTTAACATCGCTTAACCTAGAGGTGTGATCGGACATCAATATATAAATATGCCAATGGCAGCTGTAACAGGCTAGGTCCATTTAATAAACTTGAACAGGACACTGACTCAACAGCGCCAGGGACTTAAGCGCCCACTACCGATTTAGTATAAGTAAGGTGGACGAGACAAGTCTAACGATACAAAGGGGAAATGTTACCTATTGTTTGTATCACTTGTAAAAAGATAAAAACACATTTGCAAACCAAAAACAATGGCCTGTTTGTGTAAACAATCGCTATAGTGCACTTAAACTATAATAATTGTAAATTATAGTCAAAATCCTCGTCATCATCATCATCATCAACCTTCAGCGGAGTATACTGCCTGACAGCCGCTGGTGAGGAAAGACAGTATTTCGCTGCAAACGACAGGTTCAGCTTAAATAAATATTGCAGCTTCTTACGTTATTCCTTATAGTCTAAGATCTTTAAAATATAAACGGTTAAAATTGATTAATATGTTTGTACTTCGTTAAAATAATTATTTGAAAATTTCCTCTTGGTGTTCTAGAAGCATTCTGTGCGTGGACAAGATACTTATGGAAATAGTTAGTACAAGTTTGACCAGAAGCTGCAAAATTACCAGAAAGACATTGGTCCTTTAACGTCTCCGCTTCATACGTTTTTTTTAATTATTTTCTCAGTATTGGTTGTTTTTTTGTTTTATTGCATCCCACGATTGCTAAAAAACGCTACAAGGTTCAGTGTGTGGATCTTATATACTTACGTGGAATACACTTGTATCCTCCATCTACTCCATAGTTATTTTGGCATGTATGAAGAGCCGGACAAACTGCATCAGCACATGGATATGAAGCTAAATAACAAAAATAAAAGAGCACTAAGTCACGCCATGTTAATTATCAATAAACTGGGTATTTCTTGGTGATTTGCGAAAATATTATTTAATAGTTAACATTTTCCAGTGTCTTTTAAACATTTTGTGCTACGTCATCTGGTGATAACAACTTACGCAACCCCAAGAAACTGCTAAGTGACTAAGTTTGCATAAAGGTGATTTGATTGAGTACATGGACAGTTGCAACGAGATTATTGAACGTCCTGGACATAATAGACGGCAACGAGAATTCTTATGTTTTCCATTATAGAGCATTTTAACCCTATTCGACCTGGGGGGGTCAACATTCATAACTTCTTTAATATGAATTCAAACGCCACCAAACTTTGTGACTTTTCCTAAAATATATCTGGCAACAGTTTTATGTGACAATTTTTTGATCACGTGACTTCATGTTTCCATGGCAACAACATTTTGACAGCCATGTTTTTGAAATTTGCATATTTATACCTTTGAATGGAGAAAAAACAATGTTTATTGCTATAACTTTCATATTTTTACGTCATTTAGCGTTTATTTATTGGTTTTGATTAGTTTTGAGTGAATTTGGATGGTTTTTAAGAGGTTTTTAAAAAATTCAGAAATCCAAGATGTCGGATCCAAGACGGCGGCCGTATAACTAATTACCTAATAATTACGTCATATGACGTCATCGTTCCATTGTGCGGACCGCAAAGGAGACAGTTTTGGACGTACTATGTACCCTCTAGGTTTCATTGTCATAGCCTTAATGTTCTTGAGCCTTAATGTTCTTGAGCTCCCCCCCGCCCCCCCCCCCCCCCCCCCCCCCCAGGCTCAGAAACTCAAATGGCCTTATCATGTTGAGAGGGTAAAAGCGCATGTGATGAAGTTAAAGTACGACTTCCACCTACCCCCAAATTCTCGATTTGTTATACATTACCATTGCAAATTGCGTTTCTAGCGATGCTGACGGAATGCTTTAGTGAAGAAAACTCTGTAGTTATTATATGATCATCATCTGGTTTTGAGACTAACAGTGACAACTGCACCACACTGTAGCTCGTACCAAAGACCATGGCGATTATGGTGACACCTCTTTTCTTGAGCTCGTTTGCAGGTGGTGCTGAGTCATCATGTGACTTTCCTGATATCATCACAACTGTAAGCCCTGGCTTTGATGAGCTAAACAACTGTGTTATGTCGTGTGACTTTTCCAGTGCCTTACCCAAGTTCTTCATATGGCTCATTGAGTAATTGGCACCTCGCAGTATTTGGGAAAATTCTGAGATGTTAGAAGCCTGCCCTGGTCTGATCACTATCTCCGCATCCGTAGCATATGAGATAACGGCGATGTCGTTGAAAGAGGTGGTTGACGCTATTGAGATGATAAACTCCACCTGGCGCTTTACATTGTCACTTCCTACATCCCTCGAAGTATCAACAAGGAATAGAACCGTGAATGTTTTGCTGCAATCTGAACAAAAAGACTTAGATTATATAGCAGCGCATCTTTTGATGTTTGCCTGTCATCTAGTTTAGCAAATAATTTTACTTTCAATTTGCTTATAGCATTTTGATCCAAAATTTAAAACGTGCAACAATTTCCATCCCTTAAACTTTTTTTTATTTTATATGTTTCCACAAGTCGTGGAGCTTTAAACTTTTATCGTGTTCAAATTTCGTTATTGAATTGAATCGTACTCTATTGCATTGCATTGACTTAAAAAAAAAACAGATACTGCGACAACTGTGTAACAAACTTTGAACAATAGAATATATTTACTTGTGCAGCCGTTAAGGTAAACCTAAGATTTTGATCCGTTCTTTTCAATTGGATGAAAATATCCTATGAACCTCTACGAGCTATTAAATGATAAACATTTTATTGTGTAAACATTCCTAAAATACAAGCATCGATATTTCAAGTGTCATATTTTCGCAAATTTTCTCCGTGGACGTCATATATATATATATATATATATATAAAACAATCAGAGCTTCTCAAGGAATTATCTGTATTTTGTAAGAATCATTAAAACATTCACGTCAAAACGTACCTTTTGTGCAAGTTGGACCATACAACGAACTGTTGTTAGCACATGTGCATTCATATCCACCAAATGTTTCGGTACACGTTTTCCCAGAGCTGCAGTTGCCATTTGCGTTTGAACATTCATGTACATCTGTGTACAGACACAAAAAAAATGAGGCAGAGCCATTTTCCCAAAACTTATAGAGATTAAGCTGAAATAACTTTCATGCATGCAGTGGGTTAGCTACATTTACAATAATACTTAATGTATGATTAGTGCAGAGAAAACACAAACTGCTGTCTAGAACTGAAATTGGCCATAGACCGACGTTTTACGAGCTAACTAAGTGAACAAATGTTAGTTTGCATTAGTGTAGTTTGATGTGTTTCTCTCATATATACCTACCTTCAGAACATGTTGGTCCCTGAAATCCTTCTGCGCATGTACAGTTTAACCCTCCATTCTTGCAGACACCACCAAAGTGGCAAGGATTGTCGCAACACTTGTCAAGATCTTAAAAATCATAAAAACATAAAAACATTGCACATAAAAATATAACAAAAATATGACGAAGTATTTTTTTAAGCTAGAGTATAACAATATGCAAACTATAACAGAACAAGGCGAAAAGTTTTTATTTTAGTCGAAGGCGAATGAATTGAGAGAATGTTTAGTTACCTCGACATATTTTTCCTCTAACAGTGTTAGCAACTTCTTGGAGGTTGTTGAACTCAGCGGTAAAAACACTATCCGATATCTGTTTGAGCTCGGTCAGGTCGTAATTCTTGCCGATCGCGATGACGTTAATAAGTGTCGATGAATGGAAACTGGCATGCGCAGTGACGTCATCTGTAGATGCTCCATCTGTGATTACCAGTAGTACTTGGCTAACATTGACTCTTGCAATGCTACTGTTGAACAGCCTTGTGACCGCATAGTTTAGAGCTTGCCCTGTAAATGTCCCACCACCGGGATATGTAATATTGTCAATCGCTTCTATTGTGCCATCATGGCTTGAGTACTGATCCAGATTAAACGCCAAGGTTGAATTTGTCGAGTACACGATGACTCCAACGCGTGTCTCACCGCTCGAGACGTTGAACGAGCGAGTTATTTTCTTCACAAAATCTTTTACTAATTGGAAGTTGTCTTTTCCATAAAACTGTATACTAGCTGAGCCATCAATAACGAATCCAATTTCAATCTTGTTGAACTTGGCATCTAGAATAAAGTAAAGCGATGCCGCATGTTATTGTTTTAGTATCACTCTGAAAACGCAATTGCAAAAGGGGTATTCAGGTATTCGGGTTGAAACTACCGGTGGATAGATGGATGGATGGATAACCTTCATTTAAACACGATACAAATTTAGGGTAAAGAGCATTTGGGGTTGTGTGTAAAATAAATAGTAAAATAATACAATATAATAATAAGTGATATGCACAACAGGTAGTGTGTGCAGTTAAGAACAATTAATGCAAAACTTCTGAAACTACGAATAGGAAGGATATATGAGAGATACGTCGTGGGGATTTCGAGGTTTTTTTTGGTCAAAACTGTCTCAAATAAGAGATAAGTAGATTTGCCATGCACGGAACTCTTATTATAGAACAATAAGAGAAAGACATCAAGTGAATTTTCTAAGAGATAAACAACAATAATCTGAGTTTAGTAAGGTATCCAAGACGCATATAGATAAACTTGAAAAAAATTGGCTCGATATTTTCAACTCACAATCCATTTTAAACCTGGCCATCTGCATCCCTGGACACTAATTCTTCCGCTTAGCGCACTGATAGTACAATTTTAATAAAAACTGAACCATTATGGTTGGGTTTTCATGGATCTAAGTATGCAGTCTTCTGGATTGATGTATTATGTTGTGCTCATCACACGAGAATTAACTCAATATATTTCTCTTCATGCTCAAAGATTCACAGTCGTGCACTTAAATATGTTGTGATGCATTGTCTTAGGGGGTGTTAACATGGAACGGTAACGCATGCGCAATAGGTCATAATTGTCTCCACGAAACATAACGGTTTCACAAAAAAATGGAAATATTTTGACTGCAAATAGCATTTCACCTAAATGACAATTTTTGCCACTGTATCCATGGTTACATTCACATTTGTAGTCGCCAATCGTGTTGTTGCACGTTCCTCCGTTCTGGCAAAGGCTGTTGTAACATTCATCAAAATCTAGAAAAAAATAAGGTGAAAAGCAATAAACAAAAATAAACAATTTTAACAAGTGTCTACAATTTTATCTAGCAGTGGGGTATTTACAGACTTTAACAATCACGCCGCATTGGATGGTTTCGGCGCTTGTTAGTGTATCGATCAGTTTTAAAACGACGCTAGTCTGTTAATGTGAAAGTCCGCAATATAATATATACGCTATGAAGTTATTTGAATTTTTAATTATTTTCTTTTGGATTTATCCTTGTCCACGGCGTGGCTGCTAATCTCGATGGGGGAGAGCCGATGTTGCGCAAGGAACAAAGCCAACAGGACACCCGGGCGACCAGGCTACTGGCGTACCCGAAACATACCATGAAAATCGGCGGGCAGCCACTCCCGGAACGAGGTGAGGGCTGCGGCAGTTAATGGGGAAATATGGAGATGCTTTAGATATGTAGGGATATTAGGTGCCACTAGGCACGAAGGATATAGGTAAGAGAAGCCATTTGAAACGTAATAAGCCATGTGGACATTTAGATACTTGACTTTGTTTTGTGACATTTTATTACTTACCATCCTCACAATTATCCCCAGTGAACTTTTCAGTGCAGGTACATTGATAACTCCAGTTAATTAGGTCTTCTATGCACGTACCACCGTTGAAGCAAGGACTCGTATAACAAGGTTTACTAGAACCGACTGCAATGTGGAAATGAAATAGTTGTGTGAACCCCTCTTATTCGTATTGTAAAAACACTACCATGACAAAGAACTAACGAAAAGCTTTTATCTGAGTTGTCTCACTTTTCGATTGCATCAACAGACTCAAACGTGTACTACAGTGTATGTACAGCATAATACATATGATATACGATTTATGGTTTATGGTTTGACTGCGGGGGAGTATAAATGGTCAAATATCACGACAAATTACAGCTAAAGGATCACCTATTCCAGAACATCGCTTTCCCCCCCAAAAAATTCAACAACCGGGTATTGTTTACAATTCATATTGTTTCTCTAATCTTGTGTATGCTGTCACGCATAAAGCAATTACGATAAACTGTGTATGGAAATACCGTGAAAGCCTTAAAAAATTCACAATTCGTCAGGATTGTTATCGATTAGATTAAAACATGTCTGAAGTTTTGCAAAAAGTTAATTAAGTTAATCCAAAGATAGGTAGCCTGTTTTTTAAACTGCCATTCTTTACACAGAGGAAAACACTCTTCTATACTTCTCTTATCCCATCGCCGGTTTACGTAGTGTCTACTTTTATAAATTTTTTATTGTAGTTTTTTTAAACATCGTTTTACCACGTTTTGGTGCCAAATACGTACACGTCATATCAATTGCAAGCTATCTGTATTAACTTAAAATAGATTTGAAGGGTGGCTACTGTTAAGAAGTCCATAAGGCCGGTTTGTTAAGTTGTTATCCCAAGCGCCTATGATTATAGGAAATAAATATTCATTCACTCAGCAGAACCGAAGAAGTAGTTTGGAGAACAAGTGCAGGATTGCAAGGATGTAAGTGGATTACAGTTCATGTCTTTTTAGTTCATATTCTTTGCGTTCATCGCTTTTGGCGATTTTTTCTTTCTATTTTAAGATAACGAAGCAAGCTTAACCCTATTCGGCCTGGGGGGGGGGGGGGGGGGGGGGGACAAAGTGCCCGCGCTAACTTTCAACGTTCATAATTTCTTTAATATGTATTCAAACGCCATCAAACTTTGTGACTTTTCCTAAACTTTATCTGGCAACAATTTCATATGACAATTTTTTGATCACGTGACTTGATGTTTCCATGGCAACAAGATTTTGACAGACATGTTTTTTGAAATTTGCATATTTATACCTTTGAATGAAAAAAAAATGTTTATTGGTATAACTTTTGTATTTTTACGTTATTTAGCGTTTATTTATTGGTTTTGATTAATTTTGCGTCAATTTGGACGGTTTTTAAGAGGTTTTAAAAAAATTCAGAAATCCAAGATGGCGGATCCAAGATGGCGGCCGAATAACTAATTACCTAATAACTACGTCATATGACGTCATCGTTCCATTGTGCGGACTGTAAAGGAGACAGTTTTGGACGTACAATGTACCCTCTAGGATTCATTGTCATAGCTTTAATGTTCATGAAGTTACGAAGGGGGGGCACAATGCCCCCCCCCCCCCCCCCCCCAGGCTCAGGAACTCAAAATAGGGTTAAAGCAAGCATAATCATGAAGACACGATATATCAGACGGTTCTGTGTCCCTTTAATGTAGCAAAGTGAATTTTAGCTGAGAAAGTAAATCTTCTATTAATCAGGGAAAACTTACCTTAAATTCCTTTAACATATAGTATACTGGGCCGGGTTGTTCAAAGCACTGTTAAGTCAACCCAGGATTAGCGTCAATTTTGAATCCAGTTAAATAACTCAACAATTAAAAATTTTAGAAAAGTCGTCTGCCCTTCAGTTTCGACTTTAATTTGTATTCACTACTACTGTAGCTACAAAAAAGACCCTTTTGAAAACATTTTTTCAACTTAGAAATGAAATCCTCGCTAACTTTTATCTGGGATTAGCGTTTATCGGCTTTCGAACTAAGTAGAAACAGGAGAAAAAAATTGTTTTAAGTAATGCTGTACATAAGAACTACCGTGAACTTCATTGTTCTGCGGCATTGGCTCTTTCCCACATAGAATACCTTTGGTTTCAAGAATAGAGGAGGGACTGATGGTTTATAATAATATTTCAGTATAAAAATAATGAAAATCCATTTGCGTCAAATAAAGTTTAGGAAATTTTCGTGATTAACCAATCAGAATAGCAGAAGACAATAGCTAATAATTTTGCTTCTTTGATGAAGTTCTCCAATTAAAATATCTTTTGAAAATTGCATGTTGTGCGATTGGGTCTCAAATTATTTGAAACATTAAAAAAAAATTAGACAAAATGCACCTAGAAACGTAACTTTTTAGCGGTTTTTGAGTCTAGACCAATGAGATAACCAGTTGTACATGTAACAATAAAAAAAGTTGACATTCCATCGTGCATTGCCGTTCATCACCTTCCTTTTAATGCGGATCATTACTTAAAAAAAGTGGAATTCAGTCGAACCTCTCCTTACGGACACCTCCATAATACGGATACCTCTCTATTACGGACAGTTCTCTTGGTCTCCAAGATACAAAAATTCATACAATCCCTACCTCTATAATACGGACACCTCTATAATACGGACACTTTGGTCTGTCCCTTTGGTGTCCGTATTAACCCTTTCACTCCCAAGAGTGCCAAAAATCAAAATTCAAGAAAAATCCCAAATTTCAGTTTGTAAAATATTGAAAAACGAATGGTACCATGTGAAAGTACGGCTGAAGAGGTTTTATTAGAATGGTCACACCATAGGATTTCGTCCACAGACTTGAAAGTTAGAATTACATAACATGTCTCCATAATTGACTCTGGGAGTGAAAGGGTTAAGGAGGTTCGACTGTACCTTGGCAGGTGTCCCATAGCTGGTCCCTGTCATAATCATCAGTAGTTGCGCACCATGGCTGGTTATGATAGTCTTTAATACAAGAGTAAATCTGTTGGCCTTTGTACAAGAATGGGAAAACACAGCATTTTTGTCTGACAGTTCTATGGCATCCTGATGGAAAAGAATAGCATAAATTAATTAGTGATCACTACATCTTAGTCTCACGCTCATTTCAACGCATCGGTCTCTGGATTAAATTTGTACGATTTCAGAATCATGATATTTATTTCTGGTTTTGATTTAAAACGAGCTGATAAACACTTTGTATTCCTATACTTGTGATAAGATGAATAACTTTATTTCATTACATAACTCAGCCCCCTTGACCAATATTTGGGTATAGGGGTGCCGCTGAGGGTCTGAGACCCTGATCCTGTTTAGGACAAAAATAAACGAAAATACCTACCCTGTGTAGGACAACATCCCCTATTTTAGGACCTAGTCTAGGACACGGCTCGTGAGTGGTTATTTATCTGAGCTTAAAAAAAAATGGAAGACGGATCCTTTGAAAAGAAAACGACTTCGCCTTCGCATAAATATACTAATCACGACAAGGGAAGTTACCACAAGCGCTAAGTTAACTGGACAAATTCAGACCCTGTTTAGGACAGACTCACGTTAAATTATATACCCTGTTCACGACAAAAATGACAAAAAACTATACCCTGTCCAGCGGCACGTCTCCGTTTAGGTCATATAAGGAAGTACCCCCCCCCAGACTCAGCCCCAAATTGTACTTTTTTCTTTATCATCACACACACACACACACACATGACACTTTCCACCATAACTAATTATGGCTGTAAAAAAAGTCCAGCTCCCTACAGATCTTCACGAAGTCTCACTCTATTGGAACCTCGTCTACAGGGCCTTCTCCGCTTACAAAGGGCATGACGGGAGTAGACAAGGTGAGGAATAGGTTGCCAAAATACTACAAAAAATGTGGAGCATGTTTAATCGTTGTTCAAACGATACGATGACATTTTAAGGAATAATGTTAACCCTCGGACGTGATACACACAAACCTATACCCCCATCGTGGTACAAGGGGTGGGTGGGGGGTTGTTGCAACCCCCTCCCTTCCCCCTTGGGTTTTTGCGGTGTTACAATAATTCGAAAATATTTTAAATCTAATAGAAAACCTGTGATGTGCTCTACAAGATGAGGTAAACATTATGGGTTGTAGCGCTGCTGGGTGTCAGTGACGTCATCCAAAATGCTGCCAATATGGCCGCCAACTTGCATTTTACTAAAAATTCAGATTACCTACAATCTTCTTTTGCCTCCTCCCCTGACAATTGTATTGAGACGAGGTCACCTTTTGAAGCTATAACATTGGGCTGGATTACAACGTTTATGGCTACTATTGCAAATTGTTTGGGAATCTGAAAATCCTGTCATCGTACATTTTTGAATGCTTTTTCAACTACTACGTTCAAATGGTGTGTGTAGGTCATGGATTTATACGAAAGCTTGTGAAAAGCAGTATTCCTTTCATGTAATTTGAGTAATCTAGTTTAACAATAATTATCTACCTTGTTACCGACCTTTTGTAATCAGTTCTCCATCTGGTGTAGTTGTAACACAGCCCTTAAAGTTTGCCCTTATGCAGTAGCCATCGTTGGTGTTGAACGTCGGGTATTTAGGTTCCAAAATGACTGACTGAACAAGTCGAGGAGGAATAAATTCAGCTTTACGAACGAAGTTTCCATTTCCGCTTCTATTGTTCATCTGTTCAAATAGCTACCGAAAAGTATGAAAATGATATACTTAAAATGACATATGAGCAAGGCTAAAAGAAAATTTATAAGAACCGAACGTTTTCTACTATTGCCATCATCAGGCTGATGATCACCTGGATCTGTTATATTTTTGATACGCACCAAAGTTTTGTTGCTGTCGCGCGTCTTGGCATAGCACTTAGCTTTTCGACCATGATTACGATGATGATGATGCATGATGATGATAATGATGATGAGGAGGAGGAGGAGGATGAGGGTAAGGATGAGGATGATGATAATAATAACAATAACAATGAGATGAAATGAATACGAAGTCATAAATTTTCGGATCCCATTTTGTTTAGTAACATTGTGATTGATAACTATGGATTACCTAATTAATTGTTTCTACTTACCTGGCAATAATTCCCAGGAATGATAAAATTGATAAATGTGTTTCCGTCTGTCCTATAGCTGAGACACAACGTGTAAGGCCTTTCTTTAGGTACTTCGGACCCTTGAACTTGCAGTTGAGAAATAGAGAAAGGCATTCCTACGAAAAAATACGGCCGGGTTTTGCACTGAGAATCGGAACAATTTCATTGGAACCCTTTCTTCATTTGGTTGGGTCGATTGGTCGCTACTTCACAACAAGACTACCCCACCTGGACTACCCCTGGGACCATTAGCTATTTGGTCTTTTCCCACAGGAAGCTCCATGATTGTAACTCTAACAGGCCGGTTAACACACGTAAAATGAAACAATAGCTGGCTGCTATTAATAAGGACAAAAAATGGAACTACCGTTTATTTATAGCAACTTTCGAGTGTTGACAATGGTGAACATCGCATTGGAGTTGTCAAAACTTATCTTCAGGCGTATATCGTCAGCTTTTCTTGAGGCCGTTTATCACATATTGGAGAAGAGATGTGTTCACTTTCTAAGGTGAACGAGATCCATTTTATTTCCAAGTAAATGCTCAACATTTGGGATTAGGATTGTCACCTAACACTATTGTGGTTGGGCTTCGAATCCCCTACTTGGCTTTATTAGTCACTCAAGTATTTGGTTGATTCGGATCGTTGCTCCGTGTTTCTTTTTTAACGAGATCGTTGTCCACCCTCCCCCATTACATATTCATTTCTGTTCGATCTGGAACGCTGATACGTGTTTGAATAAAATCGTGAGTTACGTGAGTAACTCACTTGAGTAATTGTGTGTTACGTGTGTCAACAAACAACATTTAACCAGCATACCAATTCAATCTGGATTTGAGCATGTCCTGCAAGTGCCACCTTCGCTAAGCAAAGTCAATGTGCTCCTGTTTCTCGAACATAATTTGAGTTGCGATTTATATTCCTCCAATAACCAAGAAAGAACACTCATGCACTTACCTAGATCCACAACTAAGTAAGGATTGGAATCAACCGGACACCAGGACACATTTGAATTCACCAGAGGAGGCTCTGTCAGATTTTCACGGGCACTTGAGTAGGTGAATGTCCCATTGAAGTTCACATTTCGTAAGATTGATGCTACAAATCAGAATGAAATCCAAAGTTCAGTTGTTGTAGATCAACATCAACAACACCCAGAGGATGTCTATCACCTGCCCATCACTGTTGTGACGTAGATAAACACACTGAAAGCAGGCACTCGCTTACTTTGTTTCTTCCACTTAAGTATCACTGGATCAGGGACACCCCACGAGGAATGTTTAGGAAAACAGCTGGAATGGCGTTGTACTGTTTTTCCATATCATTTTAGTGCATTTAAGGAAACTGTGTGAAGACTAAGTAAACATAGTTTGAGGTTTCGGTTATATTAGCTGAATATTGCAGCAGGAATCATATCGCCTGAATTTCTGCTGGCTGCTTTCACATTTCCGAAAATCCTAGCTGACCTTATTTCGTACCCAAAACCATATTCTGTACTCCTCCGAAAACAAAAGGTGTTAAATTTTCCAAATGTTAAGAAAGTGTCAGGCCAAGCGAAATTTTACTCACGAAAACTCTAGTTTCCCTCGGAACCAGTCATTAAGTGTTTAGTGTTTAAGGAAAGCCTAAGATCATCACAAAAAGGAAGCTATTGCTGTGATAATAGTTGAGAGAAAAAAGTTAATATTAAATGGCTTTTCAGCTAGATTTATTTCTTACATGACATGCTGTCAAGTACGTCGATCTTGAGGCAAGAGCCGTTACCACTTAAGGGGCCCCTGGGAGAGATTTTCAGATACCGTATCGAAACATTTGTTTGTACATTTATCGTTAGGTTATTCTGATCACTTGGTGATGTCCATGGAAGATCAACCTGCAAAATTAATATAATTGGATTCAAGTTAAATTATGTTATTTAAAATGTGGTTATTGTTCATCGGTTTTTTTTCACGGTGGAGTCTCTTGAGATCAACATTAGTTTTAAAGTCACTGGCAGATAATTCGATTTTCGCGTTCGGTCTGAATACAAGCTGTGCATCAGTGTGGCATCTACAACATAAATACCTAAAATTAAAAATGAAATGAAAAAAGGTCATCGCAGTGATGAAGACAATTAATTTTAAAGTAATTGAAAATAAATCCCGAAACCAATCAAGGCTTTGAAAGGGATTGAAACACTTGACCTACGCGTTGACGGAAACCGCGTTCTATTTTAATAACACTTTAAAAACTTAACGAAAAAAGAAAAATATAGAGAATTTGGGCTCCAGAAAAAAAACACATAGACAGACAGAGTTAACTATGTGCGGAATGAGAAGAAATAAATAAGCAGTTTGACATGATATATTGGGAGAAAGAAACGGATTGCCACCCTATTTTCTTACCAGACAATTCACTCTTTGTACGATCTTTTGAACATCTTCCACGTCATCAGCGGTAGAACCAAAGCAGAAGTTGTCAGCAAAATCTCTGGAGCCGTTTTTTCCTTGCACACTGATTTCGGTTAGGTATGTTTTTGTACCTTTGAATGATAAAGTGCATTTCAAGATTATATACTTTGCATTAGAGCAACTTAGATCCATCACGCTATTTTAGTAATTTATATCTTTCAGAAAATCAAAAAAACAGCCGTTTCTTTGTTCAAATTTGCTTCATAACTTTGACCAAAACGTTTATAAGTCAATACACACTAATACTGCACAAACCGCTAATTGAAATATTATAGCCGAGAGGTAGAATCATTAAATTTACTGTAAAGTTTAACCAGGTGAAGGGAGGTTCCAGAAATTACCTTAAGTATGAGCATGGTTCTCATACCCCGCTAACTAGAATAGAGCTATAATTTTAGTGAGTTATGAAAGAAAAAAGTATGCTCAAAATAGTACTTTCTTAGTACATGTATTAAATGACGGCCACAGCCCAGGCTAGTATAGAAATTGTTAAACGGATCAGTGACAACAGTCTATTGCTTTTATTTAACTTTCGGAAGTACAAGGAAATTTATTAATACCCCATCGTGGTACAAGGAGCGAGGGGTAATTGCGCCCCCCCCCCCCCCCCCCCCCACTACTCCACTGTTTGAATTCAAATGTCAAAACAGATTTCCTAGTTAATAATTGTGTTAACTGATCATTTGACATCCTGAGAGGAAGTCTTCTATGAACCAATTCGATCAAAACGCGTCAGTTTTGTATATTTTAGATCCCTCTGTGACTGATATCCTGCTAAAACTGGAAAGCTAGGATATTATTCACTACAAAACTTCCATATCAGTAATCGACAAGTCTTGTTCAGTTGGTGCAACTTAAAAAACAATTTTACTTACCGAATTTAATCTCAAGTGTTCGGTTTAAGTCTCCGCCATTTGGACACCAGGAATACCCTCCGCCTACCACAGGGATGCCCCAGGATTCATTGTACGACGAACCTTTGATCGTTGAGTTCGAGAGATGAATTGCACTTTGTTGTACGTCTAAGAGCTGTCCACACTTAGCTGTTTGGAAAAAGAGAACTTCAGGTTCTGACATGTACAACGATGTTCCGGTGTTTAAGCATGAAGATAGATTACTGTAGGTAGTTTGACTTGCAGTACACACTATTTCACCAGGTGTCGTGTTTAAATTTAAAGTTTGCATTTTCTTCTCTAATGATTTCATCTCACTTGTCATGTCATCTCATCTCATTTCATAGACTACGAGCAGTCTCTCTTTTCCAGCTTAGTCCATCGAGCGAGAAACGAAAAAACATTAGCGAACGGATAATGGCCGCGAGAAACAGGGGGCGAGGGCAAGCGCTCTTTTCCCGCGCGCCTGCCTCGCCCCCAGTTTCGCGCGGCCATTATCCGTTCGCTAATATTTTTTCGTTTCTTGCTCGACGGACTAAGCTGGAAAAGAGAGACTGCTCGTAGTCTACTCATTTCATTTCATCTCGTCTCATCTAATTTCGTATCATTTCGTCTAATCACATCTCATCTCATCTTATCTCATCTCATCTCATCTCATCTCATCTCATCTCATCTCATCTCATCTCATCTCATTATTTCATCTCATCTCATCTCATCTCATCTCATCTCATCTAACCCCAACTCATCTCATCTTTTATATATCATGTCATTTCATTTCATTTCATTTCATCTCGTCTTATCTTATCTTCCCTTATGTTTTGTTATCCTATTTTATAAATAAAATACTGTTGTTACCCACCTCCAAGAAGGTAAACTTCGCTCACAAGATCGCCGCCCTTCCCGTCTGGTGGACAATTTATACCACCGTGCACACTGTAGTTTAAATGGGCGAATGGACCAGAAAAACAGGCTCCTCCATCCTGCACAGCAAATGCTTTATAACCCATTTCTGCTGCCTCTAAAGCACATTTCAACATAGCGTTGTCCCTCATATTGTAAGGATGATCAAGGTAAGAGGCATTGACTGACTCCAAGGACGGTATAGCACGAGTATCGTTGTTGTCAATGAAACATCCCAGACTTAAGAACTGTATTGACTTGCCTAAATTGATCAGAAAAGAAACATAACGTTAAAAACATGTAGAGACACAAGCAACGAACATTAACTTTTTCGTTATGACATGTTATGAAATGATCGGCGCTAGAATAGTACTTAGCTAGCAAGGTGCATTGTTTCGCCAAATTCTTGGCTTGCACTTACGTCATATCAAAATTCAGAAGAATTAATTCAGAAGAATTAAGAATTGCGTGACACATTTAAAACCTTTAAAAACCGGATAAAACCTGAAACCTTTTGTGAAGGATTGTAACACTGGTATCTACATACTATGTTAGAAACACAGGGAACCCAAACGCTGTATTAGCTATAACATAATCATTTAATAAAACTATTGTTATTCACCTGTGTTCCTGTTTCTTTTTGAGTTGTTTTGGAAGCGATTTGAATCAGATCGAGAACGATTGACCTTATTTACACGTTTCAAATATTATCTTGCCTGCCGCTTCGAAAATACGACGCGCCTATTACGTCTCAAGTTCCATCATTAACTATTAACTACCCTCGGGGGAGAATCTCGGGTTTCAATTTAACGGCCCGAGGAGTGTTAATAGTTAATAATAATGGAAACTTGAGACGTAATAGGCGCGTCGAATTTACAAAGCGGCGGACAAGATAATATTTGAAACGTGCAAGGCTCTGATTCAAATCGCTTCCAAAACAACTCAAAAAGACACAGAAACACAGGTAAATAACAATATTTTTATATCCCTTTAATTACCTCATTTATAAAATAATTATAAAATGATTATTTGGGTTCCCTGTGGTCCAGCCAAAATAATTGGAGATCATACCAGAGCTAATTTCTCGGAGAATAGGATTTTGTTCCTAACACTCAGTCAGCATTTGAATTTCCAGCTAAGGCATCCGAACAAATAAAAAATTGGTACCTGATACAAATATCCCTTTAAGCGGCAGTGAATCATCAAAAGAAACCTTTGCTGAACTTGGCTCGTTGGGTGCCCCTGTCATAATCCATAATCCACTGCAACCCTTCTTATCAAGAAGGATCCTACAGTGTAATATTCTACCAGATGACGATTATGTTTGTTGTGAAACCAGTTTTACCCCAAAAATACCAAACTAATTAATTATTTTATGTCTGTGATAAAGCTGAACAAACTACATGCATTTAAGATGTATCTGTAGATTGACATAAATAAATAAATAAATAAATGGATCCCCCGAGTTAATTGGTATTTTTAATAGCGAATGCAATAACAACAACAATTTAGACTTACTTATCAATCGTTAAAAAAGTAACTCATTATTTTCGATAAAATGAATTGTATTTTTATAACCACAAAGGTAAATGACTTAAAATTATTAGCTACAGCTGTAACACGGTTAAGCTATTTTCAAATCAAACCAAAATCTTTTGTCGATTCTTACCGAGACAGTCACTTAAAAAAAACGCATGCTTTTTTTTTATCTTAAGTTTTTATATCACCATACATGTACACTTACTTATCTCACAGTTGACTCCATGGAATTCCGGGGAGCAAGTGCATTTGTAGCCGCCGTCAACACTTGTGCAGGTACCATTGTTATGGCATGGAGAGCTAACACATTTGTCCACCACTGATCCCATAAAAGAAACGCATAGGTACCGTAGGTTATTAAGAACAACACAGGTAGTCGAGAGAATTGTTAGAAAACCAATTAATTTTAAAAGTGATACCTTACTGCTCCAGCTGAACTGTTGTTTGATGACTGTAAATAGTAAATTTCTATGTATAATGTAACATAGGTTTTGTTCATATTTTATTAAAATGATCATGAACTATACATGCTTTAAGTTTTCCTCAAATCCGACTAAACAGTGATATTTTCTGGATGTGAAATTTGCAATAAAGAAAAAGACAAAATGCCAAAAAAAGGAAATGGATAAACAATTAAAACATATATAACAAATCAATAAATCAATAAAGATCCCACAATTGGAATAGATTTTAGAGATGGACGGTTACGGAAGAGAACTGCCAAAACTTGATGCCCTGGTTGAGCTAATACTGTCAGAACATTTAAATGTAGTTTCAAACAACTGATTTTACTATGTAGCCAGTAAATATTCACCCAAACCGGTGTGCAAATTATCCTTTTCTCACTCTCTCACTCTCTTTGTCTGTCCAAAGGCTTAAACATTACACTAGTAAAATCCGCTTGATACCAGTTCTTGAAAACACAACTAATGCGGTTTTTGAAGCAAGTTTTATATTTTGCTTACTTAATATCCAAAAACAATTAAATATTGTTTTTTCTTGAATTTGAGCTACAATTGCAGACGAAGGTAGTTGGGAAGGTTGTAAAGATGAATAGCATAAGTGCTGAATTACACCGATGCTCTGTTAACGTTAAATAATGATCAACTGTCACTCTTCAGAGTCTCCCCCACTCCCCCTTTCCAATGTTGGGATTTTAGCCAACAATTTTGCATTAAAAAAGTCCTGTTATAACCAACATTGCAAAAGGGGGAGGGGAGAGAAAGAATCCAATGGTAAAAACTGCCAACCTTTCCAACACTTTTGTCTATGATTGTCTTTTCTTGATACGAACGATTTACTTACCTTGGCATATTTTCTGAGCCATTTTCAGAGATTTTGCCCACAAATCATTCGTGTCATTACATTTGACAAAATGATGGTCATCTGGATCAGAGGCTATCTCTCTCATTTGGCCTGAAGAGACCCCAACACCTACAGCCACAGCAAAAATGGTGACGTTGGAGGTTTTTAAGTCGATGGTAGGAACGGCAATATCGTCATCAGACTTAGAACTTGCGATGACCACCACGACAATAGTAGCTTCTCTTTGAGTGTTATTGTCAGATAACCGATCCTTGACCGTCTCTAGGGCTTTTCCTAAAAGTACCTGGTTGGTATTTGGGAAATGCAACGTTATAGAGCTGTTCAGTTCTGCTCTTGTTTTATAAACGTCTGTTCCGTTTCCTTCCACGTGTGTAATGATCCAAGTTTTGTTGACCGCTACATCAAAATAACTTGATACATTAGTGACAAAATCAAGAACCTCTGAGAAGTTGGCATCGCCTAGTTTGTAGGAGCCATCCACGACAAATACCACAGTTAGGTTTGCGGAGCAGAGAGCTGAAATAAAAGTATATGTTTGGATCGTGTTTAAATCAATGTTTTGCATCTTCCGGGAATTTATTAATGGAAATTGTAAATGGGTATAACTGCATGGTTTTACCTGTAAGAATCTAAGCTTATTAATAAAAATTAAAATATTATCTTTCAGACAATTTTGAAAGATACGTTCACTGAAAATCCATGTTGTGCCCATTGCCACACTCAAAATAATAACAAAACGGCCAAAGTGAAAAGAAACTACTTGTTAATTGCAGGACAATTGACATTTTAACCAGATAGTTCATATTTTTGATCAATTCGAAAGCACAATCTTGGACTGCCAGTGAAAATAGGAAACTTAATAAAACTCCTATTTTAATGGTGCCCAGAATGTTTGCGTCAATTTGCATTTTGTCCATTAAAACATCAACAAACATGTCTCACACAACTTCTACAGTTTATGCACTTCAACATTGTTGGAGGGGCGTGGGGCGAAAAAACTTTGTAAGGCGGTTTAGGTGAGCGTATATTATCACTCATTTTGAATTTGCACACAGAAAAGTTTATAAAATTGTGAAGTGTCCCTAAACCTTTTGGTCAACACTGTAGACAGTCAGATCAAATTTACGTATAATCCTACGAATCGTTCTTCGGTCTATGGAGTAAATAAAAAACAAGAGACTATATACAGAATACATATTGAGTTTATTGTTTGCCGGTAAATAAAGCAAAGCCGCAGCAGGGGTGGTGACAAAACCAAGGGCCGTTCCCCCTGATGCGGCTCGCGGGTGGGTGGGTGGGAATAAAGGCTAAATGTTACAGGGCTAAGATCTGCTGAGTTATGATACATATGATACGATATCTTAGACCTAAGGAAAACACGTGTCACGCACAGATAATGACTATTCATCACTTGCTACGTATTATACTCCCATTGGATAGAATCCAATACTGTACATAATCCTACGAATCGTTCTTCGGTCTATGGAGTAAATAAAAAACAAGAGACTATATACAGAATACATATTGACTTTATTGTTTGCCGGTAAATAAAGCAAAGCCGCAGCAGGGGTGGTGACAAAACCAAGGGCCGTCCCCCCTGATGCGGCTCGCCCAAACCGCCAGACAAATAAAATCATAAGAGATCCGAATTGAAAAAAAAAATATATATATATATATAGAAAAAGTTAATGTTGGTTAATGTTTTGAGCAATCAGTTTGGCGACTGAAAGCCGTCGTTCTAAGGGCTGTGCAATGTAGAGAAGAACGGCGTGAGATATGGCGTTCGTATGCTTGCACGGGGCAGAGTGGGTGACCCTGTGTTGACCGCATAACAGGAATGAGCAACTGACGCTCCCGACATTGAATGGTTTTTGACCAACGAACACAGGTGACCAGGCCCCAAGGGCGAATAATAATATCACCGCGAGACAAGTTCTTGGCGGGATCAAAGCCTTTCACTGATTTAGGCACGAGATTAGATTTACGAAAAAAACGTGTAGAATCCAATTAACATCGCAGCCCAGAATCCCGAGTCAGAATTCGCTGCAAGTGTTGGTCGAATGCGCTTTAGAATTTCCGGGGTGATAGGCAATTTTTGTTCTTGGGAATCGCCAAGAATGCGCCGTAAACCGCGAGTAATAAGTTTGATAGGAAAAACGTCCTGATACGTTACGTTATGACCAAAGTGCCGGTGTAGAACATTGATGGCAGACAGATAGTTGATTATCGTAGAATACTTGCAGTAAGTTGACAAATGAACTAAAGACCGAATGATTGTTTTGTGCGCTGCTGGGATGGGGATTAAGTGGTACGTAGTACAGAAACGTAAATAGGTACGCCATTGGGAGCGACGCGTGTTCAACGTTGAATGTGCGTATGCTGAGGCCGAGACAAACTTGGCTTGGAGATCCAGCTGCGTGAGGTATCCTATGAACGGGAGAAAAACACATTAGACAAGTGCGGAGATTGAATAAGCCTACTCAGCCTGTCCGCGTGGACGTTTTTTATTCCGGGCAAATGGCGCGAGCGGATGTGAAAATTGTGTTGAACGCTAAGCCAAAAAATCTCCCGAAGCCAGGACATAGCGATAGGATTTTTACAAGAGCCTTTATTAACGAAAGCCATAGCTTGAGTGTTGTCTGTTTCGACACAAACACGTTTGTTTGTCCAAGTGGCGCCCCAGCGGCGGGCGGCGATAAGGATAGGAAATAGCTCCAAGAAATTGATATTTGAACGAAGTGATGGGTCAATAGCGTGACCGGCATCGCACCAATGAGACGTAAATAACTGTGAGTTGAGATCGTCCTCGTGGGAAACTGACCAGGAGCCAGCGAACCAATCATCATTGGAGACGGCTCCAAAACCATGAAAAGACGCGTCCGTTTGGATATAAAGAGACTTGTGAAAATCGAGCATCATGCGGCGGCCGTTGAACGTGACGAGAAATTCTTTCCACCAAGAGATATCAGCACGTATATCAGATGTTAAACGACATCGGTGAGAGGAGTGTTTTAGCCTGTTTACACAATCAATCACGCGACGGAGGAATGTGCGTCCCCCATGGACAACTTGGCACGCGAAGTTTAACGTTCCCGCAAGAGATTGCAATTGACGTTTGGAGGCTGAAACCTTCTGAGAGAATGCAGAGATGAGTTCATTCAGTCGTGATAACTTATCCGCGGGTAGTCGAATAGACGTAGCCGAAGAGTCAAGTTCAATACCTAAGAACGTAACGCGTTGGCTTGGGGAAACGATCTTATGCCAGCTCACGTTAAATCCAAGAGAATGGAGTAAATTGATAAGAGTGACAAGCCCACGTTGACATTCGGCATGAGTGTTTCCGATGATTAGAAAGTCATCAAGATAATTGATCACGGCATGAAAACCACGGCGGGCCATCATGCGAACAATGGCGTTAGATAACCGATTGAAAATGGATGGTGCGCACGAGAGACCGAAACATAGTCTATTATCCACATAATAATTATAGCGGGTAGAATCTTGTTTGCCAAACATCCAACGGATGCCTTGTAATTCACGGCGAGGGGGGAAAACCGGGACCCAACGCCACGCAGATTCGATATCAACGATCGAGTAAAAACAATTAGGAGTTGAAAATGACACAGCGGTGTCAATTGAGTTCATACGAAACGTTTCCAAGTCACGCTTAATGTGATCGTTCAGTGAAAAACCATGCGGGCGACTACAGTCAGTAATTGGGCGGGATTTCCCTGAATCCTTTTTGGGTACACGGCCGATAGGGTGAACACAACGGGGTTTAGTGTGAACCATCGAGATGCGGCCCAAGGCGAGTTCCGTTGAGAATAAATGATCCAATTCCGGTTTAAAGTCGGGGCACGTAGCACTAGAATAATTGTCAGTTTCGTAGTCGTCGATGCAAGATGGGTCAGATTCGTGAATGAGCTTAAAACCATAACGTAAACCATCGAGAATAAAGGCTCTATCTGGGTCGTTAGCAAGTTCGAAGTTCCAAGCGTGGAAACGTAAGGGGCAATCCTCAAGCGGGGGAATACTATAGTCAATGGGGGTAGAATGATCAATGGGTGTTGGAAGCAGATTGACCTCAAGCGGGTCCTGTTTCGAATAATCCGTTCATTTCTTGCCTGCAGCAATGCTAGCGGCGCCTGAACAACTCTTGCCCTTGTGTTGAGTTGAAGAACAGTGTATACACACGTGCTTGTAGCGACAAGACTGTGGATTAGGACAACCGTTTGGGGAAAAATTCCAGCGAAAACAGAACTCCTCCGCGGTTGACCCACGGTTGTCCCCGCGACTGTCGTTGGTTCGGGAAGGGCGCTGAGCCACGGCCGCGTCAAAATACTGGGCACTCAGGTCATCTAAGTTCGACCCCCAGCTGTAATGATCTCTTGCCTTTGTGGCACGATAGTCTTGGTCGAAGGCAAGGATGGCCTTAGTTTGAAAACGAGTTCCTTTGATTGCCAAAAACTTCAAGTAGGTAAGGTAATCGGCGGCCTCGCGAGGGCTCTTTGTGAGAAGAGACTCGAGGATTTTAACGTTCGCGAGCATGAATTGCGCGTAGGACAGCTGCAAGGGTTTTAGCTGTTTACCATCAGGGCCATAAATATAGTCAGAAGGCAACAAAGGCTTACTTTCCGGAGTAGTGTTTCCATCTGGGGTCACCGACGAAGTAGTGGCTGCTGGAGAAGTAGCAGAAGAAGTAGTAGCAGCGTTGGCCGTCTGGAAATCCTGAGTCGGAACAGGAGAGGAGAACTCCACTTCTAGTTTTGAAAGTTCCTCCTCCAAATTCAGTCCCGGGAGAAGATCACTCTCCTTTGGAGTAACAGCGGCTTTGTCCTCTTGGGGATCCTCGTCTTCTTGCCGAAGGCGGGAAATCACGCGGCGAAGGAGGATTTTGTGGCCTACAACGAAGCCCATGTCAGCCAAATCCTGCTCCGTTATGGCGGCCAAAAACGACTTGGATAGGATCTGGTTCTGAGCCAGGACGTCCATTACATCTTCAGGAATGTCATTTGATCGACAAAATTTAGAGAGCCAAGTACTCTCAGGGGTGGATTGCTTGTTCACTTTCTTGGAGCTTTTCCCTTTAGAAGGCATAGTAGAAAATGCGAAGGCGAAACAATAAAATACAATAAAGGCTAAATGTTACAGGGCTAAGATCTGCTGAGTTATGATACATATGATACGATATCTTAGACCTAAGGAAAACACGTGTCACGCACAGATAATGACTATTCATCACTTGCTACGTATTATACTCCCATTGGATAGAATCCAATACTGTACATTTAACCATGGAAAATGAGGACACTACAGTTGAAATTGTTGTTGTTGTTGTTTTTTTTTATTAGAGAATTTGAGCTATATTTTACTTCGGGTGTAGCAGAAATATTTTTTTGTCTCACAGGTTTGGTAGCCACTACAACGTATGCCTTTAATATAGCAACGACAAACCGTTTCTTGTGAAATACATTAAAAATATTTGTTTATACCGCGCATATTCAAAATAGTTTTCAAGTGAGTTTTGCAATATTTAAAATAGAGACGTAATTACTACTAAAATGCCAACTATATTACAATTATATTTTCTATACAATCATGGATGTTGAGTTATGTGAATTTGTCGTTTTCTTTCGCTGCGGCATTCTTAGGTAAAGTTGCTTGGTAGTCAAGAATTTAAACTATTTATTAAAAAATCATTTTATGACGCAAGTAATTGCAGATTTTTTTTCTAGCATAAATTACGCTTCGAGACAAGGCTCGAAGAGCAAAAAATAAAACTTTTTCATTTGTGAAATAGTTATTATTCCTGTGGTATTGCACAAACCACATGGAGAGAAAAAGGCGATATATAATTTTAAAGTTTTTTTCTTCTTTGCGTCAGGTTGCATTATATTTGTCTGCGGGATAAGAGAATGCTTTGTTTTACGTAATCTAGCGTCAATACATCATGTAGTCTAAAAAAGGTCAGAACTTCTAAACGAAACGTTCGTTCCTAACACCTAACAAGCAAGTTTTTTTTTTCCTCCAAATCGTTCGTATTCAGTATAGACAGACAGAAATTAGTTTCCAGAATGAAACTGTTCTTTCCGGTTTATTGATTAAGGTATGACTGAAATGAATACATTATTTATTTATGCCATGCACTGTTTAACTCAATAAACTCGTTGAAACTAATACATGGCTACAAACATTACTATATTTAATGGCTCCTCTTTAGAACTTATGAGCTTTACATTCACGGTAGCTACATTCAGTGGATAAAAGGCATAAGAAATAAGAGGTATTCAAGTAGGCTTTGGTTTTCTTTCATTGCGTGAGCTGACTTTTTATAAAGAAAAAAAAAAGCAGACCAGTCGTCTCTTTCGTTACGGACCAGTTGGTTCTTTTGTTTCATTGGTTACAGTCTGTAACAAGCCACATAGCCTCAATAAAACCTCAATTCATATTGCCGCTGTTTGTCTGTTTGTTTACTTGTTTTTATTTTAAGTTTGACAACTTTTAGACAATGTAGTCTTTACAAAGTTCATTTGAATTTATTATCTTTCTTTTAGTGATACGGTTGGTAGCCTAACAATAAATTTTGATATTGACGTAGCTGGCCAATATCAGTCCACATCTCAAATGATTCTCTTTCCAGTATTATGTATTTTTTAATGAAATGAGCTCATATTTTGTTGTCCTGATGACCGCCACATTAATAAAAATGACATGTGCACATGACTTGATTTTCTGAATCGAGGTAACCGTCATATTGATGTTAACTTGTTCGAAGTTAAGTCAATGAATGTGGTTGACACTTACACAATTATAGTATTCGCGTAGCCTCCATAAACACCCTCGTTATACAGACTTAAATCTGAATATATCTCGATCTCTAAGGAATAAGTTTCGCCATTTTCCGTTCCATTTTATTTGTATCACAGTTTACATACTTTCTGCTGAGTACAGGTAAACGCTACATACCACATTCACTTCACCGCTTTCAATATTTTAGAAACTGTAACTCGTTTAAGGTTTACAAATACTCTCAAACTAAAAGTGTGTCAAAAAGCTTTTTAAAGTGCTCCAAACAAATATACATATTAAACATAATACCGTGTTATTGTCTGTGTGTTAAAGCTTCATTTGGTTAAATTTAAAACAGCACCTACCTTCACCGTGTGACGAACTGATCCAGAAAAGTAATAAGCAACTAGCACATATCATCAAGGGTAGCAAGCTTGCTTTCTTAAGCTTAGCCATGACAAGCTTAACTTGCCTTGATTGTTTGCGAATAAACTGAATAGGCCTTTTAATAGCTAATGTGAATAAAAATATACTCTATTATATCTACGTATTCATTGTCACGCCCAGTTAATTAAGAACATTGCTTTGACACTAAGGAAAGTATACAATAACGGAATCTTCTAGCGAAGAAAAGGTGCAATTATCTTTTAACAAAAGCAAAATTATAAACATACCAAGAGCTCCAAACAAACACGTCAAGTTTAATACTGAATGCAAGGAATTTTCGTCTTCACAATAGAAATTAGCAAGACCTGTTTCAAACGGCTTACCACTTCCGTTCCACGCGATTGGGGATTAAACTCTATTTAGGGTTAGCGGGATACGAGATGTTCGTGAAACTTGACTACAAACAAAAGTGCTCATTTTCGCAAGCTAAAGTACCCTTTCAAAATGAGCAGCTCTACATAACTTAAAAGGAACACCTTTTTTTTTCGCTTAGACTGAACATATCAACACGTCCTAAGACATTCGACCCAGCACTTAAAATAAATTCCTATTAATCTTTCGAGATCCAACTGCACGAAAAAAAAAAACATTTCACCCTTAATACATATACATATATATATATATATGTATATGTATTAAAGGTGAAATGTTTTTCACTCATAATCTTTGTTGTGAAAATTTCTGTTCTCACTTTAACTGTCTATGTATATATTTCAGAAATCGCTGTGAATCGCCTTCCCAACGAGAATAGGTTGGTGATCCAAAGATTATGAGGCAATTAGTTGTCCATATCTCCCTTCCCACACTAATTTATATATATATGTATATATATATATATTGAAAAATAGAAAAGAATTACACTTTTATCCCTACAAGCCTGTTTCGTGATTGCTCACTCTTCAGGGGATTTTAATGAATATTCATTAAAATCCTCTGAAAAGTGAGTAATCACGAAACAGGCTTGTAGGGATAAAAGTGTAGTTTTTTTTCTATTTTTCAATATATTTCGCTCTACTTTAACGTATCGAGCACTGTGCTACGGAATAATTGAAACAGAATCTTCCTATATATATATAGGATATAAACTTTGATGTCCTCTACAAGAGATCGGAAGGTAAATATTATGAGTTATGCATCATGACACTGCTTGGGATCTGTGAGGTCAATCAAAAAAGCGGTCAAGATGGCTGTCTTCATGGATTTTACTCAAAGTTCAAATTTATCGAAAGTGTGCAAAATTGAACGTATTTTATGCAAAATAATTAATTGCTTCTGGTAGAATTTTATTTTTTTAACAAACACAAGTGACATGCATGTGCTTTGACCTCATGCTACATATGGCGACAAATCCCGTTATCATAACAACTAATTTCCACCAAACTTTGCCAACATATCTCTCGGGAATAAACGAACAGCTATTGAAGGCCACTTGTGCTGACTTTAAATGCCCCACCATCTTGCTTCTAAGCTCGAGTCCTGGCTTGGATAATAGTTGATCTCATTCGTCTCTTATCCGTTATAACAAGTTAGTCACAATGCAGGAATTGACTGAATTCTATTTTGTTTTTGGTGTGATAAGTTCTAGTAATGAATATTTGCACCTGTAAGTTTCAATGCGGCACCAAATGTACTATTTACTCAATTTAATTAAGTGACGATCTCATATTTCGCTCGATTTATTGTCATTTGCTCTTGACACAATTACACCTGTAACTTTAAATGCGGCACCTAACGTAATTGTCACTTAAGCCCATTGATTCATTAAGCGTTAAAGCATTTATATATATTCGTTCGATTTATTGTTTGAATGTTTCTATTGCGCAGTGATATCGTTGGATCTTATCTGCCTGTTCTTCTATCAAAAGGTTTGAATATGCGCGCCTGGCTCACTACAGGTCGGGAATGAGAGTGAAATTGTAGCATTTATTTATAGTTACGATATCAACCTACCTACAAAACCGACGATGGAAGTGTTAGTAAAATGGATGTTATTTGCCTCTATCTTTGACACTTTGAAAAGAGGGAGGGGAGAAGAGGCTAAAGGTAAGGACCAATATGCTTTTAGATACACAATAATAAGGGAGGAGGGTTACTTTCGTTAATGTCCACAACCTTTATTATCTGATATGAATGTTCGCATTTTACGATTTCATTCACAGGTTCAGTTTTTATGTTATTGTTTTATATGTTTATTTTGTTCTAGAGACGCCACTAGGTTTTAGCCTAAATGAAAAAAAGGTAACATTCGCGTAAAAATATTTTAACTTTCAAAATTCAAAGTTTTGAATCTTCTGCTTTAGTGAGAATTGGAAAAAAGAAATGGAGCTTAAAGAGTTTGGGTGAGGGGGAGGGGGCGGGGAAACATCGAGTCTGTTTCGAAGATAAGGCAAATTGAAGAACAGAATAATAAACAAAAAAAAAAAACTTTCGTACCTCGGTATGGCGGAATAGCTTTTAATATTATGTCAACCGGTCTACTGAGAAAATATCTTTAACTATTTAAACTTTGCATAGTTCGTAAAAAGTATTCGATCATGCGTTGGAAATTTGAAATGTTCAAGTGATTTTAAAGAAAAGAAATGGGGGTTCTTTTATCATTCCACATATAATAAGTTTGTGAATATCCCTTCATGGCGCGCACTCTCGATGGTTGGCGTGGCGTAATATCGCGACATGGATCCGCACAACCTTTGAACAGCATTCTGAGACAATATTCGAAAATCTTCGGAATTATTCGAAACATTTGCGGAAATAAAATGAAAATAATACTTGGGTGCTTTGATTCAGTAGTCTCGTGTTAAACTTAATATCCACGCACCCGTGTATTGACCTATTTATTACTCATGTGCGTAGCGGCATGAGTTTTAAAATGGGCTCCATTTTTCTTAATTTTATTTTTATTATTATTTTTTTTTGGTGTCACGATTTTGCATGCAAATGTATGCACGCATATTTTAAATTGTGCACTTTCGGTTCATAGACTTCCTGTTTAGTGACTTCCGGCTACTCCTACTTCCGGTAAAACAGCGTTACTTAAGTGTCACGACAGCATCTCCTACAACCCTACATACATTACTAATGTCACGTTAGGTATATATAAGACTTAGAAGAATCACTGGCTTTATTGTGGTACAGCCTTTATTTACAAAACATTCAACAGTAAACAACGTGGTTCGCAGGAACGATGACTGAATGAAAGGAGTAACTCTTCTCCATGTCGGACATCTTCTTATCATGTTTAAAATATATCATAAAACTTTCTTACGCATGCGCATAAGTATAGGCTGCTTGCAGCCTCTTGTTCTATCCAGGCTTATATATAGATCTCTATGAACATAATACTGGGGGAGCGGGAGCGGCAATTATAAAGGTGACTTGGGCTCGTGAAAGGCTGAAAATTAGATAGCTCAATATTCTTTACTTTCACAGGTACCCGTAAAACCACTTTTGCATTGATGACCGATGTTGAGAGGATTGCAAGGAATATTACTGAGAATTTCCTTTATTTATCTGAACCAAAGAATGGTAAGGCTTGTAATTACCATATCTGAAATATGTCCTCATTACTTTAATTTCTTTTCGAAAAAAATAATTACACTATAATCTCGATTTGAAACTTATCCAGGACAACAACAACGGGAAAAAAATAAGGCAAGGAATGATAATGCGCAAAAAAAAGTCAAACAAAATGATCAACGGGAATATTGTTCAACGCAGCATTCTTTAGTAAAGATTTTTAAACAAATAATAAATAAATAAATACTAAACCATCCTATTCCCGTGAGAGGCTTTTCAGGTGTGATAAAACAAATACAACGTTAAAAGCAAATACTGCGCAATAAATAGAACATGAAAACCCCGAGGGAAAGGTGACTGACCAGCGGCTGTTAACAAGCGTGGGCTAGGCGTTAAACCCGGATCTACCTGAAACAACTCTAGCTGGTGGTCCGAGTGGGACTTGAAACCGTGTTCTGCTTTCGCCTATACACTCTTTGGCTTATCGTTTTGAGAACTGGCTATTACTTAGATACACTTATGTTTTATTTACATGAATCACAGCTAATATACACTTCGTATAGTCTTGTTGGACGTAACAATCGTTTTTGTTGAATGTTGAAGGTCAACCTCCAGTAGTGGACCTCGTTTTTGCTTTGGATGCCTCATCTAGTTCTTCAATAGACGTCTTCGATTATGAACGCAAGCTAGTAGTGGCCCTGTTGGATGGTTTCAGCATCTCTCCAAGCGGTACTAGAGTTTCTATTGTTTCGTGTTCCCTGGTTTACTGCTACGTTAATTTCGACTTCAAGAAACACGTCAATAAGAACTGTGTCATGACCTGGCTTCCAATTATATTGTATGTTGAATGGTCTTTTAAATGGCTTTTAGATATCGTATATTTGAATAGATTTATTTATTATACAGGGCCCCTCTGGATAGCAGCTTCGGCTGAATGGGCTACCCTGTTTTTAAATAAAGTTTGATTGATTGAATTTTAAGGCAGGCGAACATACATTTGGTCGATAAACAGGCGTAACATCGCTAAAGAATGTATTATGTTGATGTGACCCTGACAACGGTCTGTGAGAATGTATCTCGATAATATAAACTTTATATATATTTATCTGTAAATTAAACAACAAACCGTTTTCTGAATCTGTTAACGGCGAGAGTAAAGACATATAATAATATTTTGAAAACCTTAATCGCGAAGGAAAACAATGATCTCACAAAACATGGGAACCCATGCTCCATCTTTTGTTACCTTGACAGCTGTTCCCACTCAGTGTAGCCAAATGTTTTCCTTCCACGTTTATTTATTTATTTATTTATTTTGGTATCCCATGAATGGATAGTTTTTTTAACTTCTTAAACAATTTAACTTCTTTATCCTCTGTGAACATCATTAGGCTAATTAATTCATATTCATTTATTTGCTATTTTATATGACAACGTTCTTGCAATTAGGTGTATATCGTTTTATTATTAGCACTATAGATGTCACATGAATCTCTTTGATTGCAGACATCAAGGTGGATACCCAGCGCTTGGCAACTGCCTCAAAACTATCAACACGATTGTATTCAAAAAAGGAACTGGTATGAGGATCAACTCCAGGAAGATACTCTTTGTGATTAGTATCAGTAAAACATGGGTTGGAATGTTTCCAAAATTCCCAGCCGGTTGGCTTAAGAAAAATGGTGTAGAGATTTTTGGTTTGGCAATTGGTCCAAAGAAAAACACTCTGGATCAGCTGCGACAGCTTGCTAGTGTTCCTATCGATAAGCACGTATTTTGGGTGAAGAAGTTAGACGAAGTCCGTCCTTTAGTCAGCATGCTTTGGCGAAAGGGTGAGGTTGCAGATCTGTTGTATTTGATAACGTATGAATACATCTATGATACTCCTTGTTGACTGAGATAATCCGAGACAAAAAATAGCTCGCCCTAGAGTTCATATCCCCTTTACTGATTTTAGTAATTTTAGTAAATTTGGTTTTAGTAAATTAGGTAATTTTAGTAACTTTGGATCCATAGAGGCGATTTTCTGGCCATCCAAATAAACAAACTTCGTGGATCCACATTTTACTTCATATTAGTCACTTAAGCACCATATCTCGTGGAGGACACGATGAGCTGTCTATTGAAGCTATAACAAGGTTAAAATAGTGTACCACAGCAAAAACCCCAGGAAGGTGGACGAACAACAAAGAACCCCCCCTAACCCTAACCCCTAACCCTAACCCCCCCCCCCCCCCCCCCCCCCCCCCCCACCCACACCCTTTTACAACCTTGCGGGTATTAATTTGCTTGTATGTATGAGGATTTAGTGATCCTCTCTTTTTTGAAAAACGCCTTCATTGACAGTTCTTTAATGATTTTATCTTTCGGTTGATCAGGCGGCTTCCCAACCACGTGTCATGGAAATGGGACACATTATGACGAGTGTGAACGGAGGTGCTCATGCATCAGGGGCCAGTTAAAGCAGTGTGAACGCGTCCGAGAAAATTTCCGTTCAATGAGCAAGCAGAATAGAATTCGTTTCATCAAAGCTTTACAACTGGTTTCCACAAAAGAACCATTCAAGTCGGAATACGTCACACTGGTGTCCAATTACAAACATTTATTTCATTGTGTCAATGAAAGAAAGTTCTTTCTTCCATGGCATCGTGCTTTTCTTTTGTATCTGGAAAATTTGCTGAGACAAGTTGACTGCAGGATAACAATTCCCTACTTGGACTGGAGCAATGATGCTTATGCTGTCAGTGATAAAGGAGCTGCGCATGATCAATGCGTGTTGACTCAACCTTTTAGGAAAGACGAATGGATAATAAACAAGAATATTTGTCTTCAAAGGCCATTCCAGGGTAATGCTCCAGATGCAAAAACGTTAGAAGTCGTGTTTGATCTCCCATGGCAAAAGTTCTCCGACTTTGAACTCATAATGCGTGTTATTTTCCATCACTCTATATCGTGCGATAACATTGGCGGCAATATCTGCTCACAAGAGGCTGCTAAGACTTTAGAATTTATCATGCTAACGGCTTATGTGGACAAGTTGTGGGGCCGCTGGCAAAACTTAAGCAATTTTCATCGCGACACTGGATTTCCACGAGTTTCCGATAAACTTCCAGGATTTTACAGAAGATATGTAGGCGAAATGAAACGGCTAGACAAGCAACCGGGTTGTGTGAAAATTGTATACGATAAAGCAGCCGAAATCGAAGATGACAAAACTACACAGTTGTCCAAAGGTAAATTTTTCTTCTGGGGATAACGAGTGTAACCGATGGTGATATAATATAAAAGTTAATAGACCTCTTCTTCAGTTGATGTACTTGTTAGCGACACGGGGAAACGTATAGAATAGGATTCTTAACCCTTGGCCTGCGTGAGCACGTTTTAAGGTCCTTAAAAAATTCTGAGCATTATAATTTGTAAGTTTAAATGACTGGTTATGAAAATTTGAAATTTTCTAAAATAAATGCAGTGATTATTTGGTAAGTTGCTTTAACAGCTGTAAAAATATATTTATTTCCAGAAGTATATCAAAAATGGTTTTATTAAATACATCGCAAAAAACAAAATCAATAAACCAATCAGTCATGAAGCATAGCGCATCACTAGTTAGTAGTTCGTATCTCAGATAGTTTTAGGCTCACTAGACTACTCTACCTATTTTTCCACAGGTTGGTTAACCCACTATCGTGTTTCAAGAAAAACTATCCAAGTGTTTGCTGTGAGTAAAGAAGAGAAACGACACCTGCTGGAACTCCAGAGGAGGTTAATATTGACCAAGGATCCAAATAGCAAAGGAAAAATTGATTTCTAGCTACAGTTACACCTAATTGCAATAACGTTGTCATATGAAAAAGCTAAAAGCAAAACACCAAATAGAAATTAATTAACCATGCGATGTGATTTGAAATTCGCCAGATGAATCAGACTCGAATTGAATCAAACTAACACCAAGAAACTGATGCAAATGATTTATCTTGATTAAAACATGTATACATCTTTAAACGTGCGTGTTGTGAATGTTGCAAGGTATGATGATTATATGCTAATTAATTCCTATTTGGTTTTTTGCTTTTTGCTTTTTGATATGACAACGTTATTGCAATTAGGTGTATATGGTACAAAATAAAATCAAACTAATGCCAAAAGACTTGTTCATACAGGTTGTAACTAATTTTTATTTCAAAATTAAAGGAAAGGGTACATTGTAACTATTTATTTTCTAACTTAACGGTCCTACATAAGCTTAGATATATGGATTAGCATCGCTTTCACGGGCGACCCGGTTTCGAGAAGTAGAATACCATGTACACACTCATTTTTATTGTTAGTTAATCTTCAGTTCTGTTCTTCAGTTCCGATTAAGTAATGTTGTTTCTCTTAATGAGATTAATTCATACAAGCTTTCCGGGTTCGTTTTATAATTTACGAGTTTATAAACCGAACAGAGGATTTTATTTAATCTCTGCTCCATCAGGGTTCTTCTACCTAGAAGCTTTAGAAGTTCTTCATACGTAGTGTGTTTATCTCTAAAAACAAGCCGAACAGCTCTTTCATTTACTTTCTCCAGTTTTTCACCCGAACCCTTTTTGCAGAAATGCCAGGTTTGTGAACAATAATCAAAATATGAAGCTTGCAAGCTCTTGTTTTCCATTCTAACTCAAAGAATCTCGTCATTAATTCTACAAATGAAACCTTGATATTTGTTGTTTTAGTCGAAGAAAAAAAAATTAATCTCTTGCGATCTGGTCAAAGGAAACGGAATAAAAATCAATGATTCAGTTCAAAGCGATTTGACTCGGTAAAGAAAATGGATATTAAGTAAAAACTGATAAAGCTGTAAACCGAATCGGTGAGTTCATTGGATTATTTAATTTGTCAAATTAGCTAAAATTGTCATCCATGTAACCATTTGATTAAATCTGAATAATAAAGCAATGATTTCAGAGAAAGTGCTTTTCATAGTTTTGCACTAACATCCGGAATCTGTAAGGTCAGGAAGTTCATCTATCATTTTTAAGTTCATCTATCATTTAAGAGGAACTATTTCTAGTATATATAAATTGCTTTCTATATTTTCTGAACCAACTTAACGAACAGTTTATTTCGCCATTTTGTTTATTTTGACAATTAACTTTATTCGCCGATTAGTGAGTTAATCGACCTCGCTAGGTGGATTAAATTTAATCCTTATTTTATCCCTAATCGTACTTCCAGGAACAGAAGGTAATCGAAAATGATAAATTTTATTCCTCGATTTGGCTGATTTAATCGTGGGTTAACGTTAATCGGCTTTTCAGGAACCGGGGCCTGTGTAATAACTGTTACATTAATTTGAACTGATATAACGACATTTTGAAAATTGTAATGTTTTCAACTATTGTTTTTCATAGCGTCCTCAAACAATCTAGACAGCGGATGTTCCATTTTGCTCTCAGCTGTTTTCCAGCTGTAATTTGCCTTTAGAAAGCTGAAATTCGTTGAAACGAGAATATCTGCAATAAAAAAAGAATAATAAGTAAAAATGAAATATAATTTTAAGTTAAACAGTAAACTCTTGCATCGAGAGAACCTCGCTAAGCCGAATATGAATTGAAGTCCAGGGGGTTACAGAAGAAATACACTGATTGCCACGGAAACTTGCTATTATGGCTATAATGGTGATCCCGATGGATTTTGAGTTGATTCAATGCGTATTGTTGTTTTAGGCAGCAGAGACTGAAAAGTGTACTAACCATCAGACGTACAACAGAGGCGGAAATGCAATCCCTACCTAAGGTTGCTTTTTCATTTTTTTTTTTAATTAAATTATATTTTTGGTCAGCAATTGCCGTCTTTAGATACAAAGTTTGGTTTGGTGAGAATAAGTTGCTATGGTTTAATAACAAAAGACGTCGCAAGTAGCATCAAGAGAGTGTGGTAAACAAAAAGGTGTTAGGGTAGATACCAGCTTTGAGATAAAAATATTTTTTTACAGAATGTTTACAATAATAAATATATCCATCTGACTCACCTTGTTAGACTCATTAAAAGCCGGCATTTGGGAGTGCATCTCATTTCCGTGTTGTATGTCATGGCCAAAATCTATTGCGACCATCTGCGATTCATAAGGAGGGGGTTCCTCATACACGACACCGCTATCAATTCCGCGTTTGGTCTGCGCGTTAGGGCTGGATTCCTTTTCTTTTTTCAAACGACGAGCCCTGTGCAAAATCAATAGCATTTGTTTAATACACGTACATCGATTTATTAAGGAGGCATTAGTAGACTTTTTTTGGTTTGACAAAAAAGGGAAGCAAATGCAAATTATATTAGGTACAAGGAGGAGGTGTCTGCAACCCCTTCGTTCCCTTGGGGTTTCGCGGTGTTACAATATTTCGAAAATATTTTTTTCTTTAAGATAGCCTGTGTTGTGCTCTACAAGATAAGATACATATCATGGGTTATGGCGCTGCGTGTGATCTATGACGTCATTCAAAATCCATCTTGGATTTTACTCAAAATTCAAACTTATCGGAAAAATGCGGAAATTGAAAATAGTATTTTTTGTTAGAGTTGTAAAATATGATACAATTAAACAAATTACTGCTTTTAGAAACATTTTATGTTTTTTTTTTACCTAAAAGTTAAGAAAAAGCATTTTTATTCAAAAATGTTTTTTTTCCTTACCATGGCAACAAATTTTCCGCAAACTTTGCCAGAATGTGACAGAGACTATTGAACAGCTACTGAAGATGAAATGTGCTAACAATAAATGCTCTCGAAAACATTACATGTAATTTGGTTATCAAACCTGTATCGACGACAAAGGCACATAGATCCAGAGATGAGCAAGCAACCAAACAACGCTATTGGAATTGCTATTAAAAATAGAATAGTTCATCATCAGAAATAACGAAACGAGTCACACTTCGGAATGTTCCGTTGGAATTATAATCTTGAGATTGAAGAATACTTTCGCTTTTGATGTTGCTTTGAATATTGGCATAATTAAGAAGATAGCATACCCAGAGTAGTTAGATGTACATGTAATGTAAATTTTGTTTATAGTGGACGAACACTTAGCTATAGTAGCTAATTCACGGGCACGCCACTCAAATATTGAAACAAATATTGTAAATTGAACATGACATAGTGTATACTTAATCAGTGGATAGTGCTTTTCTGTGCCCTACGCGCTCGGATTGGCTGCTCAGTCTCGGAATAGTACCCCCAACCACACGGGCATAAAAACGATTGGTATACAGCCATAAGTATATAGAAAGAAGACAAAGCATGTAAAACGTTTCAAGGAATATGAAAGATATAATACAAGCTTAGAATGCATAATAAACCCAACTTTAAAATCAAAGAGATTCGTTAAGTTTCCGGTTGTGAAAAGCAGTGTACTTTCGTGGAATGAAACCCTAGTTTATGATTGTCGCACGAGAGGGCCTTGGAGGACACTTTTAACGCTTACCTAAGAGCAGTGTTTCTTTCAATGGCTTCTTGGCAAACGCTGCATCGTTTAAAACATCAGTGGGCAATTTACGAACGTCTTGTCCTAGCAAAATAAGCATAATAGAAAAATCCTAATGTAAAAAAAAACAATTTCATATAACTTTTGCAATTTAAAATGTATCACCTTATTCAAAACCTGCAACGGTCTTCTCTGTAAGTTAAGTATGGAGGAGAGAAACGTAACAACTCTTGCAAATATAAGATCACGAGCTATCACGTTTCACTATTAAAATATCCTTAGGAGGAGACTACAGCTTTTTTTGAAATCTCAAAGTTGTTTGGGGCTTTTGAATGATCTGCTACTTAAAAATCTTCGTTTGCCTCCATATGTTCATACGCATGCCATGGGGGGACAGTTTTGCCTGTCCCCAGCCAAAAGCTACCACATGTGTAGTGTGGAGCTGTAGCCTGTGAACAGGCTCTCTGTTGGGATAGAGGGCGAAAAAAAAAACGACGAACGGGGAGGGGATGGGTAAAAGGAAAAGGGAGGGGAAGAGCCTGTCGACAAATTATTGAGGCCGCCATTCCACCCCTTTGTAATTAACCTGTCGATTATCTGTCAACAAGATCATTATCAGTGGTTGGTTGCATTGGAATGTAAATAGTCGCGCACGTGAAAATGACAAGTCGCGGGAACGAATAATCACGGCATGAGAAATTAACGATCCTTACACTTTCAAAGCGATAACAAACTTTAGCCGATTAGTATTTATCTTGCAACAAAAGAGAGCCAGAGATACCACAGTGTATGCAAATTAGAGCTGGCACCAAACAACGGCATAAAGAAATATAATTCTAACGGCTCTGTACAATTTCAGAGATATTCCGCCGAAATCAAAAGATCAATATCATCGAAGAGAACAAATTCCTAACTGTGATCTAAAGGCGCGTTTCTCTCTTAAGTCTTAGGGCCTGTTTACATGGAGGGAGGGTGACCCAGGTAGCAGGGTCACCCTCCTAGCCGGGCTACCCTGGGAGGGCCAACTTTTCATACATTTCTTTGCAAAGCACACTGAAGTGTTTACATGATAGACAGGGTCACCCGCCTACCCGGGTCACCCTGTCTGCTTGCCAGGGTAACCCTCCTAGGCGGGCTATCTTTTCTGCATGTAAACGGTCACCCCATGGTCACCCTCCAAGGCGGGCTATTTCTTTTGACTTGAAATTACCCGTGAAAACAAGTAATAAAAACAGCAAACTCGCCGCTATAGCCTTTCTTCTTGCTGCCATGTTTGTTAATATGTCGTGCTTAATAAAGCGTGCCGTTGCAATAAAAAAAGTCTGCCAAAACATGAGCCCGCCAAAACAATTTAAGAGCCCGCCAAAAAAAAAATATGATATATATGATAGCCCGCCCTAATAGCCAGCCCATGTAAAGGCGGGCTATGTGTTAGCCCGGCTGGGAGGGTGACCCTGGTACCCGGATCACCCTCCCTCCATGTAAACAGGTCCTTATTGGGAAAGCTCTATGCTTTTTAAATACTTTTTAGCGATGAGTGATACTAGTTTTTAGCCTGTCTATTTTTACACAGAGTCGCTCAAAGACATGCAGTGAAGGCTTAAAACAATACAATGGTCACACAACAGGAGTCGTGTAGGTCTGTCTACCCCTTTTAGTTTTATAACCATGTGCATAGTTCTTTCTCAGCTTCTTCTTCCCCTAAACCAATAGCAAATGCTTTGAGTCCCAAACGTGTCATCTCCTCGACTTGATCCTTCATAATGGAAACTAGTGGCGTTACAACAATAACGGTCGTTCTTTCCAACTTCCACAGCTCTTTCAGGACACGAGGGAGAATTTGAAAGATTGAACTTTTTCCAAATCCAGTCTAGACTGCTAGCTGTCCCTTTTCAGTCAATTGAGCGGGCGAGCTAATCACAAAACAAGCTCGGCGAGACTGGAGCGAGCGAACGAGCCGAGGGGAAACCAGAGCCCCTCGGTTCGCTCGGCACTCAATCCGCCTCTTCCCCTCTCCCCAGTTTTCCTTTTCGCCGCTATCTACTTTCATCATACCCCCACAAGGAGGCCTGTTCACAGGCTAGTGGAGCTGATGCTTTGCATCCGCCTTGGCAGCAAAGGGCATTCTACATAGGGCTTTCGATTCCTATCAGGTGCCCGACGGCTATGTCATGCTGATGAGTCCTAACAAGGACGAAACAGCTTTCCATAGCTGCCACTGCCAGGGTGATATGACCGCGGGGTTGGTGTACGAGTGTGTCACTTGCTTTTTTCGTGTTTTTTTCTATTTTAGATAATAATAATAATAATAATAATTATAACAATAATAATAATAATATATTCTTATATGTCGCATTTCCTATGTTCAATGAGCCAGTTACAATATTTTTCACATACATAAAATACGAAAAAAGAATAAAAATCCTATCTAATCACGTACGTCTAATTACAGCTTACTAAGATAAAAAAAGCTTTCCTAAAAAGATAAGTTTTCAACTTGTTTTTAAAACAGCTAACAGTCTTCGCTTTCTTAAAATCCTCTGGTAAAGAGTTCCATAGTTTCGGTACCACAAACGAAAAAGTTCTACCATCATAGCTGTCGGTTTTGGCTTTTTGAGGACAGAGTAGTGCCATTCCCTCTGGACTGTATGGGTCCAGAAAGAAAGAAAATGTTTAAAAAAAGTTAAGTAATGCTCCACATAAGAACGATAGCAAACTTCATTGTTCTGCGGCATTGGCTCTTTCTCACATAGAATATCTCTGATTTCAAGAATAGAGGAAGAGCTGATGGTTAATAATTACATTTCATTATAAAAATAAAGAAAATCCATTTGCGTCAAATAAATTTTAGGAAATGTTCGTGCTTAACCAATCAGAAAAGCAGAAGAAAATAGCTAATAATTTTGCTTCTTTGATGAAGTTCCCCAAATACAATATCTTTTAAAACTTGCATGTCGTGCGGTTGGGTCTCAAATTACTTGAAACCTTAAAAAAATTAGACAAAATGCACCTTGAACCTTACCTTTTTAGCGGTTTTTGAGTCTAGGCCAATGAGATCACTAGTTGTGACAATGAAAAAGGTTGACATTCCATCGTGCATTGCCGTTCAGTGCTATCCTTCTTATGCGGATCATTATTTAAAGTTAAAAGTAGTGAACGTGACGATGATCTTAAAGTTCGCGCGTGACGGATGATAGTATGAGTAAACCTTGCAGAAAAGACGAATACATGAACAGATCAAAGTCTCCTATGAGCCAACTCATGAATACAAAACAACCTTCTGACCCTTCCCTCTCCAACGCGTTTTCCCGCTGCGTCCAACTCCCACCCTCCCCTCCCTCCAACCCCGTCCTCATGGGTAAGGCAGATGACCATTACTAATCGCATTTGGAACAGGCAAAATATATGTGCAAACCTTACAAAATGTATGTACTGGTCAGCGGAATTACCAAGAAACGTTTCTTAGGTACTTGGTGTATCCCTGATCATAATGTATAGTACTTCATGTATCCCTTATTGTAATGTATTTAGATATATTGCAGTGTAATTAAGGGTCGGATTACAGTATCTAGGGTTAATTAAAGCACTGATTTTAGTATTTAGGGTTAAGCACTGATTCCAGTATTTCCAGTGTATCGAAAGGGTTAGTTCTTATATATGGTCTGGGCAAGCAGTATATTATCTTATATCCCTTAAAAATTACAGTTTCCGGTAGCTAGTCCTCGGTGGTGTATTGGGTAGTGTGCATACAGCAGATCATACGGTCCGCGTTCGATTCCCTGTTCTGCTGTTTTTATATCTTTATTTCTACTGAAATAAAAACTAGGCGAACTAAGAAAAAACTAAGGGATACACCAAGTACATACCAAGTACATACCAAACGTTTACAGCAGAAAGAGGGAGTGGAAATTTGCTTAATTGTCCCCGTATGCTATATCTCGTTCAACGCTTCGCGTATCCACGAGATAAAAACCAAAAGTGCCTGAACGCCATACAGTCATGTGAGCCTGTAAGCTAAGAAGAAGGCACAAACTCACTTACCTGTCTGGCACCCATACATGGCGATCCGTATGCATATCCATTTTCCTTCATGTCCCTTTGGATTAACGCGTATATAATGCAACCAAGTATCATTCAAAGATACATTCGCCGCTTGCACGCCTGTATTAGCTTGAAGCTACGTAAAATCAAATAAACGATAAAACATTCTTAGAAACCTGATACCCGCGTGTAAGAAAGGGTTTACCGAAACCTTTTTTGGGTGTTTTTGTGTCATGGTACGAAAACGCTCTCTCGCTCATTTATGACGCCATGAGGTATGACTACTTCATTGTAGAATATCCATCTGACATGCCAAAACTGTTGCAAATATGTCCTCTGTCGTTGTCTAAAACCCATTTTCATTGAACCTACTCAGGACCAATTTACTATAAGATATGAGAAACATTAAAGACATGTTCCTAGATGTATGCATAGCAGAGATAGGTAGAGTCACTACACGAGTCACAAAAAAAGGGGGGGACTGGGGGGTGGTTGTAGTTGTGAGGAAAGATCTTTTTCACGAGTGACGGTATAAAATGGGTTAAATATTTACCTCCCTTGCGTTCCCTTCTTGGTACGTCGTCCATCTTATAGAATCGTTGCTTGTGGACACTTCATAGCTTTTAACCCATATCTTATTTCCATCTAAGGTAACTCCCTCAGATTCGATTACTGTGATATGTGTTAGGAAATCTAAGGACAACGAAGACAAACCACAACATCAATCAACATAGATGCACTAGGACATGTCTATCTGCTACGTAAATAAGACCTTTCGGGGAAAATGCTGCATTAGTTTCCAGGCAATTTGGACAAACATGGCGGGATATATATCCAACAAGACGCTGTGGGAGCGTATACTTGGGCGTCGTTGTATTAGGCATATTGGAAAATAAATGTCTTGGGAATCTGCATGCACGTTATTTCACGGTTTCGTGATAGGGAGTCAGTGTTGGGATAGTGTGAGCAGTCTAATAAAGTAGCGCGTTAACCTTCTAAAACAAGAAGACACAGCACACTTAGCGTGCGAGATCGCACGCAAATCCAGTTATTAAAATAGCGTGTCCACTGTGTCAAACCCGGCGGGGGGACTCCCCATAATGGGCTATATGGGGATGCTCCGCCCGAAAGGGGTACCTTTTTTTAGGCTGGAGGTATATGAAAGGGTCGGGATTTCACGAAGAATAGGAAAGGGTAGCGAAAACACGCAAAAAAGGTAGGGAAAACTGCCATTTAAGTATTATAAAAAGGACCTTTCATATCAAACAGACGCACGTTAAGACTATATGAAAGGGGTACCATTTTCAATGAAAGGTATATGAAAGGGGAACCTTTTCTCGTGTCAAAAACGGTATATGAAAGGGTGAGGGTTTGGACCTCGGGGAGGAGCATCCCGTACAAAACTTTGTTTGGGGGTGTCAAAAGACTAGAGTACTGAAAAATACAAATCGATGCCTACTTTGTGCTTACCGTTGAAAAAAACAAGGCCGTATATCAGAGTTTCCTGATGGTTGTTATTGGTTTTAGCTAAATCTTGTAACTAGCTGGTCTGTGTTTCCGACACTTTTGAAGTGAATGCAAATGTAGCCGCAAAGTGGCCTTTCGAAGCCATGTTCATTTTGCTTGGTCCGGACCAAAACAACTTTTCGAATTAAAAGTTTTGCTGGAAGTATTCCCCCCATTATTATAAAAAATTTTGAATGAAACTTATAAATTTAATCAAAGTTAACGACAGAAGTGATAATTTAGGAAGAGAGAAACAAATTTAGCCCTTTGAAATATATTTTTTCAACAGTTGAGGTAAAAATGTTGCAATTTCAATTTCCATAATACGTAAAAGTAATTTGAAACATTTCCAGCAACGCATAACTCAGCTATTTCATAAAACATCTCGCAATCAGACACACGAAAATATATCCAGTTTTAATTCCTCTGTATCCGAGACACAGAAAAGAAAATTTAATGAAAAGTGATCGCTTTAAGGTTATTTTCGCCCGAGAAACATTCACTAGCGCAAGCGAAACTCCTATGAAACTTATCGCAAGACACGTGCATTGTTTACATCTTCTCTCGGCGGTGAATTTTTGCACCCAAAGTTTCAGTTGGCTATTCTCTGTTCCTTCAATTTCACGAAATAAAAATTCATGAAAGGCAAACAACCGGACGAAGTGAAATTAATTGGGATTCCTATCACGCTTTCTTCCTCCGCTGTAGTGTCAAACAAGCGCTACGTATGTATTCGTCTAAATATTCCATGTTTTAGCGGGTTTCCGTTCTGAAGGTATCGCAGAATTAATCCCGAGATTGTCAAACACTTTCGCAGTGTCTCCTTGAGTTTCCTTACGTATATTGAATATAAAACTGTTAAATGCAACAGAGAAAACACAACTCGCACTTTGTCACATTCGCCGCGCATCGACAAACCAAGGTTTGAACAAGCCCATTCCCGTCCCCAGAGTTGCGCAATACTGCACATTTGTGCACCAGCAAACAGCATTTTATAACTTGGCCGCTACGCCCAAGTAATAAAGGAATCGGAGAATTGCCCACTCCAGAAACTATTAAAAATACCATAATACTCTTTAAAGTGCAGGTTTGGGTGGTGCTTGATGTAAGCCTCATTTTTACAATTTCTTTTGTTTTCAGCACGAACTGCACGTGCTATGCTTCAACTTCGTGGCAATTTGCATACGGTGCACATTTATATGCGAACACACAATGCTACGTCCTAGCGTTCCTACATGTAGTCTGAATTCCATTGTGCCATTCTAACAAAGGAGACTTGAATAATTACACCCCGGTGAGACTGAGCCTGCGCATAAAAGAGTATTATGGTATTTTTCGGAGTGGCCAATTAACTCTGTGTGTAAATTACAGTGCTAAGGTGAACCCATAAATTTTCCTGTACTGAGAGTTAGCCCTATTAAGGAAATAAGGGACCAAACGAGGGAAAGAAAAAAATATTTTGACCTCGCTGCTATTCGAACTCACGACCTCGGGATTAGATCTTCCGTCGCTCTACCGCTTGAGCCACGAGGCCGTACGGGAGCAGATCGTGGGTAATAAGGTGGCAATTCGTGGCAATGAGAATGTGAAGGGTACAAATAAATGTTGAGCCACGTAGCACTGGTGATCGATACAAACAAGGAATCAGAGAATTGACTTTGTGTGTAAATTATAGTGCAAAGGTCAACCCATAAATTTCCCTGTGGTCCCTTATTTCCTTACTAGAGCTAACGCTCAGTACAGGGAAATTTATGGGTTGACCTTAGCACTATAATTTACACACAGAGTTAATTCTCTGATTCCTTGTTTGTATCACCAGTGCTACGTTGCTCAACATTTATTTGTATACTATATATCCAATAGTTTGCAACCAAAATAATGTTCATTACAAGACTAATATAGTTAAGAGTACATATTACTACAATCAGTTAATCATAATCATATTATTTCATGTTGGCGCGAAATTTTCCAAGTATTAGATCGGGTAATTTTCTCGAAAGGGAATCGCTTTTTAGTCCTGTAACAAGTATCCCATTCACAACTCTTGCTCTCTGTCCCACTCTGGAAGAATATTGGCCCGTGTTTCCAATATCTTGAACTTTGGACTTATATTTGACTTCGAAATACAATACATACAATACCTACCAAAAAATACTTGAATGTAGGGATCCACGTCACTTTCTGACGCACACCACGCATCGCCCCATGATCCTTTTGTCTCCAAACCGATCCGACTGCGGAATGCTGGGTACCTGCTGCTCAGGTCAGATGATGACGTCATGTGTCTGTCAGGGATCCGTCTTGTATTTGGTACTTTTATACCCAGCTCTTCCACTTTACATCCTATCGATTGAAAAGTGTAACAACAAAACTGTAAACAAGATACTACTAACAATACTTTATTCCGTATGAGACGTTTTTTTAATTAGGTAATCGCTAGTTTCATTGGTTTTGCAATTGTGAATCCTTAAATATATTTATCGATCTCTTTGATATACAAAGCAACTGGGTCGTTTTTGTAAACATATTGTAAATATTGAAGTACGTAGTCACCGGACAAATTATTCAATCTCATTTTACTTAGAAACCTTAACTACAGTTTTACTACATTCATCGTACATTCGTTTAACGTCCCATTCTGGTTTTAATATGGGAAAGTACAGGAGACAATTCATGCCAAACTGGAGCAAACATATGAACTGAAATAAGCTGAAATAAGTTGTTGAGCACAACTACCATAGCATGATCTTACTAGTTTTTAAAGACCCCCCTTTGTACAACCTCGCGGTTTTAAATTTGCTTGTATGTCTGGGATTTGAACCCGCATTCTTCTACTCTGCAGGCTGCAGCCATACCAACTGAGATTACGAGGAGGCGGTTTGACAAAACAAAAGAGCAGTTAAATCAATTAAAGCCGCGGTTTTGTTAATTAACCAAAGTGTGGAACGTACGCATATCCAACCGGATTTTTGAAGGAATTGTTTCTAGATCGGTCATCGTTATAACAAATATCTACAGGCAGCATCAATTTGTCCACAACAATTAACCTTGCGAAATAGTATTTCAATTATTTCAAGCGATTACCGAAAACATATATATGCTTGAATCGGAGTACCAAGACAACTTGAAAAGCATTGCTGTTGATCGATTCTTGACATAATTTATGCATAATAAACCCTCCTTCTGGTTCCTTCATATATTAAGTCATAGAACTTCTAGGAAGAATTAACCAATGAAATCATTTATTCATTTTTCGTATTCGCTAGCTTATATGTATACCCGGCCTGCGAGATAATTTGTCCCGAATCTATTTTTATTTAGTCCCTGTTATTTAAATATAATAAGGCGAGCAATAAAATAGTCAAACTACACTGCTTCTTGATTTTGTCTGTTCTCAAGAAGACACTTTTTCACTACTAAAGGCTCTTTTTTTGTCATTGAGGGTCCATTGAAGTTCAATATTAGCAAAACTGATATGTCATCGTGCACTCGAAAGATCCTGCACAATAATGCACCTTCGCAAAAAACACTATGGGTAATTAAAACAAAATTACCTGCAGCAGTTGTCGATTTCACACTTGACATAAACATTGTGAATACAACAAAGATTGAGAAGGTCTGTATAGAGTGCAATTCCATATCGGCACATATGTGGATTTGTTCACAGAAACAGTCGTTGCTGTCGTAACCAATGCGATCGAGAATTGTTTTCGTGTTGATAAAAATCTGCGTTGCCAATTTATAAACGCCAGATTACAATGAGAAAAAACGTAATCATCTGTGACAAAATGTCATATTTGTGTTATTTTTAATTTCAAAGGGAAATAAATTAATTGATGCGACTGTCAAGTTCCGGTAAGAGTCATGCTGTCATCTGGGTCATTACTTTACAGGTTCTTAAGCCATGCGAGGAAAGCTATCTGCCTCTATTGCTCGTTAATTTTCCCAAGCAAGTCAAGAACATCATTTCCTCTGGATGGCGGGTGTGCCCTTAACTTTGCTGGGATATTGTATTGTTTGTTTATGCTTTCGTATGGGTGTTTTAAACTGAAACAGCCACACCAGTGGCCAAAATGTATCCCAAATGGATGCGTCACAATTTACTATCCCAACAAACAGAGCTCACCCAATGCAATACTTTTGGCCAACATTTATTGATATTGGGATAAGAGACAAGAAAAATAAAAAGCGGGTGGGACTATTTTGGAATAATACAGCTGTACAGATGTTTGAAAGTGATTGATAAACTGCTATCCCCTTGCTTTTCATCAATCAACCGAAGTGGCAGAACAATCTGCTTTAGAGGGTTCACTAATGTGCACGAGGAACAATGCAACTAATTTGTAATAACAATATATTCACGAAAACTAGAACGACAATTTTGAATATACTTAAAATTTGAAAGGAGTAATACCGGGGTGATAGCATTTGCTGATCATGAGTTGTGAAAGACGTGAAAGTCTAAGTGACTCCGAATGCAGCCCATTAAGTAACAATGCGTGTAAGAAGTAGGCAATGCTCTATTGTTCCGCAGCATTTCGCTATCCCCACATAAGATCGTTTAGGTTTTTTTACCAACAATGCATCAACCTATGGACAACATGTTTTTTTAAATAAAATGCACTGGAACGTTATTTTAAAGTGATGTTTCTTTTGTGCTACAAGATTTCATCCAATCGTGAAACTCCAAAACAATGGCTTCTAATTTTACATGTTTCCCACATAGCTTTGGTTGCATTAAAACTAAGAATAGTTTTCACTAAAAGGGAATCAGTTAGTAAACTAGAGAGAAATAAATGCACCACCTGGTTAAGTTATGGTAGATTTTCACGTTTTAGCCAATGAGGTGGACGGTTTCAACAATACCACAATTGACACATTTCTGCATTCCCTGCCGTTAGGTTGCCTACTTCTTACTAGGACCATTACTTAATGTCGGTATTGTCCATTATGATTCACGCGCCTCTGAACAATAGAAGCCTCGCTCCTGTGTAAACCAAACAATAACAGAGGTGCGTGAAGCACAATGGACTGTACTGCGCCTTTAATTAATCCCTTTCAAACATCGTATTCAGAAAAAAAAAATTAAAAAAATAAAACATCTAAAAATTTCGTATTCAGAGCGTAATAAAATATGTAAAAATCGAGAAATATTTCGTTCGGCTCTCCCGAACTTCATCAGTCTCAAATGAATAATGTTAAACAAGGGGGTTATATCGTGCTTGTGGGGTTCTCGAGGGGTTAAAAAAATATTAAGTAATGATCCGCATAAGAAAAATAGCGCTCAACGGTAATGGAATGTCAAACACGATGGAATGTCAAGATTTTTCATTGTTACAACTAGTGATCTCATTGGCCTAGACTCAAAAAGCGCTAAAAAGTTAAGGTCCAAGGTGCATTTTGTCTAATTTTTTTAAGGTTTCAAGTAATTTGAGACCCAATCGCACAACATACAATTTTTAAAAGAAATTGTATTTGGGGAACTTCATCAAAGAAGCAAAATTATTAGCTATTGTCTTCTGCTATTCTAATTGGTTAAGCACGAACATTTCCTAAAATTTATTTGACGCAAATGGATTTTCTTTATTTTTATAATGAAATATAATTATTAACCATCAGCTCCTCCTCTATTCTTGAAATCAAAGATATTCTATGTGGGAAATAGCTAATGCCGCAGAACAATGAAGTTTGCTATCGTTCTTATGTGGAACAATACTTAATATTTCTCGATTTTTACATATTTTATTACGCTCTGAGTACGAAATTTTTAGATTTTTTAACATGTTTCCAGAGCAGGAAAATAATATTTTTGATTGTAAAAAATAAAACGTTTTGTAACTGCCTTCCTTTTTTACCTCAGTGAAAATAGACAAGTTATAAATCACCGTAGTCTTTGCTAGAAATAACATTTGAGACAGGAGACATGCACAATGAGCTACAGTCACTATTCGCTCACAGGAAGACTTTGCAGTAAAACATTATACACGGAATGGTCAAATTTACGAAAATAAATGCATTTTGTCTGGTTATAAAGTAATAATGATGGCCAATAGTCTATTGTACTGTAAATGGATCATCGAGTCAAACGCCTCTGTAATGTAATCCTTCGGAACCACGGAACAATAACAGAGAGAGTCCGTCATAGTGTAAGCAGTGTTTAGTGCGCCGTATTCACAGGGGAATTCAAACTGTGGTCTGAAAAGATACATGTGTTAGTTGTCCATTATAGCCTTCTGTCAACGAAGGCGGGAATTGTAGCTAAAATATATGCCTATCACAACTTATAATTTAAACTGTTTACTTCTGGAAGGCAAAGACGAAAGACACGTATGGTCCAAGAGACGGAAGACGTCATAAATTCGCGCCAAAAACAAGTGACACTGACAGATACTGTCTGAAGTTTATTGAAGGGACACTGTCCTGACGAAATAGCAAAATTTCGCTTAGCTTCTTTTCATGTTATATCGCCAAATGAAACCTAATATACAACTTAGTTGGATAAAAATATTCTATAGAGCAAAACAAAGTAGTAGTTTGGAGAGAAAGTGAAGGATTGCCAGGATTGAAGTGGCTTACAGAGTTTTACAGTTCATGGTATTTGATTTATTGACAAGCGGTCAAGAAATGTTGTGAAATTTTTACTTTTCTAGCCGTTATTTTGTCTGTTCAGTTCATATTGCTTTGCTTTTAGCACTTTTAACGATGGTTTCTTCAAATCTCAAGATAATAAAGTAAGCTTAAACGAGCTCCTGGCCACAGTCATGAAAACACGATATTTCAACCGGGACAGTGTCTCTTTCAACCCTCTGACGTTCGTTGTTAGGTGAACTGGACCGATGAGTTGTTTGTTTTACGGGATCTATATCATGTCTTTTATTCTTTGTGTATAGTAATTATAATCTCTTTTTCATGTATATATGTTGCAACAAAGGACACTGCATGCAATTCAAATATCTTATGAATACAATATCATTCAGATATCAGACATTCAAATAACTAAAAGGCTCTAATCCTGAAGTATAGAATGTAGTCATTTATACTGAGACATCTATTTCTTCTGACGTAAAAACATCACGAAAACTATAAAGTGAAGACAAAAACGTTTTTGTAACAGCTTTTAGCTGTTTATTTATTTTTGTTTGTTTGTGTAATCCATGGCAACGCCCATGGTCTTTAAACACGCATCGATCTACAAAAATGTGACCGCAAACTTCGTACAGATGGAAACTAAGAAATGATATGTTTCCAATATACTTAACTGGTTGACCAACAAAAGAGTGTACAAACCAGATATCTTTTTTTTTAAACAGTAGGCAAATAAGTTAACAATTGGTCCATTTCGTGTTACCTATTGTAGACAGGGGTAACGCGTGTTATAGCCATGTAATGTTGCATGATGCTTTAGCTTAATTGCATTTAATTGCTATCGTTTAGCATCACTGATCATGAAATATTAATAACTGAAACACAAGTCCTTTAACAGCCAGAGTCGTAAGGGTCTCTTCAAGGGGAAGGATGTCTCCTCCAAAGAAAATGTGCACGCTGACTGTAATATTTACAACCCTCTTGGCTTGTCTTGGTTTCGGGATTATTCTGGCAAGTGGCGAAGGTAAGTTGATAGCAAAAAAGGAGTTAAAACCTTGTTTAGAAATCCCTTTAAATGAAATAGCTTTTTTCAAATATCTCTGTTACGGATAACATAACGGAACATGAAAAATAATAACTATAACGGTAATAAAAAGAACAAAACTGATGATAAGTTTGTCTTGCCAGTACACAATTTAACAGCAGGTGGCGATTTTATAAAGCTCTCTTCTCGACTTTTTTTTTAATTTTTATGTTATTATAGGCTCTCCATAAACACAAAAGCTTTCTATTGACTCTATAGCAATGAAAATCGACGTTTCAACGTCGGAATTTAAGCTGCTAGAACTTGAAAAAAAATGAGATTCATTAGAAAATTGATCATCAGTTTATATCACTACTTTTAAAATTAATGTTCATTTAACAAAAGTTATGTAGTAACGTGGATTTTGAAGGGTTACAATGGAAATATAAAGCAACTAAACAAGAGTTACTAAATATCTTGTTACTTTTTTAGCGTAAATATCTTTTCGTCTGATTCAATATACCATGTAGGTTAACACTAATATTTTATGTTTATGCCAGAGAACAGTTAAATGATCCATTTTTGCCAATAATTCAGAAAGGAGGTATTCGAACTTTTATATTAAAAAAAGTTTTTAGCCACCAAATTTTGCAGTGCACCGTCACCAAGACCACTTTTTAAAAAGTGTAAAAGTAGACTACGTGTAAAATTGCACAAGTCTATATATGTTTTTTTTTTCATTCATGTTGTTACATGACTGTTTCTTCATCAATTTGGCTACAAAAGAATTTTGCCGATCATGACACCTGCAAATTCCTTAAACGCTTGTTTTGCTTTAAACAGAAAGTCTTTCAACTCACAATCAAATGATTGTGTTTTGCAACGACCTCACGACCTCTATTATGCTTAACGACTTTTGTATTGCACTTTAGGTACATCGTATATCGATACCCTTTATATTGGCTATGAAACAAAAGACTATTACTCTCTCGTTTTCACTATTATCTTCCCTTTGGTCGCAATAACTGTGTAAAAGTCAGCAGCTTCAATATTTAGTTATAAATAAAGTGATATAATAGGCTAAAAAGTTACCCACATTTTACTGAGCAACATTTCTACAGGAGGACAAAATCATTACCTCGGGATGCTCGCTATACCTTCTTTTTTAAAGTAAGAATGCTAGCCAAGGAATAAACTCATTGCCGCTGGTGATATTTGAAGTCTGTGTTTGAAGTCAAAACCGTGACGACAAAGATTACGTGTATTTCTATAGATTATGAACGAAATAATTCCAGATGGTTGACGGGAGAATGCATCGTGATTATATAGTCTATTAACTGCAAAACATAACTAAAATCTTGTTTGCTTCCCTAAGAGAACAAATTGGACAATTCGTCTTGGTATACGTCAGTACGTTTAGTCTTGTATGACTACTATGCGCGCCATTAGCTTTGCCGACAATGGAAACAAAGTGAATATATATCCTATTGTCAGCAATGTTTAGTGCTGAATAATTGAAAATTCAATTTTTTATAGCCAACGGACAGGACGGTGCACATTCTTCATAACGATATTTCTTAACGTACATGTTTTATCTTTTGTAATATACCTTCAGGCAAGTTTCAACTTTCTTTTATTGCGGTTATGGCAAAATGAAATGACACTGTGCCTATCGCGTGCACGCACTTAATTTAAGAAATAAACCTACGATATTGTAGTTGCGTAAGCGGTTTCAAAGCAATATAAACTATTCAGTGGGGTCCTGTAGGCCGAGTCCTCCATTATTCCACCGCAATTAAACGCTAATCGCTACCAACAGAAGACACACGCAAAGGAGTAAACATCCGGTATTCGGCATCATGGAAGGGATAACATTTCACGAAAATAAACATACAATTTCCATTCCCAAGTTAAAACGTTTCATTTGTTAAAAGGTTTTTGTTCTTTTTTTTCTGAGCATTCTTCAGCGAAAGCATACCGCGCCTTTAATGATCAATCGCTAATTTCATGAAGAGTGCAACCTTTGTTTTTTTTGCCGAGTCACAATTTATTTATAACTCAATGCAACCAATAGCCTGAAACAGGTTTTACTTAATGACCCAAATTTTTTAAAAGAAAATTACTTTATTTTTTGGCCGTTTTCCATCACTGCCATGAAGAATCTAAATAAAAACATATTCATCGGATTGTGTTTCTTCATCCGTTTTTGGTACATAGTTGGTGATAACTGTACGTGTGTGAGTGTTCCTACTAAACGAAAAATTATAATAAATAAACTTCATAGAACGAGCAAAAATTGTGATATTAAACGGAAACACAATTTCATACTGATGGAGGCTCATTATCTTTCTAAATCAACCTTAATTTTGAAATCAATGTCAACCACTAAGAAGATAATATACTAAAAATAATCTAGAAGCTCGATACGGAGGCATTGTATAAATAGTTGATATAACTAAGTTATTTTCCTTCTTTGAAAGCCTTTAGAGTTCGATTTGAGTGTACAAGTATCTTGTTATAATAAACACAATATTCAATATATCCGAAGACAAAATTTACTTTTTCGCCTTTTTCCAAAACAATTGATTGTGACTAATTGCTGGGAATTGTTGGGAGCGCTCCTACGATCTTTCCGCAGGTTTCCGCTCTTGTATCTTACTGAGATTTAATATACCTTTGGGATCGTTACTACTGTGGTGGCTACTTTCAGGAATTACTAACAACCGTCAAATTATATCGCTCAGTACTTTTGGAGGGCCGCTACTTTTTTTTTTTCTTGGGCGGGAGGGGGGGGGGGGGGGGGGAGGGGGGAGGGGGGTCGTTATTTTCGGGACTTTACGGTATTTCTCTATTCCTTTTCAGCTGTCTGCTCCGCTAAAATAAATGTCTGGTTTGCTTTGGATGGCTCAAATCAGATGGGAATGAGTAACTTTGCTTCCGCAATACAACTTGTCGCCAACGTTTCTAAATACCTTCACGTGGACACTAATAATACGTGGGTCTTTCTGACTTATGGACAACAACAAAAAGTCTTTAAAACTAAATCGGATCTTGAGTCTATAACGCCTGCAAACGAAGCATTCCCTGGTACCAGTGAAGTTTACTTAGGAGCAACTTTGGATGCGATCAAGGAAAAGGTTTATGACGACGGGTCTCATAGAGGGGCAGTAAACGTGGTATTTCTAATCGCAAGTCACACATCTCGAGATGATATTGGAGTCCCCGCAGCTATGTTGAAAACTTCTAACACGACTGTATTTGTACTTGGAGTTGGTACTAGCTACTCCCAGGGCCAGTTTAAAGAGATAGCGTCTGACCCTAATGATGAACACGTCATTGGATTGAGCTCCTGGAGTGCAGTGAATTCCGCTCTTGCAAAGACTGTTGCTAGAAAGATTTGTAAAGGTAAGTGGGAGAACATGGTTTTGCTGAATGTATTAACAATTTTATGCCTTTCTAAACCTTACTAGTATAACAAGTATAAACTCGACAAGACAAAGCAAAAGTTTTGTATTTTCACTGCAAGGTCACCATTACAATAATGGAAGCATAACTTTCCACTTAGTGATTATATTCAAATTGGTCTTGACTTTAAACTCAACGTTCAGTCAAGTTTCATTTATTGTTTTCTTACACAGACAAATAATAAGTTTGGATAAGTTACCTTCTTCATAAAGCGATGTTTTATAACGGTACTTGTTTTATGTTATCTCTTACAGATAAATGGTTCTTTTTGTTTCCCACGAGTTTTTTTTTACTATAATAATATTATTATTCTTTTTTTACAAAATAAGATATTACCCGGAGGGAGTACTACTATATATAAGCTATATAGGTTTGTGAGGCGCTTCGGTCTAAAATAGGGTAACTTGTGCACTCTGGCCATGGTCTGGAATTGGGTATGGTTTTAGAAGAAGCTACTTTTTTATCATTCTTCTCTTGAGAAGTGCGGCCTCCAGTTAATTAACATAAGAAATTTCAAGCCCTTCTCAAATGTTCACACGAACCAAAGCAGTTCTTGGGTAGCTGCGATAATGTATCAGAGTGTATCTTTAAGTGTCTGCTCTGTAATAAGATAGATAAAATCACATATTTTGGTCTGCAATAGGGCAAATGTCGCACACCCCCATCCACATTTTCGGGGAGTTCTCCCTCCTCCTCCCTCCTGGCAAATATTAGAGTTGAAAATGCCTTATTTTAAACAGATTTTAATTTTTGGGCCTTTGTTTCTCTCACTCAGTTGTGGACAGATGTGTCAGCTCACCTTGTCATAACAATGGTACGTGCATCAGCACGGGTAATGGTTACCGCTGCAAGTGTCCAGTGGAATTCTATGGCGAGCATTGCGAGATAAGTAAGAATTGCTGTTATTTGAAAAATCCTTCAAGCTAAGGGCCTGGTCGCACTACAGTCAAAAACAAAAATCCGCCCGGGCAAAAATCGAGGAAAACAAAAGAAACCGCTCCGGTGGGACATGCTTTTTGTGGAATGTTTTTTTTTTATGTCACTTTGCACGGGCTAATTTTTGTTTTTGGCTGTAGTGCGACCTGGCCCTAAGTACCCTGTATAGAATTGGAAACACCAGTACAAATGAACAACATTTTCATTCAATTATAACCACCCAACTTTTCCTTATTAAAGCGCACTGACGAAGAGTTAGCACTCAAAACGACAGCTTTTGGATCTCTATACCTTATCAACTTAGTTGACAAAATGTAATTTCTGACATCTGAGTGACGTAGGAGCGAACTAGTCAGAAATTATTATTCTGACGGCACGATATAGAGGCTTGCGAGTCGTCATGGGACATCTCGGGACTATTTAAGGGTTTGGCGGGAGATATTTATCATTCTTCGTCGGTCAGTCTTCTCGAACGTTGCCTTTTTTCGTTCAAGTTTTTATTTTTGTTACGTTGGGAAATGAAATGTTATCCAAGTATCAAGTAATGTTATCAGTTTCTTTTTAGTACCTTTGCCCCCGAGGTCCAGTGCCACTGCATCGTTATAGGGGGGTAAACGTTTCCACATTTTTTTTGGCCACATCTAAAGGGTGGTTTTTCGTAGCTGGCGTGGCACAATTTTCTGAACTTTTGAAATCTAATGTAAGTGAAATGTAATTTAAAAGGGTCAGGAGAATAGACAGAATATGTTATTAGGATACATTCATCAAATGACTGACTGACTCATCCTAAATAAACTATTTCACATTGAATGTCTCGTGTTAGTGGAGTCAGAATACCAAATTTTCAACCGTCAATTTCCAACCGTTGCATTTTCACTGAGTGAGTTTGGAGAAAGAACGCAAAATCTACAAAACAATAATACAAAAGGTTGAAGTTAAAGAAAAGTAATGTATTTTTGTTTAGTTTGAATCTTGGAGTATCAGTGAAATGATCTCAGTTCAAACCTAGTAACTTTGAAATATCACTGTTTTATTTTTATACATGTACTAAGAACGACCACTTACTAATTAAACAACTGCTCAGTATCTTAACATCACATTGTAGTAGCCCATCCATTAAATAAGAGTTAATAAAACGTCAGAGGACTCATTGTTAAGTTTCAGCGAGATAATCACATTTCAAACAAGCTACTAAAACATAAAAAGAAAGATACACCACTGAATTCAAGAAAATATATTATATTCCAAACAGGCAGATCAGTGGAATACATCTCTTTGGGATGTTTTAATGACAATTCTCAAGCCCACGCTATCCATTCATTGGAAAGTGAAAATGCCACGTACCTGGACGGTTCGTTTCAGTCAAGAGAAAAAGCTGTCAAGAAATGTGCTTTGGAGGCTGCCAAAAATGGCTTTAGTGCATTTGCCGTTCAAAATGGAGGGGCTTGTTTTTCTGATGCAGATGCTCAGAGCAATTACAGCATGTATGGCAATACAAACTGTCCTACAGGTGGGAAAGGTGGTCACCATGTAAATGAGGTTTATCTCCTTGGAGGTAAGTAAAACTTTGGCGACGTTCACGCGCGATAAAAATCGCAGTGAAATCGCAGTTAAACTCGAACAAGTTTGAAGCCGCTGTGATTTGATTTTGTCGAGATTTGAAAATTCCAAATTGCATTGAGGTCGCCGGCTGTTGACACACTCGCGATTTGAAGTCTCAACGCGGGTGCGATAGAAAATCGCAGCAAAAACCAACCTTGTGCGTACTTAAGTGCATTTATGTTACATTATAACTACATGTATGTTTCCTCGTTGTTTCCTGTCATACACACATAATTAAAACATAAAACATTAGTTTGCGCACATTGCCTGTTGATCTTGAACTCTATCTCTGATTTTCGTGAGTAATGGCGTCATTATATGTGGGTTAAGTTTGTTGTTGGTTCTCTCCTTGCTCCAGGAGGGTTTTCTCCGGGCACTCCGGTTTTCCCCTCTCCTCAAAAACCAACACTTCCAAATTCCTATCAGATCTGGAAAGTGTCCACAATTAGTGCTCATGGACTAAATACTTTGACACTTAAATAAATTGATTTGATTTTTTTGATTTTTGATTTTTTTTTTTCAATTTTGAAGCCAAGTGTGGTAAAATGTTACGTGACAGCCTCATTCACGAGTCGAAGTCGACAATCAGAGGCTCTTCCTACAACGCATCTTGGGAAGTCCCGCCAGTAGATGGAGACTATTCTTGGTGTCCCAACGACAAAGATCCACATCCATTCCTAGAAGTCGAACTAGGTAAGATTGGTGTCAATATTTTGTAAGTGGCTCTTGTATCGCCACGTACCACATGTACCACTAAAACCATATCACTAGGGCAGGAAACTTGTAGACATTCCTTGCGATCGATTGGGCGATTGCATGAAGGTTCAAATCTTAGATCTACCTGAAAGATGTGTAACACAGGCGAAACCCACTGAATAATTAGGGGATGTTCACATCACTTTGTAAAACCAAATTTGAAATGATGATCACCTTTATATAACGGGAACCATAGTACATGTACCTCGTTAAAAATACAGACATGCACATAGAAACGTGTTCCTTGTAAGAACCATGTCTGTTTTTCTACAGCGACATAACTTTATGACTTGAGATAAATCATATCGATGATATAATTTCTTTATCTAAAATTCATTGAGTAGCAAACTACCACTCGGTATATGTTCGAATCCTGCAACAAAATACAAACTTTTAGAACATTGTTTGTATCTAAGTTAACACCATAATAAACCTCATACGTTTTTATTTTTTTCTTCTTCTTCGTCATCTTCTTATTCTTCCTCTTCTTATTATCATTATTTTTAACTAAAGCTGCTATCTTTTAACAGGGAGAGGGATTTACCTCACTAAAATGTCCGTGCAAGGAAAGAAAGATGCCGTATCTTCTGCGGACCGTATTTGCGTCAATCATACTTTAGGTGGACAGATTTCTCGTGGCAAATCATCATGTTCGGTAAGAACAGTGTGTGGCACAATAGCTACTCAGTGACAATGTGCGAAAGACCCTTTATTACAACGAAAGAAATTATCCCATAGTGGCGGTATTCTAATAGTTTTGCTGTAATAGTTGGTTTTCCCTTGAGTATATACTAACTTACATGTCCATCTTTATTCTGTCCGCGATTTTGATCCATTTCAGGTATCTAACGATATACACGAAAATATAAATAAAAATATAAATATAAGGGGAAGTCACAAAAGATATCTCCTCGGTTTGACCGAAACCACAGAGATGTGTTTAACGTTGTGACTTCTCCCTACATTTTAATTTGTTTTCTATTTTAGTGTTTAACGTTAGATATCAAAATCGCGAATATTCCATTGCACAATAAAACTCTAGCACAATGTTAACATTATATATAATAATATTAATTGTACCCGTTATAAATGAAGTGTTACTGAAAATTTAATCTCGTACAAACACTGATAATGCACTATTTCCATTTAGCTTTTCGAGGAACACTTCTCTGGCAAGGGTGGAAACTATATCTTCCCTTACAGAATGTCGCCACCTGTACTTGCTCAATTTATTCGTTTGGCACCCTCTGCTAACAAAAAAGGCGGTCGCTGCGTAAGAACAGAAGTCGAGGGTTGTGTGACAACCGTGCCAGATGGAGAGGAAGTTACAAACGGTAAGAAAAAACAGTTTACGGTATGGTATGTCTGCGACTTGTTCCGAAAACCACAGACAAACCTGTAAACCTACATGAAGTTGAATAATAAATACATAATAGTAAACGAATTGATTACAATACGAGCAGCGTTAAGACTTGGCCAAAACGAACGTTGTGGAATGCAATTTTGTTGAACGATATTGAGTGATATTGAAAACGGTCGGCTGCGCTTGAGTAGATTCGACAATGGTAAAAACATACCCGCCAAAGGAATTCATCTAAGAACAGAAGTTATTTTGAGTAATGTTGAATGAAAAGCTTTATCGAAATCGTACTTCGTTCAACACGATTCGACATTATTCAACACAGCAGGCAGGCGTTTTTTTGGTTGGCGAGTGCCGTATTTGTTTAGTGTTTGGCCATAATGTTGACTCCCACACCGATGGCCAGGTCTAGTAAGTAAGTAAGTAAGTAAGTAAGTAAGTAAGTCAGTCAGTCAGTCAGTCAGTCAGTCAGTCAGTCAGTCAGTAAGTAAGTAAGTAAGTAAGTAAGTAAGTAAGTAAGTAAATAAATAAGTAAGTAAGTCTTTTGGCACTTCACAGTTGGCGGTTTAACTCAGCGCTCGTTCGCCTCCCCAAATACACCTGCTTTGCGGGCAAAACGAACTCCGAACTCAGAGAAGCGAAATAAGCAGACAAATTTATAGCGTCCAAGTACTTGAACTAATGAAACAAGAGTCCTAGTTGAAATAAGTCCAAAAACACATTTAACAAACAATACTTTCTTTCAGGATGCTACAAGACGCGAAGAAACAAATGTTGCGTTTTCCCATTCTGGTATCAAGGTCGACAGATTTATTCATGCATCAAGGAAAGCCACAACCAACCATGGTGTGCAACGACCGATGATTATGACAGAGACCAGCTGTGGGATAATTGTCAAGGTAATTTTGTTTTATTTGGAGCAAAATGCATAACTATAGAACCCCAAGACCATAGTACAAGTCATACCAAGGGTGAGACCCCCAAAACCAAAGCTCTCTAGACTGATTCCATTGAGGAATAATAGAACCATATAGCTCCATTGAACAATGGAGATGAGGAAACAGAGCTTGGATAGACAAAAACACCGTGGAAATGGAGAACTAATTAATGCATGGAAGAAAAAAGGGGAAAGAACGGGAAAAGCATCATTACATTTCCCCAAGGTCATGGAGAGAGTCCCCAGAAAACAAAGCCCGACAGAAACGAAGCTTGTATGACTTGTACTATGGTCTTGGGGTTCTATAGTTATGCATTTTGCCCCAAATAAAACATGTAGCATTTTAATCGCAAACCAAGTATTTTTTGTGGCTTACAAGCACGCGGGCATAAATGTTAGTTAGAAAAGGACCAGAGAAATGCTTACAAAAGCACGACACGAGCACTCATCATAGTACGTACATTTGTTCAACATTCTATAAAAGCAAAACTCAACTCAAACGGTCTTTGACGATATAAAACTGTAGACTTTTCGCCAATCATAGTTTTAAGTGGGATGAAATGAAAACCATAACGATTATTCTAACTACAAATGCTTGGATAATTGGGGAGGTGTTTAATAGGAAGATTTACTAAACAATAAATTTAAAATAACAAACTGATTTAACTTTCGTTACTTTGTTCTATTATTCGCAGGAATTACAAGTCCTTGTGATACAGCTCCTTGTCTAAATGGGGGTACCTGCACTGGAGACGTGCAAAACTGGAAATATCATTGTGCCTGCAGCGAGAACTTATCAAATGAAAACTGCCAGGATGGTATGTATTGCAATGGTTATTAATTGAACATCATAACTAGTTAAGGTGATTTGCCATGGATTTATTACTTTTCAAAGTAATAAAGAAAGGATAGGGATGTTAGGTTATGTTAGAGTGCGTGCGCGTGTTTTCAAAGGTGCAGATAGTTTAGGACCTTAAAACTGAAGCCAAAGCTTCCATAAGTAAACATGACGTTGACTTAAATGGCAGCACAGAAAAAATATGTATTTTCTCCATTTTCTATTCCTAATAATAGGTATTATATTTTTTCCTTATGTATCCAAATGACAAAATTGTTCATTAAAGCAGTTTCACAAATTAACTCTTGTAAAATTATATTTAATTAGCATAATTTGTGTGATACTTTAATCTCACTTTCTCTCTTGTTTAGATTATGACGAGTGTTTTAACAGCCCATGTCAAAACGGTGGAACATGCGTTAATACGTTTGGCGGCTACAGATGCGAATGTGATTATGGATACAGTGGAAAAAACTGTCATTTAGGTTAGAGAACCTAAAGTTATCCTTTAGGAATGTCTAATCTTATAGCTAATTTAAAGTGTCAATGTCATTTAAAACACAAACGTTTCGGGCTGAGCCCTTCTTCAGTGTGATTTAAAAATGTGTGCCACGACATTCAAAAAAACCTCAAAGTGAGCGCGTGCACGTTGAATGCGCGCGCCATTCAGTTACATACACACAAAAAAACTCGGTCACAAAAAATTAAAATTAATGTTCAGTCCGCTCGGTCTGAGCGTGCCAAGCTTGAAGATGAGTCGCATCTCACGCTGTTTGCGGCTGGTGTTGCTGCCGAAACAACGCTCGACGCCGCAGATCATGGCGTCATCGAGCGAGTGTGTAGTTGAGTTGAAGTGTTCAGCTACGGGAAACCCTGGAGATCGGTTACGAATGCTGCGTAAGTGCTCACTGTCATTTAGGTTAGAGAACCTAAAGTTATCCTTTAGGAATGTCTAATCTTATAGCTAATTTTAAATTTTTATATCTTATATGGGCCACTTTAAAACTATCCGTAAATTGGATTGTATTCATTGTCGTGTTTAGCTTGTTTGACAAGCTATTAGATAGACCCTAAGTGGCAGCAAGCTACGAATCACGACGATCATGCAACGTCACTTTTATATGGGAGGTTCCCCACACCCGGCCTAATGCTTTGAACGGATAAAAATGGCAAGAAACTTGTTAGTGTTGAAAATCACCCATGCCTAAAAATAGGTTATGATTGTTTTTCTTTCAACAGGTAACCCTATCGCTGATAGAACGGTTTTCAATTGAGTGTCAAAAGTAATTTAGTGATTGCTTTGGTGTTGCATTGCTATGCTTGCTTTGTGATTGGCTAAAAAATCTCACGCCATGTTCTCAACCAATTAAAAGTAAACCTAAAACCAATCGAGACTTGCTTGCACGCGTTTTCTCGCGGTTGGCGCGGGCTACATGTATTTGCTACGAGTTCTGATTGGTTTATCGGATTGTCTGTGTTTGTTGTGATTGTTGGTTTTGGTTTTACTATACTCAATTAATTTAATGGTCCTAGTAAGAAGTAGGCAACCTAACGGCAGGGAATGCAGAAAGGTGTTAATTGTGATATTGTTGAAACCGTCCACCTCATTAGCTAAAACGTGAAAATCTACCATAACTTAACCAGGTAGTGCATTTATTTCTCTCTAGTTTACTAATTGATTCCCTTTCAGTGAAAACTATTCTGAGTTTTAATGCAACCAAAATTCTATGTGGGAAACATGTAAAATTAGAAGCGTTTCTTGGCCATTGTTTTGGAGTTTCACGATTGGATGAAATCTTGTAGCACAAAACAAATATCACTTTAAAATAAAGTTCCAGTACATTTTATTTAAAAAACATGTTGTCCATAGGTTGATGCATTCTCTTTAAAAAAAACTAAACGATCTTATGTGGGGAAAGCGAAATGCCGCGGAACAATAGAGCATTGCCTACTTCTTACACGCATTGTTACTTAAAAACCGCTCTTTATGGGGTAACCCAGCATGACAGTAATGTTATTTTCATTACCACACCACTGTAGATTGTGGTAACAACAAGGTGGAACTAGGATTCGTGATTGATGGTTCTAGAAGTGTCCAGTACTACGGAAAAGAAAACTTTCACATGATCAAAGATTTTATCAAGAACCTCACTCGCTCATTCAATGTCTCGAGTGAAAAAACCCGAGTTGGAGCTATCGTGTACTCAACAAATTCAACTCTGGCGTTCAAACTAGACCAGTACGCCAGCAATAACGAAGTGGAAGCGGCAGTTGATAGCATAACTTACCCTGGCGGTGGTACTAACACAGGAAAAGCACTCAACAAGGCCGTCGTTAGTCTTTTTAAGAATGGTGTAGTTAGAAAGAACGTCCGCAAGGTTTTGGTTGTAATCACGGATGGAGTGTCAATGGATGACGTAATTCAACCATCGGCTCTTTTGAAAAGTAATGGTGTGCTCGTGTTAGTCATTGGCATTGGCGTGGATTATGATCAATCCCAGCTAACCATGATAGCCAATGGAAAACAGGACTACGTATCCAAAGCTGAATTCCCTTCACTTGGGTTGGTTACAAATCACATCAGAGGGGTCATATGCAAAGGTAACAACAATTTGGTAATAAAATATAAAATGTAAGAAATCATCAAAAACTTTATTTTTTAAAATACTGATAAACAAACTGTACCAAAGAAAATAACTTCTCGGTTCTTTCCATTTGGATGGTCGCACGTAGTACATGTAATTAGGGCGATTTAGCTGCAGGCAAACAAGTAAAATTCCGCCAGAATTGTAAACCACTTTTGTCCGTCTTAGAGAGGGGTCCACTTTACAGGGGTGTCCTCCTTGTGAGAGTTAACTCCATAATTAAGAACTGTTTGTACTAACCTGGTTTAAACTAACGTATCATATCATCTTCGTTGTATTTGCATTTTTGTAGAGGTAGATCGTGGTTGCTCCGATAATCCTTGTCGCTTCAACGGTGTCTGCCATAATGGAGGATTAAACTGCACATGCCCAGCAGGGTTTCGGGGACATAAATGTTCAGAAGGTTTGTGTTTTAGAAATCAAATGTCAATACACAGTTTGTATAACGTTAGACAATGTCAATACACAGTTTATATAACGATTAGACATCTAAATACAGAATGAAATGAAAAATAAAAGATGAAAAACAAACAATCACAAATTAAACAGTAAGTGTTTAAACAAGAACACTGAAAGTAGTAATAGATATATTTCACACATGTGACTCAGGCAGAGATCATTAACCTTGATTGCTCCACTTTGCTTTCGTCGTAATTCTCTGATAAGCCTGCAATTCGCCTTGGGTGAAAACATGATTTAATAACATGTAGTTTCACTGGCTTAAGTGTAATTAAATGGACACTTTTTAAGGTTTTCACATGATCCTGATACAATCCTGATACACATACGCAGTGAGGCACTACCGAACAATATTTTTGTTACACCTTTTAATATATATATGAAGGGACGTTTTAATTTGGAAAGGCCTGAAATTTATTTGCATTTTTCTAAAACATTTAGATGTTAAGGAATGCACAGAATCATCTGTGAGTTGCGGTTCAGGAAGAAGATGTACAGAGGCGTTTGGTGGTCATGAGTGCACATGTGCTGATACTACCAAATATGGTGAAAACTGCGACAAAGGTGGGTAACATTAATTTAGTTCTGCCTGCTTTGGCATCCACATTAACGTTTTTGTCTTGATTATAACACTGTGTCGGTTAGTCAGCACAAACATCTATAGGTATAGGTTAAACATTGTCTTAAGAACAATTTCTTGATAAATGAAGAAGGATGGTAAATGTTAAAGGGAACCTCCATTGTCAGAACAAAAGAACAAAGAACAGGTGCAAATATAATTTTAGTGTAAAAATAAAATGGATATAAATATCGGCTATTTTCGCTTTTAAATTTCCCGCGCACCTCCATTTTGAATATTTATGACGTGTTACGGTTGTCTAATTCTTGCATGCAACAGCGGCATGCAATTGCATGCAACAGCGGCATGCAATTGCATGCAATAGCGGCAACCGCAACACGTCATAAATATTCAAAATGGCGGCGCGCGGGAAATTTAAAAGCGAAAATAGCCGATATTTATATCCATTTTATTTGTACACTAAAACTATTAATATATATTTGCACCGAACAGCGGTCGGATGATTCCGTACACCGGTCGGATGTAAGGTTCAACATGTCACGAGCGTGGGGCAAAGAACTATCTGAGTTCCCGTCAGGACTCAAACCTATGTCTTTCCGCTATGACCTTCTAAAGTGCAACAACTTCTTTTGTTCTTTGCAACAGATTGCACTAAGAATTCCACGATTTTATTTCTGCTGGACAAATCAAGAAATGTCGGACAGGATAACATCAAACATCAAGTTGAGTTTATCATATCGGTGGCTTCAACACTCAGTTACCGGAACATCGGTGTTATGTCGTATGCTTCCAACGCCCATTTTGTCATACGGCCAAGGCAGGCATCGCAATTCTCTGAGTTTGTAGACACTTTACGTGCTGCGAATTATTCAGTGGGTAAATACAAAAACTTGGGTGCGGGACTGGCAAAAGCGATGGAAGAACCACAGCTTTTTGATGGTTCCAAGGCGGCTGTGATTGTTGCAATGATTGCCGGCAAAGCTGAAGACGAACATGTGGTACCTGCGGCGTTGCTTAAACAAAAGGGCGTGACCATCATCTCCTTGGCTTTAGGTTCAAGCTACAGCATGTCCCAGATGAGCCATTTAGTTTCAAACCCTCATGAAGAGCACCTATTTAAGTCCAAGTTTGACGATCTGAAGCATTTTATTAGTACCACTAAGGACGCAATTTGCAAAGGTTTGCAGTTAATGAATTTGAAGTGTTTATTGTTTTTAGAAAAGTAGGACTTAATGTGTCCAGAATTAAATAAATATCACAGGGCTAACATGTGCATGTAGCTGTAAACGAAGTGGACCACAATGGACCGTAATCGTTTTCGTTAATAGCCGCTTTGCACATTGAAACTGTATGAAAGGGCTGAAAACTAGAGCAAGTTCTTGCGGTTTCATGCTGTTTGTTCAATCCGAAACGCCTGATGCTTTAAAAGTATTCCTTTACTTCTTCTCACATTCTTTTTTCTTTAATCACGAAAACTGATATATTGCTAATAATGAAACAATGATCTTTTCAACAGCTTCAGACCCGTGTTCCGGTGTCCAATGCCCATGGCCGCAAATGTGTATGAACAAGTATGGAGTCTATGCAGGACATCAATGTGTCACTCGTAAGAACTATAACATGTCTTATCGTATTAAAATGGCCTGCATCTTTATTCCGATCTGAGGCTAGGTGTGTGGATTCCACTGACTGCAATTCTCGTCACATTTGTTGGGACACATGTGGGTCTCCCTCGGTTCTCAATGTTGGTTTGACATTTAGTGATCTAAGAGCGAAAAATTCGACATTGGGAGGGAAGGACGCCAACTATTGGGTGAATATGTTTTGAGCGTGAGGTGTCCCAACAAAATGTGACGAGGATTCTGGATTCTGGATCTCATGTCCACGGAGTTTCAACATTCAGAAGCAGAATTCTGCAGTCGTCAGCTCAAATAAAATGAAATCAAAAGTCGATTTCATTAAAATCAATGAAGTATTGGTTATTGTGATTATTGTCTATCGTAGTACGATACGTTAACAATAGTGTATTGAGATTTATATGGTGATATAGTCACTTACAATATATTTTGTGACGTTTTGATCACTCACCGCTTGTTATTAATAGTCTCAAGACCAGAAAAAAATACAAATATTTCGTAGATTACTGTTAAATTTGTCCATAGCACTTTTGGAATACAAAAGCTTAGTATGCGTAACTAAATATACCCGACAGTGCACGTCATCATTTTCAATTCAAACACCCTGAGTGGCAACAAACCAGAAATTCCAACCTCTAAAATATTCGACGATCACAAATGTCACTATTATATGGTTAGAATATTCGACCGATATTCAGAATCTATAGGTTCGACTCCAGCGGCCCCATACTTCCGTAGTCATAAGCGTGTGTGAGTTAAAAGGCAACCTGCACAAATGACACAAAACTTTATCCACTTCTGAAATTTGTAACAGATGCGTGTTCTCTCAGCCCGTGCAAAAATGGAGGAAACTGTACGGTTAACAGCGTCGGCAGCTACAGTTGCGAATGTCCTTCGGGAATTGGCGGTAAAAACTGTACGGAAGGTAAGTTTTCATTTTTAATGCACTAATACCTACCGTTCCAACATACATGTACACGGTCAAAATTATTGTACTCGGACAGAACATACCGTTTTAAAAAGGAACTGGTGAACTCTATATGTACCCTATCCCATTCTACAACTAAAAGGATGGTGTCTTGTTGGTATAGCCCCCACTCTGTCAGGACAAGCTGAGAAAAAGATTAAATCTTTCTGTGCCGTTTTGCTAGCAATGCAAGCCTCCTGCACCCAGAAGTCTTATCTTAAATTTAAATTTTTATGCTGTAGAATAGTTGATATCTTTCAAAGCCTCAACCCCCAACCCCCCTCCCCCCTCCCCCCCCCCACCCCTACACAAGGTGGTTCCTCGTCGAGTATTCATGTTATGACCCCTTCCTTAGCTTGGATGATAACGCTTGTAAAAAAATTTGTGTTTACTTTACAGATGTCGTCAACGAGTGTGATTCAGCACCGTGCAAAAATGGCGGGACGTGTAAAGACCTTCTCGCAAGATTTGAATGTGATTGTCCACAGGATTACTCTGGCCGTCAATGTGAATTAGGTAAAACATATATAAACAATGTAACCCCCCACCCCCAAGAAAAGGACCGTGTTCAGTTAAAACATTAGTTTGTTGAGTTTTGTTAAGTTTGCTAATTACACAAGATTGTGTACCGTGTTATGTATAAAAGTATTTACAGTGAAAATTATTGCGCTAAATTCATATGGTTATGTCGCAAACGATCCGCAGCAGGTGACCCAAACGTCCGAAGCTTAACCCGGCATCGGTAGCGCATAGCAAGGGAATATTGCTACTCCCCTTGGATGGGACGCTAGTCCATTGCAGAGTTAGCCACAGCATTTTGTCACTGGTACCCATTTATACACCTGGGTGCAGAGAAACAATCTAGAGTATAGAGTACATTTTTTTGTCAAAGGAAACAACGCCTCGAGCCACCGACCTTCAGATCTGAAATCCAACACGCAAGCCACTAATCTAGGAGGCATTGGGAGGCAGCGTGGTCGAGTGGTTAGGGCACCGGACTTGAAATCCGGAGGTCACCAGTTCTAGTCTCGCTCTGACCACTAGCTGGAGTTGTTTCACAGTAGACCCGAGTTCAACTCCTCGGCCACGCTTGTAAAATAGCCAACTGGTCTGCCTTCTACCAGTTGGGATTTTTAACATGTTATGTTCAATTTGCAACATTTGTTTCAATATTTTAGTGGCGTGCCCGTGAATTAGTAGACTGCTAGCTGTCCCTTTTCAGTCAATCGAGCGGGCTCGCTAATCACAAAAACAAGCTCGGCGAGACTGGAGCGAGCCAACGAGCCGAGGGGAAACTGGGGGAGAGGCAGTAGGAAAAGGGACTGCAGTCTTTTCTGTAACTTTCGCGTTCGAATTCCCCGCCGCACCAGGGACGGAAAACTCCGATTGGTTCATAGACAATAGAAAGCTGTCAGGGAAGTTTGACGAGTATTAACAATCTTGACACATCTAGTGTGAATCGATATCTCAAGTTTCACATCAGAGTTGAGACGATGACATGTAATAGTGGGAATGAAATTAAAATAGACAATTTGTCTAGTTGCCTCGGCTGTTTAGTTTAAAAAGAAGAACAGACATTAGCGGTGAAAGCGCTTCTATCGGGAAAAGATGTCATGGCTGTGCTACCAACTGGCTTCGGAAAATCAATAATTTATCAAAGCTCTGTCCTTGTATGATAGTGGCCGACACAAACAAAACAGTCGTTAGACTGTTAAAATTGACAACGGAGGAATTATAAACATTGCAGCTCCACGCGGCTATAACGGAAAGCGAATGGATGCTAAAATCACAGCCTTGATTCAGTAAGGCAAACTTCGAGTTCCTATAAGTTGAATTGCTTTCTTTTCAAGCTTCAACTCTCTCTGCTAAGCTTGCTTAATGGATCTGCAAAATTTATATCCTGCAACGACGAAAACTAAAATAGCTGGGCCCAGCGTGACAAAATAACAGGAAATACATTCCGTGGCCAAAAAACAAAATTCAGATCCTGTTATTTCAGAGAGAAAAGCTAGAGAATGCGTAAACCTATCCTACACAAAAAACAACATGCCAATTATGGCAAAAGCAACAAACCAACCGCTAGGCAAACAAGGACGCTAAAACAGGTCAAATTCTGCAAGAGCAGACACCACGGGAAACCACAACAGACAAACTTGACCTCTTGTCCGTTGCACGCGATATTTTAAAGGTTTAAAATCCTCCATATTTCTGATTTTCAGCGCACATTTCTTGCAAACACGAGCAGATAGACTGGGTGCAGAGTTTTCGGAAAGCTTTAGACTTTCAGTCACGATCTTGTTAAAAGGAGCGCCATCCTTCGAAGTAGTGAAAAGGTTTTTATATCATATCTCTTTCTTCGGCTTTCTTCCTCTACTTCTTCTTCGTACCGGTTTCGTACAGCAGAAATTACATTTTATGTCCTTGAATAAACGACGCGAATGGAGTCCGCTTTGTAAATAATAAATCCACAATCGGTACGGTAAAGTACAAAGCACGGTTCTATTTTAGCCCACATGCCGGTTTCGCGCGTGTTTAAAAGCAGATAGACAAATAGAGGCGGAGTTGTCTTTTATTAAGTTGACAAGATTAGTTTATTTTTAAAGGGTTCTCACACTTGGTGGGCGGAGTTATCTGAACGCGTTTGTTACAGAAGAGACTGCAGTCCCTCTTTCCCTTCCCGCCTCCTCCCCAGAGCCCCCTCGGTTCGCTCGGCACTCAATCGCCGATCGCCCGCTCGACTATCTAGAGAGGGACTGCTAGCAGTCTAGTGAATTAGCTGGATAGCTGAGTGCTCGTCCACTATAAACAACAACTACACACTACACACTACACACCACGCCTCAGCTATATTAAAATGGGTTCTTATTTATTGTTCATCTGCTTTATTCACAGCTTGCGTTTCACAGAAATTCAATTTAGTGTTTGTGGTTGACGGATCAGGAAGCATAGAGTACCAGGGAAAAGGAAACTTTCAGCGTTCCAAAGACTTTATTATAGAAATTGTGAAGTCCTTCAACATTGGGAAACACGAAACAAACGTAGCACTAGTGTTGTATTCAAGCAAAGCCCAAGTCGTCTTTAACTTAAAGAAATACCATAAGACGGATTATATTGTTCGGGCAATTCAAAGAATGTCTTACCCTGGTGGGGGTACAAAAACTGGCGAGGCACTGGACAAGGTTCGGAAGTATGTGTTCAAAAAATTACCCAAAGATCGCAAAAATGTTCCAAATGTCGTTATGGTACTGACTGATGGACTTTCACAAGATAAAGTGTCAGAACCCGCTCGGAAGCTGCGAGATGACGGTGTGACTATAATTAGTCTTGGCGTGGGTTGTTGCTATGACGATAAGGAACTTAACGAAATGGCAACTGATCCCGACGAGAAGCACGTGTTAGAAGTCAGCTTTGCAGCTTTGGGTGAATTTAAAAATGTAGTACGGGAACAAATCTGTTCTGGTGAGTTAACTAATAGAATACGGGTACTGAATAACGTGGGTTTACCAACCATATTTTTTGTAAATGTACTACAAATAAAGCGTGTGTCAAACGTCAAGTCCAGCCTAACTTGATTCAATGTCAACTTGGAAGTGCTTCAATTTGTTTTCGGGGCAGTGGATGGGGGAAAATTAAAATGTACAGGAGTCGTCATCTAAGCATCAGCTTTTTTCAGACCAACAGATCAGCCATAAGGGTCTCCGCTTTTCATATCTAAGTTAAAAGTGCTAATCACTACACCACGTTGGATATATACAAGGTAACAGTGTTTTAACCGATTGGTTACTGTTATGTATTTTTAGCTGTTGACTTTTGCGCAAGCAACCCTTGTGTGAATGGAGGGAATTGTAGCAGCTTACCGAGTGATTTCAAATGTCAGTGTGCTTCAGGATGGCAAGGAAAAGACTGCGGAACCGGTTAGTACTTGTATATACGTACAACTGTCACTTGTCTACAACCTGGGAGGGGGGAATGGATTGGGGGGGGGGGGCGGTGGTAGTCAACAAAGTTTTGTACGGGGATGCTCCGCCCCTAGGTCAAACCCCTACCCTTTCATATACCGTTTTTGAAAGAAAAAGTACCCCTTTCATATACCTTTCATTGAAAATGGTACCACTTTCATATACCTTTTACTGAACGGTACCTCTTTCATATATAGTGTTTACGTGAGTCTGATATATTTTGAAAGGCCTTGTCGTATAATACTTAAATGACAGTTTCCCCTACCCTTTTTATACTTCAACTCATGTTTTCCCTACCCTTTCCTATACTTCGTGAAATTCTTACCCATTCATATACTTCAACTCGTGAAATTCCTACCATTTCATATACCTCCAGCCTAAAAAGGTACCCCTATCGGGCTGAGCATCCCCGTATAGCCCATTGTAGGGAGTACCCCCCAGGGTCCACTGACTTACAATACACAGTCACTAGACACACTTCATTTTCAGCGAGTGTTCACCCGTCAAATGACTTTATCAATCAGCGGTCAACTGCCGTTGTTACGGTAACCTTTATAACCATGATGTGTAATTTTGGCACAGGGAACCCAAACGCTGTATTAGCTATAACATAATCATTTTTTTATAAATAAAAATATTATTATTTACCTGTTTTCCCATGTCTTTTGGGTTCGTTTTGGAAGCAGAGCAAAGACGGTTGACCTTGCACGTTTCAAATATTATCTTGTCTGCCGCTTCGTAAATACGACGCGCTTATTACGTCTCAAGTTTCCTTTATTATTAACTCAAGTCCATCCATTACCATTTACTATTAAATCTTCTCGGGGAAGATTTAACGGCAGGAGAGTTAATAGTTAATAATAATGGAAACTTGAGACGTAAGAGGCGCGTCGGATTTACAAAGCGGCAGACAAAATAACATTTGAAACGTGCAAGGTCAACCGTCTTCGCTCTGATTCAAATCGCTTCCAAGACGACTAAAAAAGACAGAAAAACAGGTAAATAACAATATTGTTATCAAATAAGTATGTCATGGCTAATACAGCGTTTGGGTTCCCTGTGATTTTGGTCCAAGTTTAATTTTCTCAAGCAATCACTGTTATGGGAACTTCACATCCCCACAGGAGGCGATATTTAAGAGGAAAAGTAAATTAAGTAAATAAATAAATAACACTGAAAAATAACGAGTTCTTATTACTTAGTTCGATATCGATCGCTGATATCTGTGGACAAAGCATATCACTTTGCTAGATACCTGAGCGTTCCCTGAAAATCACTCAGTTTATCTGTTTGCTTTTTTAGATGTCGATGAGTGTGCCCTTGACACCACACAGTGCTCAGATAACCAAGTTTGTCATAACTTCCCAGGAGGATCCATCTGTCTTTGTACAAACAATAGATACGGCGAAAACTGTTCCATCCGTGAGTAATATCATATCATAAATTAAAGGCCCATCGTCACTTACCGTGATGCACCCGCGCGCATTGTTCCTTTTGATTTGGACCCAGATCAATGCGATATCTCGTGAAGTGGAATTTTTTCCTCTCATCTCCAGGAAGAAATGAATACTGAGTTTAAAATTTCGTTCGACATTTATTTAAATTTTATAAGTCCCAAGAAGCGGTCCTGTTAAATATCAAAAGCCCGTATAACATGTCTCGCATATTAGTGTAGCTCCAGGCAACTCCAGTCGCCGAGGCAGTTTCCTCTCCTTCGAAAGTTCGTATCGAAAACATTTTCACGTCGTGGGACGCGGTAAACCTCCTGCTATTTTTACCAAGAGTTTAAAGTCGACGCCGCTTAAAACGAAACCTCCAGCGAGCCGAGAAGTGTTTGTATTTTTTGGGCTGTTTTGTCGGTGTATCTGATTTGCATCGGGCATAATTAGTGAGCTCCGCTTGCGGAGGACGTTTTTTCGACTTCAGAAGTTTGCATCGGAAAAAAATTCGACGGCTAGTACCCGGCGAGCCGAGAAGTTTGATTTACTGATTTACACAATAAAACTAACAAACACCAACAGAAAGAAATCAACCAATTCTTCAAAAATGAACAAATCATGGTCTGTTATAAGCCCATTCCAGAGACGAAAATGTAAAACATGTGTACCCTTTTCAAATTATCTAGACCTAGTCAGTCTCCCCTTTAAACTGATGATTAGCACCAACAAACCGTCTTTTCCATTCTATACCTAACAGAGTGCAAAAACACCAAACTAGACATGGCATTCCTCTTGGACAGCTCTGGAAGCATAAACTATGCTGGAAAGGAGAATTACCAAATCATGAAAGACTTCATCAAAGGAATAGTTAAGTCGCTTAAAATTGGTCAAAACGACACAACAGTAGCCGTGGCAACATTTTCGTCTAAGGAATACTTTGAAATTCGCTTTGATTTTACAACATATTTTGGAGCACAGGAAATGGTTGCTGCTATAGAAAATGTCCCGTACGATGGTAGAAAAACGTACACCGGTGACGCACTGACTAAACTAAAAACGGAACTCTTCCCATTGGCGAGGCCTGGAGATCCTCACATTCTTATCGTTCTTACTGACGGTAAAGCGCATGACAACGTGAAATTACCTGCACAGCAACTCCATGAAATGGGTGTCCATATCATAGCCGTGGGTGTTGGCAACGCAGACTATGTGGAACTGAAAGATATTGCTTCCGATCCGGACAATGAAAACGTGTTTAATACTACCTTTGATTCGGTAGTGAAGCTAACAGGGTCCATATTAGAGGATGTATGTAAAGGTGAGATTTATAGAAGCAAAAACAAAGGAATTGCAGCAACGCTGCTGGCAAGAGCTGCACTTGTGATTTCACAGAAGGGTTTATCGGAGATACGCGTGAAGGGGACTTTCAGAAACCCGTCTTACATTAAAAGCTATATATTTTTGTTGCTAATGGAGTAGAATTTGGAACGCCAAGATGTATTTACCAACAACTTCAAACGATCATCTTGATTCGTGTTTTCTTATATTGCATCAGTAAGTACTCTCTTTGATGAAGATGCTTAAAGCAGCAAGAACAGAGCCGTTATAACAGTTGCTTTGTACCCTTTTCAGCTGTTAATCACTGCCTCAGTCTTCCATACAGGAATAATGGAAAATGCTAAAATGATTTGAACGACTATAACTGCACCTGCACGACAGGTTTTAAAGGGAAAAGCTGTGATGGTTAGAAACTGGAAAGATTAGACTGAGAAATATGGATATCGACCTCACGGTTCATCCATAGCGATTAAAAATTGGCTTCCAGAAGAAAACAAAGATACTTGGTATTCATTATTTGATGTTTTCATATTCCATTTCAGCGGTAGACAACTGTTACAATGGCCCTTGCAAAAACAATGGGAATTGCAGCAACGTTGGGAATAGCTTCACTTGTAACTGCACTGAAGGGTTTATCGGAGATACGTGTGAAGGTGACTTTTGGATACTCACTTTACATTAAAAAATACACATTTTGGTTGCCAAGGAAGCAGAAGTTGAGGCACGAAAATGTATTTACCGAAATGTTCAATCGTATTTTTGACTCCTTTTTTTCTTATATTGCATCAGTACCTACTATATTTGATAACAGGCTTAAAGTAGCAAGAACAGAGCCGTTATGGCAGTCAAGCAAGTTCAAAGACCGCTCAAAACTATATAAGACAAATGAAAAACAAGACGCCAAACAAGAGTTTATCCCGATACCTTACTAAATTAAATTGTTTTGTATTCTTTTCAGCTGTTGATCATTGCTTCAGTCTTCCATGCAAGAATAATGGAACATGCAAAAATGATTGGAACGACTATAACTGCACCTGCACGCCAGCTTTTAAAGGGAAAAGCTGTGATGGTTAGCGATATAATGATTGTGATTTCAACTATTTTTTCATAACTTAAACGACATCTGACAAAAAGACATCACATCCTCTGTTGCTATTACATTCACACCAAACGGGTAAAAACTAATGTCATAAAAAAAGGAACACAGACACAGGTACGAGAAAAAGGAACACAAAAGCTGGAATTCCAACCTTATATTAAAAAATAACAAGATAAGAACTTCCTTTAAACCATGTGTATTGTATTTTCTTTACAGAGAAGGTCCACTGTTTCGATAGTCCCTGCCTAAACGGTGGAACCTGTAAGAATAATCTTGACAGCTACGTGTGTAAATGTCCACAAGGGTTCATCGGAGAAATGTGTGAAGGTAGAATGTTTGCTCAACCGTTTCTAAAAGTAGTTCCTTTAACAGCATTTATATCGTTACACACTACATATTATACCAGTCAAACTCTTAACTGCTAACGATCACTGAAAAGAAAGTGAACAGTACTCCATTAAAAAGCAAGAAAGAATAAATAATTTGTGTTGGCGCCACATACATCACTGGGCGCAGAGAGGAATGATTACGTTACCACACAACGTGGACAGTTACGTATCTTATTTGGTGTTTCTAGTTTGTAATAATGTGATTCAGCATTAATTTGTCCATCGTAGTTAACGGGACAAAACTGGAAAGATTAGACTGTGAAATATGGATATCAACCTCACGGTTCATCCATAGCGATTAAAAATTGGTTTCCAGAAGAAAACAAAGATACTTGGTATTCATTATTTGATGTTTTCATATTCCATTTTAGCCGTAGACTACTGTTACAATGGACCTTGCAAAAACAACGGGAATTGCAGCAACGTTGGGAATAGTTTCACTTGTAATTGCACTGAAGGGTTTACCGGAGATACGTGTGAAGGTGACTTTTGGATACTCACTTTACATTAAAAAATACACATTTTGGTTGCCAAGGAAGCAGAAGTTGAGGCACGAAAATGTATTTACCGAAATGTTCAATCGTATTTTTGACTCCTTTTTTTCTTATATTGCATCAGTAACTACTATATTTGATAACAGGCTTAAAGTAGCAAGAACAGAGCCGTTATGGCAGTCAAGCAAGTTCAAAGACCGCTCAAAACTATATAAGACAAATGAAAAACAAGACGCCAAACAAGAGTTTATCCCGATACCTTACTAAATTAAATTGTTTTGTATTCTTTTCAGCTGTTGATCATTGCTTCAGTCTTCCATGCAAGAATAATGGAACATGCAAAAATGATTGGAACGACTATAACTGCACCTGCACGCCAGCTTTTAAAGGGAAAAGCTGTGATGGTTAGCGATATAATGATTGTGATTTCAACTATTTTTTCATAACTTATACGACATCTGACAAAAAGACATCACTCCCTCTGTTGCTATTACATTCATACCAAACGGGTAAAAACCAATGTCATAAAAAAAGGAACACAGACACAGGTACGAGAAAAAGGAACACAAAAGCTGGAATTCCAAACTTATATTCAAAAATAACAAGATAAGAACTTCCTTTAAACCATGTGTATTGTATTTTCTTTACAGAGAAGGTCCACTGTTTCGATAGTCCCTGCCTAAACGGTGGAACCTGTAAGAATAATCTTGACAGCTACGTGTGTAAATGTCCACAAGGGTTCATCGGAGAAATGTGTGAAGGTAGAATGTTTGCTCAACCGTTTCTAAAAGTAGTTCCTTTAACAGCATTTATATCGTTACATACTACATATTATACCAGTCAAACTCTTAACTGCTAACGATCACTGAAAAGAAAGTGAACAGTACTCCATTAAAAAGCAAGAAAGAATAAATAATTTGTATTGGCGCCACATACATCACTGGGCGCAGAGAGGAATGATTACGTTACCACACAACGTGGACAGTTACGCATCTTATTTGGTGTTTCTAGTGTGTAATAATGTGATTCAGCATTAATTTGTCCATCTTAGTTAACGGGACAAAACTGGAAAGATTAGACTGTGAAATATGGATATCAACCTCACGGTTCATCCATAGCGATTAAAAATTGGTTTCCAGAAGAAAACAAAGATACTTGGTATTCATTATTTGATGTTTTCATATTCCATTTTAGCCGTAGACTACTGTTACAATGGACCTTGCAAAAACAACGGGAATTGCAGCAACGTTGGGAATAGTTTCACTTGTAATTGCACTGAAGGGTTTACCGGAGATACGTGTGAAGGTGACTTTTGGATACTCACTTTACATTAAAAAATATAAATTTTGGTTGCCAAGGAAGCAGAAGTTGAGGCACGAAAATGTATTTACCGAAATGTTCAATCGTATTTTTGACTCCTTTTTTTCTTATATTGCATCAGTAACTACTATATTTGATAACAGGCTTAAAGTAGCAAGAACAGAGCCGTTATGGCAGTCAAGCAAGTTCAAAGACCGCTCAAAACTATATAAGACAAATGAAAAACAAGACGCCAAACAAGAGTTTATCCCGATACCTTACTAAATTAAATTGTTTTGTATTCTTTTCAGCTGTTGATCATTGCTTCAGTCTTCCATGCAAGAATAATGGAACATGCAAAAATGATTGGAACGACTATAACTGCACCTGCACGCCAGCTTTTAAAGGGAAAAGCTGTGATGGTTAGCGATATAATGATTGTGATTTCAACTATTTTTTCATAACTTAAACGACATCTGACAAAAAGACATCACTCCCTCTGTTGCTATTACATTCACACCAAACGGGTAAAAACCAATGTCATAAAAAAAGGAACACAGACACAGGTACGAGAAAAAGGAACACAAAATCTGGAATTCCAACCTTATATTAAAAAATAACAAGATAAGAACTTCCTTTAAACCATGTGTATTGTATTTTCTTTACAGAGAAGGTCCACTGTTTCGATAGTCCCTGCCTAAACGGTGGAACCTGTAAGAATAATCTTGACAGCTACGTGTGTAAATGTCCACAAGGGTTCATCGGAGAAATGTGTGAAGGTAGAATGTTTGCTCAACCGTTTCTAAAAGTAGTTACTTTAACAGCATTTATATCGTTACATACTACATATTATACCAGTCAAACTCTTAACTGCTAACGATCACTGAAAAGAAAGTGAACAGTACTCCATTAAAAAGCAAGAAAGAATAAATAATTTGTGTTGGCGCCACATACATCACTGGGCGCTGAGAGGAATGATTACGGTACCACACAACGTGGACAGTTACGTATCTTATTTGGTGTTTCTAGTTTGTAATTATGTGATTCAGCATTAATTTGTCCATCTTAGTTAACGGGACAAAACTGGAAAGATTAGACTGTGAAATATGGATATCAACCTCACGGTTCATCCATAGCGATTAAAAATTGGTTTCCAGAAGAAAACAAAGATACTTGGTATTCATTATTTGATGTTTTCATATTCCATTTTAGCCGTAGACTACTGTTACAATGGACCTTGCAAAAACAACGGGAATTGCAGCAACGTTGGGAATAGTTTCACTTGTAATTGCACTGAAGGGTTTACCGGAGATACGTGTGAAGGTGACTTTTGGATACTCACTTTACATTAAAAAATACACATTTTGGTTGCCAAGGAAGCAGAAGTTGAGGCACGAAAATGTATTTACCGAAATGTTCAATCGTATTTTTGACTCCTTTTTTTCTTATATTGCATCAGTAACTACTATATTTGATAACAGGCTTAAAGTAGCAAGAACAGAGCCGTTATGGCAGTCAAGCAAGTTCAAAGACCGCTCAAAACTATATAAGACAAATGAAAAACAAGACGCCAAACAAGAGTTTATCCCGATACCTTACTAAATTAAATTGTTTTGTATTCTTTTCAGCTGTTGATCATTGCTTCAGTCTTCCATGCAAGAATAATGGAACATGCAAAAATGATTGGAACGACTATAACTGCACCTGCACGCCAGCTTTTAAAGGGAAAAGCTGTGATGGTTAGCGATATAATGATTGTGATTTCAACTATTTTTTCATAACTTATACGACATCTGACAAAAAGACATCACTCCCTCTGTTGCTATTACATTCATACCAAACGGGTAAAAACCAATGTCATAAAAAAAGGAACACAGACACAGGTACGAGAAAAAGGAACACAAAAGCTGGAATTCCAAACTTATATTCAAAAATAACAAGATAAGAACTTCCTTTTAACCATGTGTATTGTATTTTCTTTACAGAGAAGGTCCACTGTTTCGATAGTCCCTGCCTAAACGGTGGAACCTGTAAGAATAATCTTGACAGCTACGTGTGTAAATGTCCACAAGGGTTCATCGGAGAAATGTGTGAAGGTAGAATGTTTGCTCAACCGTTTCTAAAAGTAGTTCCTTTAACAGCATTTATATCGTTACATACTACATATTATACCAGTCAAACTCTTAACTGCTAACGATCACTGAAAAGAAAGTGAACAGTACTCCATTAAAAAGCAAGAAAGAATAAATAATTTGTATTGGCGCCACATACATCACTGGGCGCAGAGAGGAATGATTACGTTACCACACAACGTGGACAGTTACGCATCTTATTTGGTGTTTCTAGTGTGTAATAATGTGATTCAGCATTAATTTGTCCATCTTAGTTAACGGGACAAAACTGGAAAGATTAGACTGTGAAATATGGATATCAACCTCACGGTTCATCCATAGCGATTAAAAATTGGTTTCCAGAAGAAAACAAAGATACTTGGTATTCATTATTTGATGTTTTCATATTCCATTTTAGCCGTAGACTACTGTTACAATGGACCTTGCAAAAACAACGGGAATTGCAGCAACGTTGGGAATAGTTTCACTTGTAATTGCACTGAAGGGTTTACCGGAGATACGTGTGAAGGTGACTTTTGGATACTCACTTTACATTAAAAAATATAAATTTTGGTTGCCAAGGAAGCAGAAGTTGAGGCACGAAAATGTATTTACCGAAATGTTCAATCGTATTTTTGACTCCTTTTTTTCTTATATTGCATCAGTAACTACTATATTTGATAACAGGCTTAAAGTAGCAAGAACAGAGCCGTTATGGCAGTCAAGCAAGTTCAAAGACCGCTCAAAACTATATAAGACAAATGAAAAACAAGACGCCAAACAAGAGTTTATCCCGATACCTTACTAAATTAAATTGTTTTGTATTCTTTTCAGCTGTTGATCATTGCTTCAGTCTTCCATGCAAGAATAATGGAACATGCAAAAATGATTGGAACGACTATAACTGCACCTGCACGCCAGCTTTTAAAGGGAAAAGCTGTGATGGTTAGCGATATAATGATTGTGATTTCAACTATTTTTTCATAACTTAAACGACATCTGACAAAAAGACATCACTCCCTCTGTTGCTATTACATTCACACCAAACGGGTAAAAACCAATGTCATAAAAAAAGGAACACAGACACAGGTACGAGAAAAAGGAACACAAAATCTGGAATTCCAACCTTATATTAAAAAATAACAAGATAAGAACTTCCTTTAAACCATGTGTATTGTATTTTCTTTACAGAGAAGGTCCACTGTTTCGATAGTCCCTGCCTAAACGGTGGAACCTGTAAGAATAATCTTGACAGCTACGTGTGTAAATGTCCACAAGGGTTCATCGGAGAAATGTGTGAAGGTAGAATGTTTGCTCAACCGTTTCTAAAAGTAGTTACTTTAACAGCATTTATATCGTTACATACTACATATTATACCAGTCAAACTCTTAACTGCTAACGATCACTGAAAAGAAAGTGAACAGTACTCCATTAAAAAGCAAGAAAGAATAAATAATTTGTGTTGGCGCCACATACATCACTGGGCGCTGAGAGGAATGATTACGGTACCACACAACGTGGACAGTTACGTATCTTATTTGGTGTTTCTAGTTTGTAATTATGTGATTCAGCATTAATTTGTCCATCTTAGTTAACGGGACAAAACTGGAAAGATTAGACTGTGAAATATGGATATCAACCTCACGGTTCATCCATAGCGATTAAAAATTGGTTTCCAGAAGAAAACAAAGATACTTGGTATTCATTATTTGATGTTTTCATATTCCATTTTAGCCGTAGACTACTGTTACAATGGACCTTGCAAAAACAACGGGAATTGCAGCAACGTTGGGAATAGTTTCACTTGTAATTGCACTGAAGGGTTTACCGGAGATACGTGTGAAGGTGACTTTTGGATACTCACTTTACATTAAAAAATACACATTTTGGTTGCCAAGGAAGCAGAAGTTGAGGCACGAAAATGTATTTACCGAAATGTTCAATCGTATTTTTGACTCCTTTTTTTCTTATATTGCATCAGTAACTACTATATTTGATAACAGGCTTAAAGTAGCAAGAACAGAGCCGTTATGGCAGTCAAGCAAGTTCAAAGACCGCTCAAAACTATATAAGACAAATGAAAAACAAGACGCCAAACAAGAGTTTATCCCGATACCTTACTAAATTAAATTGTTTTGTATTCTTTTCAGCTGTTGATCATTGCTTCAGTCTTCCATGCAAGAATAATGGAACATGCAAAAATGATTGGAACGACTATAACTGCACCTGCACGCCAGCTTTTAAAGGGAAAAGCTGTGATGGTTAGCGATATAATGATTGTGATTTCAACTATTTTTTCATAACTTAAACGACATCTGACAAAAAGACATCACATCCTCTGTTGCTATTACATTCACACCAAACGGGTAAAAACTAATGTCATAAAAAAAGGAACACAGACACAGGTACGAGAAAAAGGAACACAAAAGCTGGAATTCCAACCTTATATTAAAAAATAACAAGATAAGAACTTCCTTTAAACCATGTGTATTGTATTTTCTTTACAGAGAAGGTCCACTGTTTCGATAGTCCCTGCCTAAACGGTGGAACCTGTAAGAATAATCTTGACAGCTACGTGTGTAAATGTCCACAAGGGTTCATCGGAGAAATGTGTGAAGGTAGAATGTTTGCTCAACCGTTTCTAAAAGTAGTTCCTTTAACAGCATTTATATCGTTACACACTACATATTATACCAGTCAAACTCTTAACTGCTAACGATCACTGAAAAGAAAGTGAACAGTACTCCATTAAAAAGCAAGAAAGAATAAATAATTTGTGTTGGCGCCACATACATCACTGGGCGCAGAGAGGAATGATTACGTTACCACACAACGTGGACAGTTACGTATCTTATTTGGTGTTTCTAGTTTGTAATAATGTGATTCAGCATTAATTTGTCCATCGTAGTTAACGGGACAAAACTGGAAAGATTAGACTGTGAAATATGGATATCAACCTCACGGTTCATCCATAGCGATTAAAAATTGGTTTCCAGAAGAAAACAAAGATACTTGGTATTCATTATTTGATGTTTTCATATTCCATTTTAGCCGTAGACTACTGTTACAATGGACCTTGCAAAAACAACGGGAATTGCAGCAACGTTGGGAATAGTTTCACTTGTAATTGCACTGAAGGGTTTACCGGAGATACGTGTGAAGGTGACTTTTGGATACTCACTTTACATTAAAAAATATAAATTTTGGTTGCCAAGGAAGCAGAAGTTGAGGCACGAAAATGTATTTACCGAAATGTTCAATCGTATTTTTGACTCCTTTTTTTCTTATATTGCATCAGTAACTACTATATTTGATAACAGGCTTAAAGTAGCAAGAACAGAGCCGTTATGGCAGTCAAGCAAGTTCAAAGACCGCTCAAAACTATATAAGACAAATGAAAAACAAGACGCCAAACAAGAGTTTATCCCGATACCTTACTAAATTAAATTGTTTTGTATTCTTTTCAGCTGTTGATCATTGCTTCAGTCTTCCATGCAAGAATAATGGAACATGCAAAAATGATTGGAACGACTATAACTGCACCTGCACGCCAGCTTTTAAAGGGAAAAGCTGTGATGGTTAGCGATATAATGATTGTGATTTCAACTATTTTTTCATAACTTATACGACATCTGACAAAAAGACATCACTCCCTCTGTTGCTATTACATTCACACCAAACGGGTAAAAACCAATGTCATAAAAAAAGGAACACAGACACAGGTACGAGAAAAAGGAACACAAAAGCTGGAATTCCAAACTTATATTCAAAAATAACAAGATAAGAACTTCCTTTAAACCATGTGTATTGTATTTTCTTTACAGAGAAGGTCCACTGTTTCGATAGTCCCTGCCTAAACGGTGGAACCTGTAAGAATAATCTTGACAGCTACGTGTGTAAATGTCCACAAGGGTTCATCGGAGAAATGTGTGAAGGTAGAATGTTTGCTCAACCGTTTCTAAAAGTAGTTCCTTTAACAGCATTTATATCGTTACATACTACATATTATACCAGTCAAACTCTTAACTGCTAACGATCACTGAAAAGAAAGTGAACAGTACTCCATTAAAAAGCAAGAAAGAATAAATAATTTGTATTGGCGCCACATACATCACTGGGCGCAGAGAGGAATGATTACGTTACCACACAACGTGGACAGTTACGCATCTTATTTGGTGTTTCTAGTGTGTAATAATGTGATTCAGCATTAATTTGTCCATCTTAGTTAACGGGACAAAACTGGAAAGATTAGACTGTGAAATATGGATATCAACCTCACGGTTCATCCATAGCGATTAAAAATTGGTTTCCAGAAGAAAACAAAGATACTTGGTATTCATTATTTGATGTTTTCATATTCCATTTTAGCCGTAGACTACTGTTACAATGGACCTTGCAAAAACAACGGGAATTGCAGCAACGTTGGGAATAGTTTCACTTGTAATTGCACTGAAGGGTTTACCGGAGATACGTGTGAAGGTGACTTTTGGATACTCACTTTACATTAAAAAATATAAATTTTGGTTGCCAAGGAAGCAGAAGTTGAGGCACGAAAATGTATTTACCGAAATGTTCAATCGTATTTTTGACTCCTTTTTTTCTTATATTGCATCAGTAACTACTATATTTGATAACAGGCTTAAAGTAGCAAGAACAGAGCCGTTATGGCAGTCAAGCAAGTTCAAAGACCGCTCAAAACTATATAAGACAAATGAAAAACAAGACGCCAAACAAGAGTTTATCCCGATACCTTACTAAATTAAATTGTTTTGTATTCTTTTCAGCTGTTGATCATTGCTTCAGTCTTCCATGCAAGAATAATGGAACATGCAAAAATGATTGGAACGACTATAACTGCACCTGCACGCCAGCTTTTAAAGGGAAAAGCTGTGATGGTTAGCGATATAATGATTGTGATTTCAACTATTTTTTCATAACTTAAACGACATCTGACAAAAAGACATCACTCCCTCTGTTGCTATTACATTCACACCAAACGGGTAAAAACCAATGTCATAAAAAAAGGAACACAGACACAGGTACGAGAAAAAGGAACACAAAATCTGGAATTCCAACCTTATATTAAAAAATAACAAGATAAGAACTTCCTTTAAACCATGTGTATTGTATTTTCTTTACAGAGAAGGTCCACTGTTTCGATAGTCCCTGCCTAAACGGTGGAACCTGTAAGAATAATCTTGACAGCTACGTGTGTAAATGTCCACAAGGGTTCATCGGAGAAATGTGTGAAGGTAGAATGTTTGCTCAACCGTTTCTAAAAGTAGTTACTTTAACAGCATTTATATCGTTACATACTACATATTATACCAGTCAAACTCTTAACTGCTAACGATCACTGAAAAGAAAGTGAACAGTACTCCATTAAAAAGCAAGAAAGAATAAATAATTTGTGTTGGCGCCACATACATCACTGGGCGCTGAGAGGAATGATTACGGTACCACACAACGTGGACAGTTACGTATCTTATTTGGTGTTTCTAGTTTGTAATTATGTGATTCAGCATTAATTTGTCCATCTTAGTTAACGGGACAAAACTGGAAAGATTAGACTGTGAAATATGGATATCAACCTCACGGTTCATCCATAGCGATTAAAAATTGGTTTCCAGAAGAAAACAAAGATACTTGGTATTCATTATTTGATGTTTTCATATTCCATTTTAGCCGTAGACTACTGTTACAATGGACCTTGCAAAAACAACGGGAATTGCAGCAACGTTGGGAATAGTTTCACTTGTAATTGCACTGAAGGGTTTACCGGAGATACGTGTGAAGGTGACTTTTGGATACTCACTTTACATTAAAAAATACACATTTTGGTTGCCAAGGAAGCAGAAGTTGAGGCACGAAAATGTATTTACCGAAATGTTCAATCGTATTTTTGACTCCTTTTTTTCTTATTTTGCATCAGTAACTACTATATTTGATAACAGGCTTAAAGTAGCAAGAACAGAGCCGTTATGGCAGTCAAGCAAGTTCAAAGACCGCTCAAAACTATATAAGACAAATGAAAAACAAGACGCCAAACAAGAGTTTATCCCGATACCTTACTAAATTAAATTGTTTTGTATTCTTTTCAGCTGTTGATCATTGCTTCAGTCTTCCATGCAAGAATAATGGAACATGCAAAAATGATTGGAACGACTATAACTGCACCTGCACGCCAGCTTTTAAAGGGAAAAGCTGTGATGGTTAGCGATATAATGATTGTGATTTCAACTATTTTTTCATAACTTAAACGACATCTGACAAAAAGACATCACATCCTCTGTTGCTATTACATTCACACCAAACGGGTAAAAACTAATGTCATAAAAAAAGGAACACAGACACAGGTACGAGAAAAAGGAACACAAAAGCTGGAATTCCAACCTTATATTAAAAAATAACAAGATAAGAACTTCCTTTAAACCATGTGTATTGTATTTTCTTTACAGAGAAGGTCCACTGTTTCGATAGTCCCTGCCTAAACGGTGGAACCTGTAAGAATAATCTTGACAGCTACGTGTGTAAATGTCCACAAGGGTTCATCGGAGAAATGTGTGAAGGTAGAATGTTTGCTCAACCGTTTCTAAAAGTAGTTCCTTTAACAGCATTTATATCGTTACACACTACATATTATACCAGTCAAACTCTTAACTGCTAACGATCACTGAAAAGAAAGTGAACAGTACTCCATTAAAAAGCAAGAAAGAATAAATAATTTGTGTTGGCGCCACATACATCACTGGGCGCAGAGAGGAATGATTACGTTACCACACAACGTGGACAGTTACGTATCTTATTTGGTGTTTCTAGTTTGTAATAATGTGATTCAGCATTAATTTGTCCATCGTAGTTAACGGGACAAAACTGGAAAGATTAGACTGTGAAATATGGATATCAACCTCACGGTTCATCCATAGCGATTAAAAATTGGTTTCCAGAAGAAAACAAAGATACTTGGTATTCATTATTTGATGTTTTCATATTCCATTTTAGCCGTAGACTACTGTTACAATGGACCTTGCAAAAACAACGGGAATTGCAGCAACGTTGGGAATAGTTTCACTTGTAATTGCACTGAAGGGTTTACCGGAGATACGTGTGAAGGTGACTTTTGGATACTCACTTTACATTAAAAAATACACATTTTGGTTGCCAAGGAAGCAGAAGTTGAGGCACGAAAATGTATTTACCGAAATGTTCAATCGTATTTTTGACTCCTTTTTTTCTTATATTGCATCAGTAACTACTATATTTGATAACAGGCTTAAAGTAGCAAGAACAGAGCCGTTATGGCAGTCAAGCAAGTTCAAAGACCGCTCAAAACTATATAAGACAAATGAAAAACAAGACGCCAAACAAGAGTTTATCCCGATACCTTACTAAATTAAATTGTTTTGTATTCTTTTCAGCTGTTGATCATTGCTTCAGTCTTCCATGCAAGAATAATGGAACATGCAAAAATGATTGGAACGACTATAACTGCACCTGCACGCCAGCTTTTAAAGGGAAAAGCTGTGATGGTTAGCGATATAATGATTGTGATTTCAACTATTTTTTCATAACTTATACGACATCTGACAAAAAGACATCACTCCCTCTGTTGCTATTACATTCATACCAAACGGGTAAAAACCAATGTCATAAAAAAAGGAACACAGACACAGGTACGAGAAAAAGGAACACAAAAGCTGGAATTCCAAACTTATATTCAAAAATAACAAGATAAGAACTTCCTTTAAACCATGTGTATTGTATTTTCTTTACAGAGAAGGTCCACTGTTTCGATAGTCCCTGCCTAAACGGTGGAACCTGTAAGAATAATCTTGACAGCTACGTGTGTAAATGTCCACAAGGGTTCATCGGAGAAATGTGTGAAGGTAGAATGTTTGCTCAACCGTTTCTAAAAGTAGTTCCTTTAACAGCATTTATATCGTTACATACTACATATTATACCAGTCAAACTCTTAACTGCTAACGATCACTGAAAAGAAAGTGAACAGTACTCCATTAAAAAGCAAGAAAGAATAAATAATTTGTGTTGGCGCCACATACATCACTGGGCGCAGAGAGGAATGGTTACGTTACCACACAACGTGGACAGTTACGTATCTTATTTGGTGTTTCTAGTTTGTAATAATGTGATTCAGCATTAATTTGTCCATCTTAGTTAACGGGACAAAACTGGAAAGATTAGACTGTGAAATATGGATATCAACCTCACGGTTCATCCATAGCGATTAAAAATTGGTTTCCAGAAGAAAACAAAGATACTTGGTATTCATTATTTGATGTTTTCATATTCCATTTTAGCCGTAGACTACTGTTACAATGGACCTTGCAAAAACAACGGGAATTGCAGCAACGTTGGGAATAGTTTCACTTGTAATTGCACTGAAGGGTTTACCGGAGATACGTGTGAAGGTGACTTTTGGATACTCACTTTACATTAAAAAATACACATTTTGGTTGCCAAGGAAGCAGAAGTTGAGGCACGAAAATGTATTTACCGAAATGTTCAATCGTATTTTTGACTCCTTTTTTTCTTATATTGCATCAGTAACTACTATATTTGATAACAGGCTTAAAGTAGCAAGAACAGAGCCGTTATGGCAGTCAAGCAAGTTCAAAGACCGCTCAAAACTATATAAGACAAATGAAAAACAAGACGCCAAACAAGAGTTTATCCCGATACCTTACTAAATTAAATTGTTTTGTATTCTTTTCAGCTGTTGATCATTGCTTCAGTCTTCCATGCAAGAATAATGGAACATGCAAAAATGATTGGAACGACTATAACTGCACCTGCACGCCAGCTTTTAAAGGGAAAAGCTGTGATGGTTAGCGATATAATGATTGTGATTTCAACTATTTTTTCATAACTTATACGACATCTGACAAAAAGACATCACTCCCTCTGTTGCTATTACATTCACACCAAACGGGTAAAAACCAATGTCATAAAAAAAGGAACACAGACACAGGTACGAGAAAAAGGAACACAAAAGCTGGAATTCCAAACTTATATTCAAAAATAACAAGATAAGAACTTCCTTTAAACCATGTGTATTGTATTTTCTTTACAGAGAAGGTCCACTGTTTCGATAGTCCCTGCCTAAACGGTGGAACCTGTAAGAATAATCTTGACAGCTACGTGTGTAAATGTCCACAAGGGTTCATCGGAGAAATGTGTGAAGGTAGAATGTTTGCTCAACCGTTTCTAAAAGTAGTTCCTTTAACAGCATTTATATCGTTACATACTACATATTATACCAGTCAAACTCTTAACTGCTAACGATCACTGAAAAGAAAGTGAACAGTACTCCATTAAAAAGCAAGAAAGAATAAATAATTTGTGTTGGCGCCACATACATCACTGGGCGCAGAGAGGAATGATTACGTTACCACACAACGTGGACAGTTACGTATCTTATTTGGTGTTTCTAGTTTGTAATAATGTGATTCAGCATTAATTTGTCCATCTTAGTTAACGGGACAAAACTGGAAAGATTAGACTGTGAAATATGGATATCAACCTCACGGTTCATCCATAGCGATTAAAAATTGGTTTCCAGAAGAAAACAAAGATACTTGGTATTCATTATTTGATGTTTTCATATTCCATTTTAGCCGTAGACTACTGTTACAATGGACCTTGCAAAAACAACGGGAATTGCAGCAACGTTGGGAATAGTTTCACTTGTAATTGCACTGAAGGGTTTACCGGAGATACGTGTGAAGGTGACTTTTGGATACTCACTTTACATTAAAAAATACACATTTTGGTTGCCAAGGAAGCAGAAGTTGAGGCACGAAAATGTATTTACCGAAATGTTCAATCGTATTTTTGACTCCTTTTTTTCTTATATTGCATCAGTAACTACTATATTTGATAACAGGCTTAAAGTAGCAAGAACAGAGCCGTTATGGCAGTCAAGCAAGTTCAAAGACCGCTCAAAACTATATAAGACAAATGAAAAACAAGACGCCAAACAAGAGTTTATCCCGATACCTTACTAAATTAAATTGTTTTGTATTCTTTTCAGCTGTTGATCATTGCTTCAGTCTTCCATGCAAGAATAATGGAACATGCAAAAATGATTGGAACGACTATAACTGCACCTGCACGCCAGCTTTTAAAGGGAAAAGCTGTGATGGTTAGCGATATAATGATTGTGATTTCAACTATTTTTTCATAACTTATACGACATCTGACAAAAAGACATCACTCCCTCTGTTGCTATTACATTCATACCAAACGGGTAAAAACCAATGTCATAAAAAAAGGAACACAGACACAGGTACGAGAAAAAGGAACACAAAAGCTGGAATTCCAAACTTATATTCAAAAATAACAAGATAAGAACTTCCTTTAAACCATGTGTATTGTATTTTCTTTACAGAGAAGGTCCACTGTTTCGATAGTCCCTGCCTAAACGGTGGAACCTGTAAGAATAATCTTGACAGCTACGTGTGTAAATGTCCACAAGGGTTCATCGGAGAAATGTGTGAAGGTAGAATGTTTGCTCAACCGTTTCTAAAAGTAGTTACTTTAACAGCATTTATATCGTTACATACTACATATTATACCAGTCAAACTCTTAACTGCTAACGATCACTGAAAAGAAAGTGAACAGTACTCCATTAAAAAGCAAGAAAGAATAAATAATTTGTATTGGCGCCACATACATCACTGGGCGCAGAGAGGAATGATTACGTTACCACACAACGTGGACAGTTACGTATCTTATTTGGTGTTTCTAGTTTGTAATAATGTGATTCAGCATTAATTTGTCCATCTTAGTTAACGGGACAAAACTGGAAAGATTAGACTGTGAAATATGGATATCAACCTCACGGTTCATCCATAGCGATTAAAAATTGGTTTCCAGAAGAAAACAAAGATACTTGGTATTCATTATTTGATGTTTTCATATTCCATTTTAGCCGTAGACTACTGTTACAATGGACCTTGCAAAAACAACGGGAATTGCAGCAACGTTGGGAATAGTTTCACTTGTAATTGCACTGAAGGGTTTACCGGAGATACGTGTGAAGGTGACTTTTGGATACTCACTTTACATTAAAAAATACACATTTTGGTTGCCAAGGAAGCAGAAGTTGAGGCACGAAAATGTATTTACCGAAATGTTCAATCGTATTTTTGACTCCTTTTTTTCTTATATTGCATCAGTAACTACTATATTTGATAACAGGCTTAAAGTAGCAAGAACAGAGCCGTTATGGCAGTCAAGCAAGTTCAGAGACCGCTCAAAACTATATAAGACAAATGAAAAACAAGACGCCAAACAAGAGTTTATCCCGATACCTTACTAAATTAAATTGTTTTGTATTCTTTTCAGCTGTTGATCATTGCTTCAGTCTTCCATGCAAGAATAATGGAACATGCAAAAATGATTGGAACGACTATAACTGCACCTGCACGCCAGCTTTTAAAGGGAAAAGCTGTGATGGTTAGCGATATAATGATTGTGATTTCAACTATTTTTTCATAACTTATACGACATCTGACAAAAAGACATCACTCCCTCTGTTGCTATTACATTCACACCAAACGGGTAAAAACCAATGTCATAAAAAAAGGAACACAGACACAGGTACGAGAAAAAGGAACACAAAAGCTGGAATTCCAAACTTATATTCAAAAATAACAAGATAAGAACTTCCTTTAAACCATGTGTATTGTATTTTCTTTACAGAGAAGGTCCACTGTTTCGATAGTCCCTGCCTAAACGGTGGAACCTGTAAGAATAATCTTGACAGCTACGTGTGTAAATGTCCACAAGGGTTCATCGGAGAAATGTGTGAAGGTAGAATGTTTGCTCAACCGTTTCTAAAAGTAGTTCCTTTAACAGCATTTATATCGTTACATACTACATATTATACCAGTCAAACTCTTAACTGCTAACGATCACTGAAAAGAAAGTGAACAGTACTCCATTAAAAAGCAAGAAAGAATAAATAATTTGTGTTGGCGCCACATACATCACTGGGCGCAGAGAGGAATGAATACGTTACCACACAATGTGGACAGTTACGCATCTTATTTGGTGTTTCTAGTGTGTAATAATGTGATTCAGCATTAATTTTTCCATCTTAGTTAACGGGACAAAACTGGAAAGATTAGACTGTGAAATATGGATATCAACCTCACGGTTCATCCATAGCGATTAAAAATTGGTTTCCAGAAGAAAACAAAGATACTTGGTATTCATTATTTGATGTTTTCATATTCCATTTTAGCCGTAGACTACTGTTACAATGGACCTTGCAAAAACAACGGGAATTGCAGCAACGTTGGGAATAGTTTCACTTGTAATTGCACTGAAGGGTTTACCGGAGATACGTGTGAAGGTGACTTTTGGATACTCACTTTACACTAAAAAATACACATTTTGGTTGCCAAGGAAGCAAAAGTTGAGGCACGAAAATGTATTTACCGAAATGTTCAATCGTATTTTTGACTCCTGTTTTTCTTATATTGCATCAGTAACTACTATATTTGATAACAGGCTTAAAGTAGCAAGAACAGAGCCGTTATGGCAGTCAAGCAAGTTCAAAGACCGCTCAAAACTATATAAGACAAATGAAAAACAAGACGCCAAACAAGAGTTTATCCCGATACCTTACTAAATTAAATTGTTTTGTATTCTTTTCAGCTGTTGATCATTGCTTCAGTCTTCCATGCAAGAATAATGGAACATGCAAAAATGATTGGAACGACTATAACTGCACCTGCACGCCAGCTTTTAAAGGGAAAAGCTGTGATGGTTAGCGATATAATGATTGTGATTTCAACTATTTTTTCATAACTTATACGACATCTGACAAAAAGACATCACTCCCTCTGTTGCTATTACATTCATACCAAACGGGTAAAAACCAATGTCATAAAAAAAGGAACACAGACACAGGTACGAGAAAAAGGAACACAAAAGCTGGAATTCCAAACTTATATTCAAAAATAACAAGATAAGAACTTCCTTTAAACCATGTGTATTGTATTTTCTTTACAGAGAAGGTCCACTGTTTCGATAGTCCCTGCCTAAACGGTGGAACCTGTAAGAATAATCTTGACAGCTACGTGTGTAAATGTCCACAAGGGTTCATCGGAGAAATGTGTGAAGGTAGAATGTTTGCTCAACCGTTTCTAAAAGTAGTTCCTTTAACAGCATTTATATCGTTACATACTACATATTATACCAGTCAAACTCTTAACTGCTAACGATCACTGAAAAGAAAGTGAACAGTACTCCATTAAAAAGCAAGAAAGAATAAATAATTTGTATTGGCGCCACATACATCACTGGGCGCAGAGAGGAATGATTACGTTACCACACAACGTGGACAGTTACGTATCTTATTTGGTGTTTCTAGTTTGTAATAATGTGATTCAGCATTAATTTGTCCATCTTAGTTAACGGGACAAAACTGGAAAGATTAGACTGTGAAATATGGATATCAACCTCACGGTTCATCCATAGCGATTAAAAATTGGTTTCCAGAAGAAAACAAAGATACTTGGTATTCATTATTTGATGTTTTCATATTCCATTTTAGCCGTAGACTACTGTTACAATGGACCTTGCAAAAACAACGGGAATTGCAGCAACGTTGGGAATAGTTTCACTTGTAATTGCACTGAAGGGTTTACCGGAGATACGTGTGAAGGTGACTTTTGGATACTCACTTTCATTAAAAAATACACATTTTGGTTGCCAAGGAAGCAGAAGTTGAGGCACGAAAATGTATTTACCGAAATGTTCAATCGTATTTTTGACTCCTTTTTTTCTTATATTGCATCAGTAACTACTATATTTGATAACAGGCTTAAAGTAGCAAGAACAGAGCCGTTATGGCAGTCAAGCAAGTTCAAAGACCGCTCAAAACTATATAAGACAAATGAAAAACAAGACGCCAAACAAGAGTTTATCCCGATACCTTACTAAATTAAATTGTTTTGTATTCTTTTCAGCTGTTGATCATTGCTTCAGTCTTCCATGCAAGAATAATGGAACATGCAAAAATGATTGGAACGACTATAACTGCACCTGCACGCCAGCTTTTAAAGGGAAAAGCTGTGATGGTTAGCGATATAATGATTGTGATTTCAACTATTTTTTCATAACTTATACGACATCTGACAAAAAGACATCACTCCCTCTGTTGCTATTACATTCACACCAAACGGGTAAAAACCAATGTCATAAAAAAAGGAACACAGACACAGGTACGAGAAAAAGGAACACAAAAGCTGGAATTCCAAACTTATATTCAAAAACAACAAGATAAGAACTTCCTTTAAACCATGTGTATTGTATTTTCTTTACAGAGAAGGTCCACTGTTTCGATAGTCCCTGCCTAAACGGTGGAACCTGTAAGAATAATCTTGACAGCTACGTGTGTAAATGTCCACAAGGGTTCATCGGAGAAATGTGTGAAGGTAGAATGTTTGCTCAACCGTTTCTAAAAGTAGTTCCTTTAACAGCATTTATATCGTTACATACCACATATTATACCAGTCAAACTCTTAACTGCTAACGATCACTGAAAAGAAAGTGAACAGTACTCCATTAAAAAGCAAGAAAGAATAAATAATTTGTGTTGGCGCCACATACATCACTGGGCGCAGAGAGGAATGATTACGTTACCACACAACGTGGACAGTTACGCATCTTATTTGGTGTTTCTAGTGTGTAATAATGTGATTCAGCATTAATTTGTCCATCTTAGTTAACGGGACAAAACTTGAAAGATTAGACTGTGAAATATGGATATCAACCTCACGGTTCATCCATAGCGATTAAAAATTGGTTTCCAGAAGAAAACAAAGATACTTGGTATTCATTATTTGATGTTTTCATATTCCATTTTAGCCGTAGACTACTGTTACAATGGACCTTGCAAAAACAACGGGAATTGCAGCAACGTTGGGAATAGTTTCACTTGTAATTGCACTGAAGGGTTTACCGGAGATACGTGTGAAGGTGACTTTTGGATACTCACTTTACATTAAAATATACACATTTTGGTTGCCAAGGAAGCAGAAGTTGAGGCACGAAAATGTATTTACCGAAATGTTCAATCGTATTTTTGACTCCTTTTTTTCTTATATTGCATTAGTAACTACTATATTTGATAACAGGCTTAAAGTAGCAAGAACAGAGCCGTTATGGCAGTCAAGCAAGTTCAAAGACCGCTCAAAACTATATAAGACAAATGAAAAACAAGACGCCAAACAAGAGTTTATCCCGATACCTTACTAAATTAAATTGTTTTGTATTCTTTTCAGCTGTTGATCATTGCTTCAGTCTTCCATGCAAGAATAATGGAACATGCAAAAATGATTGGAACGACTATAACTGCACCTGCACGCCAGCTTTTAAAGGGAAAAGCTGTGATGGTTAGCGATATAATGATTGTGATTTCAACTATTTTTTCATAACTTAAACGACATCTGACAAAAAGACATCACTCCCTCTGTTGCTATAACATTCACACCAAACGGGTAAAAACTAATGTCATAAAAAAAGGAACACAGACACAGGTACGAGAAAAAGGAACACAAAAGCTGGAATTCCAACCTTATATTAAAAAATAACAAGATAAGAACTTCCTTTTAACCATGTGTATTGTATTTTCTTTACAGAGAAGGTCCACTGTTTCGATAGTCCCTGCCTAAACGGTGGAACCTGTAAGAATAATCTTGACAGCTACGTGTGTAAATGTCCACAAGGGTTCATCGGAGAAATGTGTGAAGGTAGAATGTTTGCTCAACCGTTTCTAAAAGTAGTTCCTTTAACAGCATTTATATCGTTACATACTACATATTATATCAGTCAAACTCTTAACTGCTAACGATCACTGAAAAGAAAGTGAACAGTACTCCATTAAAAAGCAAGAAAGAATAAATAATTTGTGTTGGCGCCACATACATCACTGGGCGCAGAGAGGAATGATTACGTTACCACACAACGTGGACAGTTACGTATCTTATTTGGTGTTTCTAGTTTGTAATAATGTGATTCAGCATTAATTTGTCCATCTTAGTTAACGGGACAAAACTGGAAAGATTAGACTGTGAAATATGGATATCAACCTCACGGTTCATCCATAGCGATTAAAAATTGGTTTCCAGAAGAAAACAAAGATACTTGGTATTCATTATTTGATGTTTTCATATTCCATTTTAGCCGTAGACTACTGTTACAATGGACCTTGCAAAAACAACGGGAATTGCAGCAACGTTGGGAATAGTTTCACTTGTAATTGCACTGAAGGGTTTACCGGAGATACGTGTGAAGGTGACTTTTGGATACTCACTTTACATTAAAAAATATACATTTTGGTTGCTAAGGAAGCAGAAGTTGAGGCACGAAAATGTATTTACCGAAATGTTCAATCGTATTTTTGACTCCTTTTTTTCTTATATTGCATCAGTAACTACTATATTTGATAACAGGCTTAAAGTAGCAAGAACAGAGCCGTTATGGCAGTCAAGCAAGTTCAAAGACCGCTCAAAACTATATAAGACAAATGAAAAACAAGACGCCAAACAAGAGTTTATCCCGATACCTTACTAAATTAAATTGTTTTGTATTCTTTTTTGCTGTTGATCATTGCTTCAGTCTTCCATGCAAGAATAATGGAACATGCAAAAATGATTGGAACGACTATAACTGCACCTGCACGCCAGCTTTTAAAGGGAAAAGCTGTGATGGTTAGCGACATAATGATTGTGATTTCAACTATTTTTTTCATAACTTAAACGACATCTGACAAAAAGACATCACTTCCTCTGTTGCTATTACATTCACACCAAACATGTAAAACCAATGTCATTAAAAACGAACACAGACACAGGTACAAGAAAAAGAAACACGAAAGCTGGAATTCCAACGTTATATTCAAAAATAACAAGATTAGAACTACCTTTAAACCATGTGTATTGTATTTTGTTTACAGAGAAGGTCCACTGTTTCGATAGTCCCTGCCTAAACGGTGGAACCTGTAAGAATAATCTTGACAGCTACGTGTGTAAATGTCCACAAGGGTTCATCGGAGAAATGTGTGAAGGTAGAATGTTTGCTTAACCGTTGCTAAAAGTAGTTCCTTTAACAGCATTTATATCGTTACATACTACATATTATACCAGTCAAACTCTTAACTGCTAACGATCACTGAAAAGAAAGTGAACAGTACTCCATTAAAAAGCAAGAAAAAATAAATAATTTGTGTTGGCGCCATATACATCATTGGGCGCAGAGAGGAATGATTACGTTACCACACAACGTGGACAGTTACGTATCTTGTTTCTAGTTTGTAATAATGTGATTCAGCATTAATTTGTCCATCTTAGTTAACGGGACAAAACTGGAAAGATTAGACTGTGAAATATGGATATCAACCTCACGGTTCATCCATAGCGATTAAAAATTGGTTTCCAGAAGAAAACAAAGATACTTGGTATTCATTATTTGATGTTTTCATATTCCATTTTAGCCGTAGACTACTGTTACAATGGACCTTGCAAAAACAACGGGAATTGCAGCAACGTTGGGAATAGTTTCACTTGTAATTGCACTGAAGGGTTTGTCGGAGATACGTGTGAAGGTGCCTTTTAGATACTCGTTTCACATTAAAAATATACCTTCTGGTTGCCAATGATGCTGAAGTTGAGGCACGAAAATGTATTAACTGAACTGTTAATACCTATTTTTGGCTCGTATGTTTTTATATATTAGATCAGTAAGTACTCTCTTCGATAAAGAGGGTTAAAGCATCAAGAACAGAGCCGTTATGGTAGACAACCACGTTCAAAGACCGTTCAAAACTAAACCAAATGAAAAACCAGACGCCAAACCAAACCATTATTATTTATAACGTAAGGAAGAATAGATAATTTGTGTTGGCGCCACATACATCACTGGGCGCAGAAAGGAATGATTACGTTATCACATAACGTGGACATTTGCGTATCTTAATCGGTGTTTCTAGTTTGTATTGATTCAGCATTAATTTGTCCGTCTTAGTTAGCGGGACAAAACTGGTTAGAGTAGACTGTGAAATATTAATATCAACCTGACGGTTCATCCATAGCGATTAAAAATTGGTTTCCAGAAGAAAGCAAAGATACTTGGTATTGATTATTTGATGTTTCCATATTCCATTTTAGCGGTAGACTACTGTTACAATGGCCCTTGTAATAAACAAAAAACGGGAATTGCAGCCACGTTGGGAATAGCTTCACTTGTGACTGCAGACTACGGCAGACTACTGTCACAGTAAATACGACAAATACGTTTCTCGCAGTACCTCGCCAAAGTCGGGGGAGGGTGCATCGCAGAATGTTACACTGTAGCTACGGGGAGGGAGAGATGGAATTTCTAGTTTAGCTGGAAAGGTTAGGTTGCATGGCGTTGAGACATTCTCGTTCCCAGTCGCTTCCATCTGACTTGTAGTCAGTTTGCTGTGTTCCTACAATAAAATAAATGGGAACTGATGAAAACGGGGAAGATCAGACTGTGAAATATGAATGTACTCCTTACAGTTTTTCCATATTGTTTTATAATTGGTTTCCAAAAGGATAAAGATATACTTGCATGATAGTGATCATTAAATGTTCCATTTTCTATTTTAGCGGTAGACTACTGTCGCAATAAATATGTCTCATTTCTTTTTAGTTTATGATTTTTGTCGCTCCAACCCTTGTGACAATGGTGGGACTTGCAGTTTAATAGGGGATGCCTACATATGCGACTGTCCAAATGGTTTGACGGGGAGAAATTGTGAACTTGGTAAGGTTAAGCTCTTTTTCCGACTTTTTAAAGAGCATTATTACTAGCTAATCGTTTATCCTTGAGGCCTCGTTGGCAAAGTTTAGAGATAAGCTGTTTTTATCGTAACCAGATATGACAAGGTAAGTAGTAGTAAGGTCAAGCCCTTTTTAACCCGTGAATACGCGCAAGCGTAATCAAAGGGTTATCGGTAACGGTGCCTAATTCACTCACTCACTCGCTCACTCGCTCGCTCGTTCCTCGCTCAGCTGTAAACTTAGTGACGTAATGCTTTGTTTTGAATGCGTGTCATAACAAGAAAGTGAATCGAGCTATAACAATAACTAATTTGTTGTAAACGAATATAAACAACAATAAGATGTTTCGCATTTGGAAATGCAACATTAAACATGAAACATTAAAATCGATCTGTTAGGATTTTTCAATTGAGACACGCTTTCTGATGCGTGTCTTCTGATGCGTGTCTTTCTGATGCGTGTCATATTTTTCTGCTGCTTCAGTGCCTGATGTTCGTATTCAAAATTTTAGATTTTAGATTTTCTACAAGCATTGTTAACCACCTGTATTATATATTTTTGTAGTTTATTAATTTAGTTAGTTAGTTAGTTAGTTAGTTAGTTAGTTAGTTAGTTAGTTAGTTAGTTAGTTAGTTAGTTAGTTAGTTAGTTAGTTAGTTAGTTAGTGAGAGATCGGTGGGACGCGAAAGATGGCGGACGTGTTCTACGAAGCTCCGCCTTCGTCTCGATAAAAACCAAGATGCCTACAGAGGCGGACAACTTAATAAACCATGAAGAGGTTGATGTATCAAACGAGAACCCTACAAGGAAAAGTGAAGCCCGAAGAAGAAAAAGAATGCGAGCACGAGGATCTCAGACCGATGATGAAGTCCTCAGTGATGGCGAGCAACACGAACATGGCTGCGTGATGTGTAACACGAAGTTAAATGACATACAAGGCAAGCTCGATAAATTGTTATCTGTTCTACCTGAAATACAAAACTTGAAGATCCAAGTAGCAACGCTCGAAAAGGAAAAGGAAAAGCTTAAGGAGAGTCTCGAATTAACACAAGCAGAAGTTGAAGTTTTGAAGCAACATGCCGGCGTGACCGAGGCGAAGTTGGAAGCAACAACTAACAAGATAGTCAAATTAGATGAGCTAGAACGCAGGGTTGTCAAACAAGAATGCTTCAACAGAAGAAATAACATCAAATTCTTCGGTATTAGCGATAATGAGCAAGAATCCCCAGAAGACACAGAAGCAGTTCTGAGAACGTTTCTTCACAAAGAAATGAAAATCTCAAAGAAGCACCTTGATGAAATTGAATTCGAGAGAGTTCATAGAATCCCAACCCGAGTACGCGAGGAAAGAATAAATCAGCACCCAAGACCGATAATTGCCAAGGTATCTTTCTTCAAAGATAAGCAACAAATTAAATCACACATCAAGCAACTGCCAAGGGGGAAAGGTTTTGGTGTGGCTGATGACTTCCCGAAAGAAGTGGATGACATAAGAAAAGAGCTTTACCCGGTGCTGAAAAAGGCAAAGAAGGATCATAAAACGGCTTTCTTCAACGTCGAAAAGCTAATTATTGACAAAGTCGTTTACCGAGGACCCGAAACAAAACATTTTACACTCTATGGTCGAATCATGGACATTAGTTAATTTTGTTAATTATTTAGCGCCTCTGTAGAGCAGTAGGAAGGCTTACGTGAATCTCAGACAGGAGAATTCGCCGAAATTGCTGCAGGTATTTATGTTTAGTGTTGTATGTGGTATTAGTTTGTATTAGTTTGTTTCTCGATTGCTCTAAATTGTTTCTTGCTAGTTCTAAATTCACATGCTTATCGCCTCAACTGCCCGCAATGAAATCTGTTGACTGGAAACTGCTTTTTATTTTACTTTATACGTACATATGGTTTTTAATGTTTTATCTCTGAATGTTCGAGGGTTAAACAAGACGATCAAGCGACGTCAAATATTTCGATGGCTGCATCAGCAAAAATCGGATGTAGTATTTTTACAAGAAACATATTCTTCTGCGCAAAATTTAAAATCGTGGGAAGCAGAATGGGGTGGTAAAATGATTGGAAGTCATGGCAGTAACCACAGTCGAGGAGTAATGATTTTATTCAAGCCAAAACTTGATGTAAACATCGAACAAATAATATGCGACAAGAATGGTAGATATATCCTTTCTGAAGCAGTGGTAGAAGACGAGAAACTTGTTTTTTTAAATATTTACGCACCGAATGATCAAACTCAACAGGTGCAATTCCTTAGAGGGCTATCGAATTCCGTTTTAAACAAATATGCAGGCGAAAGAGTGGTCCTAGGGGGAGACTTGAATTGTGTTATGAATGAAATTGACAAACGCGGAGGGCGTTCTTTCGAACAAAAGAAAACAGTTATTCAAGAAATGAAAACTCTAATGAGAACTCACGATCTTATTGATACCTGGAGCTGCAAACATCCAAATGAACAAGCATTCACGTGGAACAATTCATCCATGAAAATCTATTGTAGATTAGACTACCTTTTTATATCAAAAAGCATGGAGTCCGAAATCCAAAACGCTAAAATTGTGCGTAACATTTTTTCCGATCACTCTGCTATAACTCTGTCAATGTCCTTAGAAAATAATGATACAGAGCATGGCCCCGGATTCTGGAAATTTAATAATTCATTGTTAACGGATAAGTGTTATACGGAGATGATAACAAAACAAATACCAGAGTTCACCTCCAAATATTGTAGCCTCAGTGATAAAGGCTTATTTTGGGAAATTATCAAAATGGAAATTAGAGCGTCAACAATAATTTTCGCTAAAAATAAAGCTAAACAAAAACGAAACGAAGAAAAAGATTTGCTTATGAGACTCAACCAATTACAGGAAAAGATTAGATCAAACTTTAGCGAAGCAACGAAAGTTGAAATGGATCGTGTCAAAAAAGAATTAGCAAAGATTGTCTCTAGAAAAACACGAGGAACAATGACACGTAGTAAAGCACAATGGTACGAATTCGGTGAAAAGAACAATAAATATTTCTATAACCTGGAAAAAATGAACCACAAGAAGAAACACATAACCTCATTAACAAAAGAAGACGGCAACATAGTTCATGAACCTAAATTAATTTTAGAAGAAGAGGAACGCTTTTTCAAAGAAATTTATCAAGCTAAAAATGTATGTCCAGAATCTGCCAATTTCGAGCACTTTTTTGACGGCCTGAATACTCTCAAACAGGAAGAAGCGGACACCTGCAAAGGGCTGATTACACTTGTGGAATGTACTAATTCACTAAAACAATTTAAGAATAATAAAACACCTGGTTCCGACGGCTTTACTATTGAATTTTATCGGTTCTTCTGGAATGCCATCGGTCAAATCATGGTTGATAGCTTTAATTATGCCTTTGAGAATGGTGACATGTCAATCTCACAAAAACGCGGTATTATATCGTTAATACCAAAGAAGAACAAAGACAAAAAATACCTCAAAAATTGGAGACCAATCTCCCTATTGAACAACGATTACAAAATTGTCACAAAAGCGTTAGCTTTACGCTTGGAAAAAGTGTTACCCACGATTATTAGCTCGAATCAAACAGGATACGTAAAGGGAAGATATATAGGTGAGAGCATCAGAATCATAACAGATATGATGTCCTTTACTAAAAAGAAGAACATTCCAGGTGTAGCGGTCTTTCTTGATTTTGAAAAAGCTTTCGATTCTATTGAATGGAGCTACCTTCAAAAATGCCTTGAAGTTTTTAACTTTGGTCCTCAATTAAGACAATGGATCACAGTCTTGTATAATAACATATCAAGTTGTGTCCTGAACAATGGCTTTGCCACCAAACATTTTAATCTAAGCAGAGGTGTCAGGCAGGGTTGCCCACTATCTGGGATCTTGTTTGTTATTGGAGTAGAAATTTTAAGCAACGCAATTAAACGCTCAAGGGAAATAGAAGGTATTCAAATTGATCCAAATAACTCTATAAAAATAACCCAGTACGCCGATGACACAACTGTTTTTGTTAAAGATATTCGGTCTGTACATAGGCTCTTTGATCTGCTGCAACAATTTGAAAACTGTTCTGGTCTCCGAATAAATCAATCTAAATCAGAAATACTTTGGCTGGGATCATTACGTCAGAGAAAGGATTCCATTCTAAATTTAAAATTAAGCGATGAGTCCGTCTACGCCTTAGGTGTATATTTTTCATATGATGAAGAACTTGCCACAAAAAAAAACTTCTTTGAAAAGTTGCCTAAATTTAAAAAGATACTCAACATTTGGTCATCTCGAGACATATCTATATATGGAAGAGTAAATATAGTCAAAACGTTAGCAATATCCAAACTAACTTTTATCTGCAGCGTGTTAGACACTCCAAATGGGTTTACCGATGAAGTAAACAACATAATTTTTGATTACATATGGAAGTACAAGAATCCAAAACTCAAAAAAAACGACAATAATTAAAAATAAGAACGAGGGGGGACTTAATATGTTAGATTTTACGCTATTTGATAAAGCGTTAAAGATAGTCTGGGTAAAGCGCTTGTGCGCTAACGATAAAAGACCATGGAAATTTATCCCACTATCTTTACTTTCCAACGTTGGCGGCAACCTCCTTTTCCGGTGTAACTTTGACATTCAATATCTACCCCTGAATGAAAACTTACCAAAATTCTATCGAGATATAATTTCCCACTGGTAGAAAATTAATAGCACTAATCCGAAAACAAAAGGTGACGTGCTAAATCAAATAATATGGAATAATCAGTTTATTCGAGTAAACAAGTTATCTGTTTTTTTCCCTGGTTGGAAAAGAGTCGACATTGAAAGTCTCTCGTGCCTTTTCGACAACAAAAGTAACACCTTGATGCCTTTTAAAACCTTCATGCAGAAATACAATGTTAAGAGTAATTTTCTACAGTATTACAGCCTTCTATCTGCAATACCACAGGAATGGAAAACTATGCTAAAGCAGGAATGTCTTCTACCGTCAACTGAATACGTACCACTTGCAATCGAAAAGCTCACATGTAAAACAATTTACAATACTTTACTCAATCACCAGCAATTCCCTCCTCCAACTGCCGAGAAAAGACTTATTGAAAGCGGCTTTATCTTTCAAGAAAGACAAAAAATTTATTCACTTCCTTTTTGTGTCACAAATGAGGTAAAATTATCCGTGTTTCAATATAAAATAGTACATAATATCCTGTATACAAATAAAATACTGTATAAGATGAAAAAGAAACAGCAACCCGATTGCCCTTATTGCCATGACATTGATCAGACACCACTCCATTTATTTGTGGAATGTCCAATTGCTAAATCCTTTTGGAATAAATTTACAAGGTGGTACAACGCTTTATGTAGAGGAAACATTGCTTTGGAGCAAAACGAAATTATCTATGGTGTTTTAAAACATACATCGTCCGGTTTAACCCTAAATCACTTGATCATAATTGGAAAATATTTTCTTTACATTAACGCAGTACAAGATGACAAAAGACCCCGTTTCACAGATTTTATAACCCTCGTTAACGAAAAAATTGAATTAGAAAAATACATTGCGATTATGACAAATAAACTACCTTCTTTTACTAAAAAATGGTCTAATTTTTTAAACAATTAACTACTTGAAACTAGCTGTGTAAATACAAATATCGTTACTATACATTTGTAAGTAACTTTATTAAATTTATCTATTTGTAATAAGTATTCGTATCCGTATAGTATCGCAGCAGTAGTATTGTTCTTAGTATCATAAGTATCGTTTCGTTAGTAAAATCGTATTGTAAGTAGTTTCGTATTTCTTTTAGTCGTTCCTAGTACCGTATTGTAAATAGTGTAAGTATCACTTTATAGGTAGTATAGTTTAAGTAGTGTGTTGTAGTTTGTTGTGTATTGTATTATATGTATTGTAAATAGTGTTTGTATTAATAGTGTAAGTATAAACAATGTAATGCAATGTAAATGTAAATGTAAGTATAATATTAGTATTGTAAGTAGTGTAAGTGTTTTTGTAAGTAATAAAATAAAAAAAAATAAAAAAAATAAATAAAAATAAAAAAGTTAGGGGACCTAAAACAGGGGTAACCTCACGGTCCTCCTTTTTAAATACCGTTTTTCTGTATTTGAATAAAGTATTATTATTATTATTATTATTATTATTATTATTATTACCTTAAAATAATAAAACGTATGCCCCATTCACACCAACGGTTAAACATGTTTAAAAGTTGTTTAGTTTAACTACGTTTAAGCCTCTATCTTGAACGTTTTGAAATGTATATGACTCAAACTACCTGGAATGGTAATAAAGTCAATAAAGTTTCTTTTAGTAAAGATTTCACTCCAAATATTACGGGAGGTTAGGAGGTATTTTTCTAAACCTGTTTTAAACTAAACAACATTTAAACATGTTTAAGCGTTGGTATGAATGGGGTATTAGTCTAATTCAACTATGTTTTCCGCGATGGTTGAGTGGTTTAGTACCGGTAATGGCTGTCGGGAGGCGCGAGTTCAAGTCACGCTTAGGATGTTTTTTTTTTTTGGACTTGACATTATGAAAGTGATTTTTTTTTTTTGCGTTGGTCAAAAATCCTTACGTTCAATTTTAAAACAAATATCGAACCATGTCAGTGTGAAAACATAAGCTTACCGTAACACTGCGTTACGCGTTAGCATTGTTTAAATTGTTAATTTAGTCAGGGCTCTGTTTAAACTAGCTGTGTATGCTAAATCAGATGCTTCTGAATAAATATTCAACAAAATAAAAATAAATAAAAGTAAATTTCTTATTCACGGGTTGGCTCTTAGGAGCCTTTGATTTATGACAATGGGCGTTTTTTTTTTTTTTTTTCGTGAAGAAACAAAAATCAAATGCTACCAAAAGCAGCAAAATGGTAAATTATATCATATTTTATAACTGTAGCAAAAATTTCTTTCAATTTCGGTATGTTTAGATAAATTTAAATTTCGGGGAAAATCCAAGATTGCGGGCATCTCTTGCCGCTAGTTTAGATGACTTTATAGATCCCTATGAGTGCCATTACCCATAATATTTACCTTATCTTGTAGAGCACATCGCAGGCTATCAAGGGGGATACAACCACCCGGATCAATAACGGAAATAAAGGAAACTCTTTAAACGCGGGTTGGGTAGACAATGCGAGCTGTCTACAAGTGCAACAAAAGCACCAATTAAATTATTGATAACCTAGCTACTTGATTACTTTAATTAAACATTTCTTTGTCATTTACAGACATTGACGAGTGCTTCAACAACCCTTGTTTGAATAATGCGTCTGGTTGTACGAATACATTTGGTAGTTTCGAATGCAACTGTCCATCGAGTTACACAGGAATACATTGTCAAATTGGTAATCTTTTTCTTTGATATTACTTTCATAGTACAGTAGCCACGCACCTCTTCAGAACTTCTAATTTCATTGGATCTGGTTAACACGCACAAGTATTGTTTTCAGGGCTAGGGTCCATTGTTCTGTTGTTTGTTCTATTGTTTTATCAGCCAATCTTGTGAGGCGTTCCGAGATGTGCGTACCGCCTCTCATAGTAGCCCGCAGTTTGTTTCGCTCTGCATCTTTATGCTGAGAGATATCGTAACTAATAGGCTGCTAAAGCCCGGGGGGGGGGGACTCCCATATTAAAATGACGGGGGTGCTCGTCGAAAATTTTTGAAAAACACTCTAAAAGGTACCAGAATCTCGTTTGATGGGCGCGGCTGAAAATATTTTTTTACTCCTAAGAGGTACCAATTCTAAAACAACACATGTCATATTTTGTCATATTCGGCTCATACATTGTACCCTAAAAGGTACCGCGATAATTCTAACCGTGGTCATTTTAGATTTTCGTACCCTAAGCGATATCAATCTACAAATTTTGACCCCTAAAAGGTACGACGAGCACCCCCGTCATTTTTATATGGGTGCCAACCGCCCGTGCTAAAGAATGTTGCTATTATAAACAGAAGATGATACATGGGTGCGCCGAAATTTATCTTCGAGTGTTTAACTCGATGTCTGCGGGTGAGATATCATGTAGAACATGAGAAGAGAAATATCATAACTCCAAGAATAAAGGACACATGAAATTTTAAGCAGTTTTCCGATTAAGATTTCCAAAGATTTTTGACAATTCACCGAATACTGTCCGAAATTTTTATGAACGTTTCCGATCTAACCGAATTTTCTCTAGGATTCTAAGATCCCATTGTAGATATTTGCTCGTTTTCAATCGGAATAAGGGCAAATATGTAGTTAACTTGAAGATATCTTTACAATGAAAATAAAGTTGACATTTTCACATGTGTTAAAACATGATACTTTTCAGTGGGAGATATCTTTGTATTTCATTTCATGAAGTTTATGTAGTAATGCATTATGTGTTTTCTCTAGGAATACCAACCGACGGATTCGACGTCCTGCTGTTGTTTGATGGTTCATCCTACTTAGGATCGAATTATTTTCAGCAAACTCTGCTCTTTGCAAAGGCTGTGTTGTTGAACTATGATATATCACAAGAACAAACAAATGTGGCAGCTGCAGTCTACGCTAGCAATGTCACTATTAGTTTTAACTTTACAAAGCACTACAGTTATTCGGCTGTGGCTACAGCCATCGACCAAATTCCATTCCTTAACGAGGCACCTCTCGACGTTGAAAACGCGTTAACCATTGCCAGAAAAGAACTTTTCCCATCTGGTAGACCAAACGTGCCTAACGTTCTAGTGATGTTTGTCAGTTTCTCACTCAGTGGTAATTTTGCTACCATTTCGCAAACACTTCGTAATGATGGAGTGAAGATAATTGTCGTGGCTATTGGCAGCAGTTTTAACATACCACAACTAGAAGAAGTTGCTAGCACACCAACGTCGGATTATCTGGTAACAGCTAGTTACCAGCACATGGACACAATGCAAAATGCAGTGGGTGGTGCGGTCTGTCAAGGTGATTTTTTTTTTTGTTTTATATTTTTCTAATAAAGGCAGAGACACCCAACGAGCCAAGTTCACCAAAGGCTTTAGAAAATCATGTTTATGTTACTTTGGATGATTCAATGCCGTTTAAGCCCCGTCTACACGAGCAATTTTTATGTGGCAGTTTTTTATGTGGCAATTTTTATTTGCCCGTGTAGATGATGAAAAATGGCCAATTTTTATGTGACAACTGTATTTGATGAAAAGCTGGCGTGTTAGTTTTTATGTGGCAAATAAAAATTGCCACATACCGATAATTGTCCGTGTAGACGAAACGCCACATTTTATGTGGCAAATAAAAATTGCCACATACCGAAAATTTCAATTCATTACGAACATCAGAAGTCATTTTATTTTAATATTTATTTCCGAGAATTTACGGCCGCCGTTAATCAACCTTGTTCGAATGGGAGAAAGTGACGTCAAAGACTCTAACATACCTCACGGGTTGAAATTATAATAACAATAAGTATTGAAATTCACGCGAAAAGCAACAAAAACTTTGGACTTGTTCTTCGTGCAATTTTCTATGCAAAAGAGTAGACCAATTTCGATATATTAAAATTCAACTTGAAACAAAAGACATCACTGCGAGGCTTAGGGGAATGATAGTAGGGATTTATATGGTTTATTCCCCTAAGCCTCGTAGTGATGTATTTTGTTTCAAGTTGAATTTTAATATATCGAAATTGGTCTATTAGTAACAAAATCCTTTTACAGGAAAAGTTAATTCAAGTATGATTTCTCAGAATGTTTTAAGAAAGCTTTTTGCTTGATGCAATTTTTAGCTGGACTACCTGAGAACCGAAAAACGTTCCTTATTAGAATAGTCACTGCCGTCTTCAGAGTACAATAAAGAAAACAAGCAAGCACTATAGTAATGCAACGTTTTGATAAATTGCAAGGGGGAAGGTTAATTTGGAAAGTGCAACTAACTTCGGTTGATAAGAAGTCGGCGTGGCTTGAGAAGATGGTCTCTCTCTTTCGAAATTAATATAAACATAAAAAACATGAAACGTTTAATAAAAAAATATAAAATGCTTCGTATACCATATACAATATATTCGTTGTTGCGCAAAATTTACAGAATCGTAATTAATTTCTTAGATTAATGGCTTATTGTTCTGTTAATGCAGCTGTGGATCCTTGTTCTGCTTTTCCTTGCCAACACGGAGGTAACTGTAATAGAACTGGAAGTAACTACACCTGTACATGTCCTATGGGATTCAAGGGTCACAACTGTGAGCAAGGTAATTATTAACTGTTACTTAATTTACAACGGGTAGCATTAACACGCGACCCAACGCACTTCATCCCAGAAGGTGGACGGTGGACGTTAATCAAAGGAGAGCCGTTGACATTTGGATTTCGAACATTTGTACCGAAAAGCAAAAGTAAAAAATTTAGAACAACTAAATTCGAAGTCAATTACAGTTTTAAAGAGAATATTTAATTCACCATGATAAAAATAATTGGCGATGCATGCAGCGGCGGCTTTATGATTGCTATCCGCCTACCGTTCATCATACATGCATCACTGGGTGGCAGCGAGGCTACTTCAAACCGAACCCCATTTGTACGTTGCAAAAGCAAGGGAGGGGCTCCATCAAGAGAAACGGCGACTTCACCTTCTACGGAAGTAATGCATAATATAGGTTTTAAAATCTTGGCTCATTTCTTATAACACACAATATCATTTTTTTCACCAGATGTTAACGAATGCATAATTGACGTAACAAATTGCACAGATGGAAAACGTTGTATCAATACATGGGGTGGATATCAATGTGTTTGCCCTGGTGGTCAATATGGGAAGGACTGTGAATACAGTAAGTACAAAGCGTTCTTTTTAATACAATAATTTCATGTTGCAACTTGTCAGGAATATGTGCATATAATTTGCATAAGCAAAACTTGAAAATACCACATTCCTTTCAATGTGAAATATTGAACCAAGCATGAATATCAGAACCATAATGTCAATCTGTTTTGTTACAATGACATTAGATTGCATGTAGACAGCTTGCCCTTGAGCGTGACGTGTTCTGAAATCAATAAAAAATATGAAAACTGACACCTAGGTTTATGCCATATTCTTATTTCCTTTTTTTGTTGTTGTTGTAACAGTCGCTATTATTTGGTTACTTACTATGAAACCTTTATTTTCTCTATAGGCTTCGACAATAAACTAGACCTCGCATTTCTAATTGATGGCAGCCAAGTGGTCACTAAGGAAAACTTCGTTGGCTTCATATCTTTCACTAAAGCCATCACTGCGTCTTTAAACGTGTCAAAAGATAAAACGCACGTTTCTGCCGCCGTATATGGGGCTACTCCATTCCTGATTTTCAAGAACCAGTATAATCAGTCATCTATAGAACACGCCTTGGATAACGTAGTTTATCCAGGTAGTCTTGAAAGTAATTTGGGAGAAGCACTGTTACATATTGCTTCCAAACTGTATAACACAAGTAACAGAAGACCTAATGTCACGCGAGTCCTGGTGATCTTAACCGGAAGCAAATGTCACGATGACATCACCATTCCTTCAAACATGATTCTTAAACACTACAATGTGAAAGTATTTGTGATCGCAGTTGGAAATCAGTACAGCCATGGACAGTTAAATGAAGTTTCTTCCAATCCTGACAGCGATTATGTTTACACGTTTAATTCTGGATATAATCTTTCCGTCCAAATAGTTCCTTTTAGAGAAAATTTATCTCAAGGTAAGGATACACTTGTGCCAATATGGATAGAAGTCATAAGTTGTTAACCATCGGACGTACACGCAAACTTATACCCCTACCGTCGTACAAGGTTTTTGCGATGTTGCAATATTTCGGAAATATTTTACGTCTAATAGATAGCCTGAAATGTGCTCTACAAGATAAGGTAAATATTATGGGTTGTAGCGCCGCTGGGGTGGCGTGACGTCATCAAAAAGGGCCAAGAATATGGCCGCCATCTTTGATTTTACTAAAAAAATCAACTTTATCGGGAAAATGCCGAAATTGCAGATATTTTTGCCAGAGTTCTAAAATATGTTACAATTAATCATTTGGCTGCTTTTGGTAGCATTTTATATATTTTTTTTCACCGAAAAAAGGTGAAAAACACGAAATGGCTTGACCTCGTGCTACTTATGACGTCATATATCGTTACCATAGCAACCGATTGTCGCCAAACTTTACCAAAGTGTGTCTCAGAGATAAACGAACAGCTACTAAAGACGGCATGTGTTAATCTTAAACGGTCTTTTTTGTTTAGCACTAGACCCATGTTCCAATGACCCCTGTTGGAACGGTACATGCAGTGCTACAGGAAGCGGATACTCATGTACTTGCTATGCTGGGTATTCCGGAATAAACTGCGACAAAGGTTTGTGAATTAGCCTAAATCTTTAAGTTCATATTAAAAAAAATAATCTCCCTCACTTTGCACGTTGGTGCAAGAAATGTAAATTATACGTCTTTTTTAGTCATGACATGTTGATGATTTAACATCTTGTAAATTAATTACGCCATCAAATATCATAGCTTTGGATGCTTAAACGGAAATATATATGTAAGTAACTGTTGATGAAAATAAGCACGTTTTTAGTATTTTTATTTAACGTTTTAATTGATAGCCAATCTAGGAGGGAGGTAGGATGGCCAGGAAAAAATAAAATGTAACAATTGCTTTGCCAAAAGCTACAAAATCGTATTTTCACAATCGTATGAAAAAAAATCACAAAAAATTCAGTTGTGGAAAGGGACTGAATATAACACTTCAGAAATAACACCTTAACTTTGTCAATAATGATTTCCTGTGTATTTCATATAAGTGATAGAAGTCGCGTCGAATGCAACGAAGATTGCCTGTAGTTATTATGTTCTATGGTGAACGCTAGATGATCTCCCAATTTAATACCTACTAAACAAAATGTGTTTTCTTGTTTTGTCGTTTCTTTACCATTTTTCCTTTTTAGTCGATGATCCATGCAATCCTGATCCTTGCAAGAACCATGGTACATGTCAAGTGTTACCGCTGAATTCATATTACTGTACATGTCCTGTAGGATGGACTGGTGCTAACTGCGAAGAAGGTTATAGCCCTGATTTCTACAATGTGCAGAGGGGATTTTCAAACATGATCCACTGGCTATGATTCGCCCGAAATCAGACAATGGTAGAGGAATTACCCATCAAATAAGCTCAACGAGTAAATAGTTATTCTTTAAAAACATCGACAAAAAAAAAGATATTTGAACGTATTACACCTTTTCTGATAATCGACAAATTATGACGGGAGAATCATGCAGATGAATCGAGGTCAATGAATAGTAACAGGCGAATCGTGTTAAAAAAACGCTTCTGCACACTGCAATGATAACTTTAATTTATCGATTTCAGGAAATCAAATCTAACTCTTTGATATCATTTTATGTGTGAGTTTCCTTCACATTATGCTTGATAATGGATGGACCATGACCGGCGAATCGTATCTTGCGAATTATGTTTGAAAACCTGTGGTCTGCTCACTGCAGTAAAATCGCTTGCAATACAAAATAAAATGCATTTGAAATATGTATACTAGACGACGATAAACTAACTGTGTCATTATGTTGTTTTTTCAGACGTCGAAGAATGTTCACTGGCTGATGATGTCTGTCAAAACGGAGGAACTTGCGAAGAGATAATGGGTGACTACCACTGTAATTGTGCATTAGGATATGCAGGGAAAAATTGTGATAAAGGTACAGTACAAAAAATGTCAAAAATATGTTGAAAGCGTCACACATACTTGGTTGTAGATAATCGAAACGTTCTTACTAAGCTACTGAAATCTCGAAAACACAATGGATCAATAGCTCATTGCCATGCACCTTCCTTCGCATTATTATCCATCTCCATATGATTTTATATCAGGTCTTAAAAAACTTCAACGCGAGTCGCAAATGGCATATTATGGTATGATTCTTGAGCAAAAGTGAATGTAATAATAATAATTAAATGGTGTAAATGAAAGATATATTAAGGGCTGTTCGTATTTTATTTTACAGCTTTCACTGAAACCATGATAGATCTGGTGTTTATGATAGATGGCTCATCTATTCAGCCTCAAACAGGAAACAATATATCGGAAAAAATAGTACAGGTCATCAAGTTCACTTTAAGTTACCTTCCAAGCCCCAATACAAGAGTAGGATTGGTCCTCTATGCAGCTGACGCGAAGGCAGAAGGCTATTTTAATTACACGAGGAACCAAACAAGTCAAGCCCTGGACTTCTTACAACATCTTCCTGGAGGCACATTTATTGGAAAATCGCTTAATTATACAAGAGAGCATTTCTTCAACAACAGCCGCCCAAACGCACATCGTGTTCTAGTATTGTTCACTGATAAAACGTCTAATGACGTCGTCTATGCGGCTTCAAAACTGCTGCGTGATATGAACGTGACTCTCATCGTGGTTGCTTTAGGAGACTGGTATGATGCCTCGCAAGTAAACAGTATCGCCAGTAATCCTCATTCGGCGACGATACTTCTTACTACATACGTTCAAATAGTGAAAGTGCGTTGGCGAGTCCATGAAATGATCTGCGAAGGTAAGTCAAGTATAAGTATTATCAACCACTTTGTTGACGCCAACTGTTTTATAGCAGCCGCTCTGAGTTTTCACTCCTACATGTAATGACCTATTTGTATGCATTCCCTAATTCCGCTAATCGGAGGTCATCTTGCAAAGATACCTATGACACCCGTTATTAGGACATTTTTGATCCAGCACTGGGGACTGCAGCCCCTACCCATTTCAAACAGTAATGCGGGGTTGGTTTTGCTTTTTGATCTACAGCTGTGGACCACTGTCATAGCAATCCATGCGCAAATAATGGAACTTGTAACAACTCCCTGCATGGCTACCAATGTTCGTGTCCTGAGGGTTTTACCGGACCACTCTGTGAAGAAGGTAAGGAAAGTTTCAAATAGAAGGTTGGAGTAAAAAGTAGGAAGAGAGCGTACGTAGACTTTGGAACTGCCTGAAGCATTTGTAGTTATCGAACGTATTTGGAAGAGTAAAAATGATGACAGATAAAGAGTAATTGTGCATTTTGATATCAATAAAAAGCAGCCATTGGCAATTGATAAAACTCTCTATGACTTAACAGTGATAGACCATTGCGACCTCAACAACACATGCAGCGTGGGACAAATCTGCATCAGCCGTATTGGAAGCTACGACTGCGTTTGCCCTGAAGGTTATTATGGGGAGCAATGCAACAAAGGTAATCAAAAGCAAGAACAATAACAACTAGAAGCAATGCAACTGTTTATTGCTAATTTAACATGAGCCCTCAAAATTACAATTCCAATAAGGTTAAACCACTCAGTGAGGAATGTCTAATTTCAAGATAAGTAGCAATGTATATTCCAATAGTTTGTTTTAAAAACTTGGCTATCCCTTTTGTCAGGTGAAAAGTATTTCAAGTGTCTTGAAAACGATAAACAATATATACTTACCTATGGGCTATGGAATCAGAGCGTTCCTGCAAATTTGACCTGCAGGGACGCACCAGCTTATTTGTAGGTACGCCACAAAATATAAATTAAAAATTAAGATGAGTATAATAAAAATAATTTAACTATAAACTACTAAATTGTGCAGAATAGGACATTGCACTATATTTTTCTAAATTAAATGTATTCCTGTTGTACCCTCAATCAATACTTATTACGATTTATTTACTTTTATTTTTCATTTATTTTATCTTAGCTTGCAATACAACGATAGATCTAGTGTTTCTTGTGGATGGAACCAAGGAACTGAAAATGAAAAATTTTAAGAGAATTTTGCGATTTATCAAAAACATGGCCAAAGTCCTTCATGTTTCTCCGCAAGACACTCACATTAGTCTCGTTGTTTACGGCGACGATCCTCAGACAGTTTTCGACCTCACCGAACACTTTTCTTTAACGGATTTGAACCACACCCTCTCCAAAGTACAATTTCCCAAGAAAAAGAAAAGATATATTGGAAAAGGACTCAGTTATGTGAAAAACACTGTTTTTGCAAAAACTGGTCGCAGTGGAGTGCGTAAAGTACTTATCCTTCTACAAGGCAAAAAATCAAAGGACGGTATTGGAAGCATTTCACAAGAGATCAAGAAATACGGAGTGAAAATTTTCGCAGTTGGTTATGGTAATAAGAAGGTCAAGGGACAGCTGAAGGAAGTTTCATCCAAGCCTTTGTCACTGTATTACAAAAATATAAAATACTCAAATTTGGAAACAGCTTACTTTGTACAAGACATGAAAGCATCTATTTGCATGGGTAAGTATCCATTGATAATGTCAGTAAAATGCTTAGTCGATCGTTCTAAAAAAACGTTGACCATTTCTATAGACAATAGATATTGTATGAATGTTTAGACTATTTCCACGCAACACTTTGTGCGTTTTTATGTAGAAAACGGTACCGTGATATTGATTATACTGTATTATGCCAGAATTCGGCCCCTTGTCATAATTGATCCACAGATATCACTTTTGGTATTGTTCTCTATTTTGAACTTTTAGCGCCCTTTTAAATCCAATTTCCACTAAGAACACGATGAAAGCATATATTTTTAATGGCAATGTTAATTCCGTCATACTTACATATAAATTATGCCTCATTTTTCAGCACTTAACCCATGTTCATCATTCCCTTGCCAAAATAATGGAAGGTGTGTTTCAAATGGAGATGAGGCCACCTGCGCATGTCTAGAAGGATACTCGGGAAGTAATTGTGAACACGGTACGTTATGAACACAGAAATTAAAAAAGGGGTAACAAAACATTAATTTATCATCTTTACCTTAAGGGATCGATATTGAAGTGATTGAGTTGTTCCATTTCAATGTTCTGCTAGATAGAATATGGAAATGCTGTCAGTTTTGTGCTTTGGCAACTGTAGCACTGAAAGAGTTAGACTTGGCCCCAGTATGGTTGATCCTATTGCATTTCCGCGTAATGCTTTTCTTTTATAAATTGTGCTGTTATCACTGCGTTATTGACGTATTAATTTATAGATTCGTGTTTTTTTTTGTTTTTGGCCAGGAATTTCTCCGTGTTTTCCAAACCCATGCGAAAACGACGGAAAGTGCATCCAGTCGGATAACTCATACACCTGCCACTGCAAAGATGGTTTTACATCGGAAAACTGTCAAGATGGTGAGTATGCAACTGGATAACGATAATAAATACTTTACTGAACACACTTGCAATTTGTAAAGATCTAACATATCAGATTAAAACTAACAGAACGAGGCACACTAGTCACCCTAATTACATGTACTTATTATTCATTTAATCAATTAAATAATTTATAGTTTTCAATATTTTCATACCGTAGAAGAGTGTCAGACAAGTGTTTTTCCACCCATGTATTTACAGTATAATCCAAATCGTGCAGGCTTTTGGTATTGCGCATTTTGCGATCGCCAAATGACTTAAAACGATAGATACTAAAGACACTAAACAATACCCACATCACAACACAACGACATACGAAATAAGAAAAACTCGATTTTTGATTTTTCGCTGTACACTGCGTTCCACATTTAGCATCCTACGATTTCTCATTTTACGTTCATAAACGTGTCTTGACTGATTTTCAGATTGCAAAGTCCTCAATTCCCAATTCCTGACGCAAAATTGAATTTTACTGATTCCCGATTAAAGGAAAATCAAAATAGGTTAGCCATAGTAAGTTAACAATCTTGTTAGACTTTTAACAGAAGCAAAATACCAATAAAAAATTAGTAGTTTGCAGAATTTAGTGTATTGAAACTCGCCTGTTTTTCAGATATTAATGAGTGCGACTCCGATCCATGTCAAAACAACGGGACATGCAAGAACACGCCTGGAGGTTATCAATGCGTATGCCCACAGGGTTACCTAGGAGATAACTGCGAATCAGGTGGGAGACAGCAATGAACAATTATAGTCTATAACAATGTCAACTAAAGTGATATATGCATGGCCTGGTGAAATCCACAAATTTTTGCCACTCCAAAAACAAAAGGCTAATCTTACCTCTCTCTAACCCGTACACTCTGTTGAGCCCTAAATATGGACGCACGGGGAACATACTTCCGTGACGTCTCTCGGTCCCAGCCTTTTTAAGCGCGGCGGGAATTTTTAAAAGCCGAACTTTGGCGGACCATAAAAAATCGGGGTTTTAAGCAAAATCAAATTTTTTTTGCGGTATTTTGTTCAGAAAAATAGTAAGATTTTTTAAGCAAAAAACGTTTTTTGGGGGTTATATCCACTTTAATAGAACAGTGTAGATATGGATATCAATATAACTTTGTATTCCAAAATAATTGTATTACGTTTTTCTAGCATTTTGCTGGCTGGAAGACATTTATTCACCACAACATAGAGATTAGGTTTTAAAATTCCGCTTTAAAAGTACTAACCTAGTGGGTTTCTTGAATACAACTCTTAACGTTTTGGTACTAATTTGTTATTTTAGTTTGCAAACGCCAAGACTTCAATTTAGCCTTCTTAGTGGATGGTTCCGCAAGTATGAAGACTCTGAATACGTCCGCCGCTTTACAATACAAAACTCTGATCAAGACTGTCATCGACTTTTACAATGTCGGCAAAGACAATACTAACGTAGGGCTTATGGTTTACTCATCAATCAGTATAACTAAGTTCACATTTGGTGCTTATTACTCGAAGTATGACATCAACAAAGTTATCGACACGTTGGACTATCCGGAAAACGCTACCAACACAGGGGCGGCACTCACTGCTATTCAGACTGACATGTTTTCTCACGCACACTTGGGAAGACCCAATTGCTTGGTTGCAATGACCGATGGAGTCTCCAATGATGATGTTTCGATACCTTCGGCGCATCTCAAGGCCATGAAAGTTGTTACTATTGCAGTTGGTGTCGGTGATTATTATGCTGAGGAAGACCTTCAAGAGATAGCAACTAAACCGGCTTTTGTGTTTCAAACGCCATCTTATGACCAGCTCCCGATAACGGCTAACAAGATTAAGGAGTCTCTTTGCAATGGTAAGATGACACTAATAGAAAGCTATTTGAATCAGTGACAATGAGTATTGCGTTAAAAAGTCTAAACTTCTTTCGCCTTTTTTGAGTCATTCAAAAACATAACAATTAATCTTTAAGCTATGTAGTAATCTAAAGTTTTAAAAACAAACTATGTTTACAATAACGTTTCCCTCAGTAAGCTACCACTATGGCAAGCGATATTAATTGTTTACATCACATCTCTCACCGACGCGAGCCGGATGATGGCTTGGTGGCTTACGAATATTACAGCCCTAACTAGACTCAAACCTTGCGAAATAAAATGTTATCCTACAAGTACATTGAAATATATGCTATAAAGTGGCATTGCGAAGTGGTCTTAATATTTAAAAAAAAAGTTGTGTGAAAAAAAAGATGTGTGTTTTCCTCAGAAGTGATTATGTGCGGGTTGGGAGTACAGGAGTGTGTATAACGTCCTATTCTCTTTCACTAGCCGTCGACCACTGCTTCAGCAATCCATGCAGTAACGGTGGAACGTGTCAAAGCCTGTCAGATAGTTACACATGTACTTGCCCTCAGGGGTATACTGGAGTCAACTGTGAGTTAGGTAGGTGATAATATATTACTTTTAAGGCATTGTTTTTTAATTAAAGACAAGAGGTGGAGTCTCCCTGATAAACCTGAACAAACACGTGTTCTTGGAAGTTTTTGTACGCGCAAGCCTTCCACCCACGTCCATCGTTAATATAGCGAAGGTTCCGCGTTCACAAATCCTATAAAGAACTGTGTTCACTTACTTCAATTCACTCTTTTTTTTACAGATATCGACGAATGTGTAACCAGGTCATGCGTAGCAAGAAAGATGTGTATCAATTTCCCGGGGACATCATTTTGCAATTGCAAGCCAGGTTTCTTTAACTCGCAAAGCTCGTGCACTGGAGGTATGTGAAATGTTGTCACCGGGATTTCTTGGAAAATAGCTAGTCCAAAGGTTTTAAATTCGAATATGATAGAACAATATGCTCCTTGATTCGGTGACTTCGGCACCCGTTAAAGATTCATTGATTAATGGATAAACGTGGGCTGTTTGAAAACATGATAATTACTTGTCCAGTGCTTTGTGGACAGCATTAATGTGACGCATCGCTTAGCTTAGCACTATTGAATACAGCTTGAAAGGGCCTCCTATGGGCATAATAAAACACTTACTTGAAATTGCTGTGTAGCTGTTTCAAAAAAATTATATTCAAATATTTCATTGCTTTTCCATCTTAACATTCTTCCTTTTCATACAGAATACTCAAGTGGCTTCAACATTGCTTTCATCTTGTATACTGGAGATGACATTGACAAATATCAAAAGGGGAACTTTAAGAAGCAAGTGGAGTTCGTAAAGGGCATTACCAAATGTTTACATGCTGATAGAAATGACACTAAAGTGGGAATCATAACATACGCAGACAAGCCATATGTGAAACATAATCTAAACGACAACAGCACCCATGCTGCGTTAGAGAAAACCTTGGAAGATCTGAACATTACTGGAAAAGGAAGATACGTTGGAAAGGCAATTCACATGGCAAGAACAAACTTATTTAACCGTTCAAGTGAAAATGTGACGAACGAAGTCCCAGGTATCGTTGTTGTGTTAACTGATGACGCCTCAGATGACGATCTTGCAGTCCCTTCATTTGAGTTAAAACGTGATAACGTCACAATTTTCAGTATTGGCATTAATCGATATAGTCGTGGTCAGCTGAATGAGATGGCGTCAGATCCCAATTCTGAGCACGTGTTTACCGTTGACAGCTATGATGGTCTGGGTCCAGTGATGGACCCTTTAAAGGATGCAATCATCAAAGGTGAGGACATCATAGTGAACAAGCTATAGGCGGCCAGTACTCCACTATCCTACTGAAATTTGAAACAGACTTACCTATCTACTCTAGACCGGAGCCGTTTGTTACAAATGTGGTGCTTATAAACCCTATTCAGCCTGGGCTTTTTTTTAGTTTCTGAGCCTGGGGGGGGGGGGGGGGGGACACATAGTGCCCCCCCTCCTCATAACTTGAAGAACATTAAGGCTATGAAAATGAAACTTAGAGGGTATATAGTACGTCCAAAACTGTCTCCTTTGCGGTCCGCACAATGGAACGATGACGTCATATGACGTAATTATTAGGTAATTAGTTATACGGCCGCCATCTTGGATCCGCCATCTTGGATTTCTGAAATTGTTTAAACCTCTTAAAAACCGTCCAAATTCACTCAAAATTAATCAAAAGCAATAAATAAACTCTAAATGACGTAAAATATAAAATTTATAGCAATAAACATTGTTTTTCTCCATTCAAAGGTATAAATATGCAAATTTCAAAAAACATGGCTGTCAAAATCTTGTTGCCATGGAAACATCAAGTCACGTGATCCAAAAATTGTCATATGAAATTGTTTCCAGATAAATTTTAGGAAAAGTCACAAAGTTTGATGGCGTTTGAATACATATTAAAGAAGTTATGAATGTTGAAAGTTAGCGCGGGTACTTTGTGCCCCCCCCCCCCCCCCCCCCCCCAGGCCGAATAGGGTTAAAAAGAGGCCTGGCATCGGGATGAGATCATATTAATATCTCGTTTTCTATTTACTGAGCAAATTAATTAATACATTCATTCTAAATCAACGATAATTAAAACAATAACAAAGTGGCAACATAACAAAAACAGTTAGAAAATAGTATCGTTAACACCTGTCAACTAGCTTCAACAAACTTGCAACTTGCCACAATTTCGTGCGGGAACAGTGTGCGGCAAAAATGTTTTTACGTAACATTTTTTCTCAGATCTTTTCTTTGTCATACGCTCGTACTTATGATCAACAGTACATATTTCTCATTACATTTCGGTTTTTTTTTTCAGAAATTGAACCTTGCTCTATGCACCCTTGTTCCAATGGAGGTACTTGTCATAATCTTCCTGGTGGCAATTATAGATGTACATGCAATTCTGAGTGGACAGGAAAACACTGTGAAGTGGGTAAGTGAATGTATCAAGCACCTTTAGCTTACAAGTAAAAGTTTATTGGATAATAATTTAACAATTTGTTCTTAGTTAAAAATTACATTATTTTGTTAATAGTCTAAGTGCTTTACAAGGACTCCTTTCGCTGTATGATTTATTTTGATAACACATTTTTCAGCTGTCATAATACTTCCATACAGGAGTCATACATACCTTGTTGTTTTAGTTCTTCTAAAGTTTTGTTTGATTATCTTGATGGAACTAATGCTATGGCGTGACCATTCAAAATGAACTCTTTTCGGCAGTACTTTTGCATGTCACCATTTGTTTTTCAATATTTTAAAATGGGATTTGGGATTTTTCTTCAATTTCGATTTGTGGCACTCGTGGGAGTTAAAGTGTAAATTTAATTGAACGGTCTTCAGCTGCAATTTCCACTGGTTTTATTATCTTTTATATCCCTTTTTTTACTTTTGAACTAGTTCATAACATTGTTCTTGTTTTATAGCTGGGTCATCTTGTGACAAATCCTCGTCTCCTTGTAATGGTAATGGTAACTGTACAGTCAATGATGATGGGTCCCCCCAGTGCGCATGTACATCTGGATGGAATGGAACCAGCTGTGAACACGGTAGGTAATGTAATATATCTATAAAAAAAATAACAAGCAAACACCAGTAAAATCCCTCCACGATTCAATCATATTGTATTAACTGTACAAAACAAAGTTGTCGGAGAGATCGAGTCACTATTGCCACTAAAAGACTTCCGGTGAGTTATATTTTTTAGGATCGGATATGCCTGTCTTTTCATGTAAAATAAGTTGTTACATTGCAAGTACAAGACCCGGAAACAATTTAGTGACTGTAATAAGACATAAAGGCGCTTATATCACTAGCTACTTTACGTTACACTAAATGTTAAGTCTTCAAATTAAAGGAGTATACGCATTTCATTTTTGTAGATGTTGACGAATGTTTACAGAATCCTTGTGCAAACCATGCCAAATGCATAAACATCCCAGGAAGCTATTACTGCAAGTGTCCGGTGAAATTCGTTGGAGAACATTGTGAGAGACGTAAGTAACGTTTCCTTTCTTATTAGTTCTGTTTGTTTAACTTTTGTTATTGACGTGTTACGTGCACTTTAACCATTTAAGCCCGAAGGTCTAAACATAAACCGGGCCTTACTTGTCACCATACATTATTTAGAACACATATTGGGAGAAATTGTTAAACGATCAAGCGAATCCATCTTGGGTGAACATTATCTTAATTCGTTTTACCTTTCTGCTTAATAATGCAGTGATACTACAAGAATAAATTTGATGCTGATCACTAATGGGGGATGAAGGGTTAAGCTGAACGCTTCAGGGGCGGATCCAGGAATTCCTGAAAGGGGGGGTTGTACGCCTTATTGACTTTCGACGCCAGGCCCAGTACAACATGCCTTCTGTTTCATCAGATAGCTCCGGGGTGTTATTGACTATGATTGATGGTACTAGATAAAGCAGGTGGGAGGCGTGGCGATCCTCGTCAGAAAATAGGTCTTGCATTTGAATTATCAGGGAATCAAGGGGAATAGCCACAGATTTTTTGAAATGATCGATTGGATCCTGACACGACCTTTTCACATGTCAACGTTCTACTGTCGAGAAAAGTACATTATCGTTTCCTAACTTGACAATCAGTTAATTGGTGGAAGTGAAACAACTACGTATAAAACAATTTTATTCTATTATTTTTATGATGAATCAAACAAATAAAAAAAAAATACTGCTCAAAGAGGGGGGGGGGGGGGTTGCAACCCCTCAACTTTTCCCCTGGATCCGCCTCTGCGCTTATCAGAGAACATTGAACTGATTGTTAGTCAGGTCGATACATGTACATAATGTACATATATGTTTTATGTTTAACACATAAATAGAGCAATTTTTGTTATTGACATTTCTACACCTAATTTAATTTTTTGGTTTTAGGTTGCGAAGGCCAATATGTCAACATTGGTTTATTGATTGATGGTTCTGCTAGCATGGAACTTATTGGTGCTGGTAATTTTAACAGAACCCTCGAGTTTGTAAAAGACTTGATCGAACACTTTGACGTCTCCAAGAAGAGAGCTAACGTCGGGTTGGCAATCTTTTCCGACGAATACCATCAAGTATTCAATTTCGATGATTACTATAATTCTTCAGCGGCTATTGCTGCCGTGAATAACATATCTTACCCAAATCGTGGAAGACAAACCGGAAAGGCACTGAACAATGTACGACATAAGTTGTTCTCTAAGTCTACACTTAGAAAAGATGCTTCCAACTACTTGGTTTTACTCACATCAGGTTCTTCCTATGATTTAATAAGAACTCCAGCAAAGGAACTGCGTGACCGTAACGTGACCATATTTGCTATCGGAGTCGGCGACGACTATGATAAAGATGAATTAGAGGAAATAAGTGGCGATACCGATCAAGTGTACGGCACGTCCTTCGATGGCCTGAAGGAACTCAAGAAGGAGCTGAAAAGACAAATTTGCATATGTAAGGTTTTTGTTGTTACCGTTTTATAAAGTTGGACAGAGTGTAGTTTACAAACACACACACACACACACGCCTGTTTATATTTAGATAGTTTTTTTTTTTCATTCTTTTTTCTTTCTTTTTTTTTTCTTTGTGAGAACACTACAAACTTTCTTTAATTTCGAATTGAATATCTTTGTTTACGTTTCGAAACTGGAACAAGAGCCCCTCCTTTAACCCTACCCAGACTGGAGGGAGGGTGGGAGGCGGAAAGTGCTTGCGCTGATTTACAACGTTTCGACTTTAAAAGCATTCATCCAATACCTACGAAATGCTGTGACTTTTTCCTGAAATTCATCTGGGAACAATTTGATGTGACAGATTTCAGTTCATGACATGTGAACTATCCATTACAACCATAATAACTTGACAAGCACATTTACCCAAATTGTAAATTTTCTTAAAATAACATTCAAACGGAACTTTTAAAACATTTTTGTAGTAACATTTTATAATTTAAACCGTTTCGAATTTTTCTTCTGATTATGATTAGCTTTGACTTTTTGCTTTCCTAACATGATGGAAATCCAACATGTCCGCAGCCATTCCAAATCATGACGAAATTTCCGCGTCGTATGACACCACTACACCACATGACCTACCTTAACTTAGACACTTTTGACGTACTAACAACTATCCATGTTGAAATAGCCATGCATAACTTTAATATTATTACGTAGGGAGGGTGGAGCAATCTGATTGTTTCGTGGCCTTTCGTCAAACAATACTGATTTTCCAAAGTTAATGTAATACTTTCGGTTTTTACTTTTTTTAGTGGAAGACAAGGACAAGTGCAGCTCCTCACCGTGCATAAATGGTGGAACGTGTGTAAACGTCGGCCGTAGTTACCGCTGTGATTGCCGTCGAGGATTTTATGGACGACAGTGTCAGATTGGTATGACTGCTATCAATTTACTAAGATATACATGTAACACGTATTTTCTTTGATCAATAGTTAGTTAATTTAGCTTGCGTGAAATCTATGTTACCCTTGGGCTTACAATCGGGTGTGTATGGAATTGTATTTTTTACTGATATGTAATTTTCGAGGCTGAGGCTTCTAGTGGCTGTTTATTTTTTTTTTCGGACACATTTTTTTCCAACGACATGCGATGTTTCTGTGGCAACCACGTTATAGCTGCTAGGTCGAGATGTTGAGTGTAAGTATCGTAACACAGCAAAACCCAAGGGTAGGTCCGTAAACCGCCCATATTGGTGGTGTAAGTTTGCTTTTACCCTGGAGGGTTAACAACAATAACAACAACAGCAAATCATATGCAACACGACGTAGTCTCGTCACAATATTAAAAATATATTATTTATGCTTTTCTCATCAGGTTGTGGGTTCCGTGAGCTAGGTCTTAAAGTGCCAAATACTCGACGAATTCCAGACAAAGACATTACAGCTTCGTCTAGAAAAGTCGAAGGACGTTCAGCATACCGTGGGAGAATTGGGGTAGAGGCTATGGGAAAGTGGGAGGACGGATGGTGCTCAGCACCAACAGACACTGCGCCTTACATTCAAGTTTTCTTCGGTAAGTGCTTATCTATACAGTTATCCACCCAGAGGAGTGTGGAGAGGGATAACCTGCTGTCCTGGTTATCCGTTCTGGTCTGAAATTGAGAATAGACTTTTACAATTTTGGTATAACCATGCAGGCTTGACAAAATGTTCTGAAAATAAACTCTCATTATCTTAGAAGAAGCCGGCCGTACATCCTTAAGAGGGAGTTTATAGCTGTTTATAACCAGTGCATGCGCATTGTATCTTTCTATAGGTATCCACTTCTAGAAGTTTTGTTTGACACCCTGCGTTTTAGTGATGAAAGCTTCGGATTTAATTTATCCTCGAAACCAATAATGAAGGATTTACTAGATAGATAATTTCGATGATGTAATTATTTTGTCATTCACTTGCCGATTTTATCAAAAATATAAAAGATTTAGTCATAGGTAAATCTCTAGTAAAACCTGTTTCAACGAGGTTTTTTCTAAACAAGGTCAGAACCTTTTTCAAATGGAATTTTCTTGATAATTATATGTTCTGATTGTAACCTTTTTCATCAAGGATATCTCACAAATGTCACCGCCATTGAAACGGAAGGAGTCACAGACGGCGACACGGGCATGTGGGTTGAGAGTTATTACGTGTCGACAAGCAACAGCTCCGAAACTAGATCATTTGTCAACTACACTGAAGGAGGAAATACCAGAATTGTAAGCTTTTTAATGTTTACTACACCCCCACCCCCCATTTCATTACCTTAAAACACGAATAGCACGCGGACACACAAATCGAGTTGCTTTCGCCTCGAACATTCTAACAAGCCACAGGAGGGTTTTATAAACGCCCAACATTTGAACACGACCATCCATTTAGCTTATTTGCCGCAAGTCAAATGACACAGGAATTGTATAATCATGCCAAATGGTCGCCATCTTAGATCGGTTATCTTGGATTCCTATCATGAAAGAAAAGTGCCAAAATTGATCTTAAGTTTACAACAATAGTCATATGTTTTCGTTTAAATTTTAGTTTAACCCTCGGACGTACACCCCCACAATAAGGTTTTTCGCCGATATTTTCAACACCATTCAAGATTAGCACATGCCGTTTTCAGAAGCTGTTCATTTATCCTTAAGACCCATGTTGATAAAGTTTTGCGACAACCGGTTGCTATTATAACGAGATATAACGTCATAAGTAACATGTAGTCAAGCCATTTTTGAATAAAAATGCGTGTTTTTCACCTTTTTCAGTGAAAAAAAAACATATAAAATGCTACCAAAAGCATCAAAATGTTTAATTGTATGTTATTTTGCAACTCAAGCAAACAATTTTTGCAATTTCCACATTTTCCCGATAAATTTGAATTGCAACAACCCCCCTTTGTACCACGGTTGGGGTATATGTTTGCGTGTACGTCCGAGGGTTAAGCAGAAAACTCAAAATTGGGTAAGCGTGCTTGTCGAAACATGGTCACATGGTCACAACGTCACATGTCATAAAAAATATAAAGGAGTCTAAGACAGAATGCCCCTACCAAAAACATAGCAGTCGGTCATTTTTAACATCCTCAACAATGACCCCTACCCCCCCCCTCCCCCCCACCCCCCACCACCACCACCACCACCACCACCCAGTCTCTCCTCCCCCTTTCCGATCTGTATAGGGCTAATGAAGTCCTTTTCGAACGTTCCCTTTTTTATTTATAGTTCAAAGCCAATGACAACATCAATGGTCGAAATGTATCTCTCCGTGGAACAAGCGCCCATTACATTCGAATTCATCCACTCGCTTATCAGGGAATATCTCCTTGTTTGCGTCTTGCTATGTATGGATGTGACTCAGGTAGGTACTATGCCATTTTACATGAAATCGTCTTGTATAATTTTGTAATTGAGATTCTTCACTTTGAATCCACCATTCTGATTGGCCTTTACATGTAGTTGCCATGGACAATTCATTAATAGCCATCTCCCACTCTAGTTATTATTTGAATTTTCTCTGATCTGGTGCCGTTTTCTTTTTATATGTATTTTAGTACCGCTTGCACAAAAAGGTACACATCTTCGTTCTGGATAATATAACAGGTCGTCGAATATAATGACCATGTATCGTATATTACGCGTTGGATGGGTGAAGAAAATGAACGACGAATGATAGAGCAAATAAAGAGGAAGTCAACGAAAATAGATTAGGCAGGGGTATTTTGTTTTCAGAGTGCTTTTTCATTGTAGACGTTTTGTTTCCTTTCATCAGAAGACTTTCCCTCACTGGGTGTTGTATTGCAAAGCTCCGACGACAAGCCAGAGGATGAGTCATCTGGGTTTGACACTCGTCTGGCAGGTTGGTCTGCTCTTTCTATTTATTGGCTAAGTAATTAATCCTAATCTTTCATAAGAGAGGTAAATAAGTGGTTTGAGGGCATGGGCCTGTTCGACTCCACATATGACTGCAAAAGTCCGTCATAACTGGGTCGAGTTTGTTGCTGGTTCTTGTTCTTGCTCGGGGCTTTTTTATGCTTTTTCACTTCAAGTTACATGGTTTGAGTGTATTAATGAATTCTAATTACCTCGACTGTTTGTCTTTTCTTCATTCTAGTTATCCCAGCAGTAATCTTCCTTGCCCTGCTGACTGGTGCTATTATCTTTTTTTTACGTTATTATCAGTAAGTAAACAGTGTTTATGTTCTCGTCCTTAAGTGATTGATAATATAGATATTTCTGCATTATTGCTCGTGTTGGGAAAGGGTTAACTGAATAGATGTTTAAGGTGAACTTTAGCTGTTTCAGCTCCAAACAAAATACACAAGTTTCTGCATTATTAAGGTCAAAAAGATTACCATTCACATAAATTACTGCTTATTAAAAGCTTACACATTCTTCCAGTAAGTCTCAATATGGAAGGAACAAGTATTATAAGGTTGCCATGAACGCATTGGTTTTTAGTCAGTGGATTCTTTATCCGGGCTAATTACAAAAACCTACCACATTTTTTTCATTCACTTTTTTAGAAGGAAACACTCAGGAAAGCTGAAAGGATATTCAGGGCTAGATGAAGATGAAGACACCTATCAAACCTTTCCTTTTGACGTGCCAATGTACGAGGTACAGACTGTGGCCATAGAGATGGGACCTGAAAAATCAGTTGGTGTAAACGGTAGAGGAGTCTGGAGAGAAACCACATACTCTATATCCAGACAAGTACAACAATATCACAATGCCATATACGACGAAGTGGATGCCGACAAGCCGGAGTTTGAAACGCAAACGTTGACTGTAGAGGTGGGAAAGGATGCAATTGCAAGGGAAGTATTTTACGAGACTAGTGTAGCAACTGAGGATACTACATCTCTTAGTGGCTTAACCTTTGAGACACAGCTTATGGACGAAATTTACGACAACCCCTTCCACGGTCACATCTTTACTGACGTAGAAGAGCAGGAGGAAATTTATGAAGCCCGATATCAAAATCTGATTAACGAAGAAGACGATGACGACATCTACGATAGTGTTTTTCCAGAGTTTCCGTCGCACGATGTACAGAAAATGACCTTGGAACTTGCACCCCAAAAAACAGTTTTGGTGGAGGGTATTTTCTCTAACGATAATAAGGTAAATAAAAAAAGTTACTTATTCTGGCCATTTCCTTGAAAATGAAAACAACTTATCATCCTTTGTTACCAGTATAATATAAAACTAAATAAAGGACGCAAATTCCAAACTTGAAAGTTTGATCTGCATCTGAAAATTATATCTGTTATTTTTCCACAGTTTTCAATCTTCAAAGCATAATCACGCGCAAAGTTTTTGGCAATAAAATTGTCACACTGGCCTGGCGTTCCCAAAAGTTGAATCACTAGTTAAAACTAACTCTTTCAACGATTACGACAACTAAATACCCCTTGCATAGTTTTTCAAGATTTGTTTCACTCGCAACTTCATTTCTTGACGCGTTGAGCGAAACATTCCTTAAAATGACACCGTAATGCCTTGGTTTGAGAACGAGTACAAGATTAAGTATGATTACGTTGGAATTTCAAGCCAGTCACGTACCCAGAAGTCTCACTACTTCCTGTTGCTGACCAGTAGATAAGACGAATGTGATTGATGTAACAAGACATTATCTTAAGCATGTGAACTAGGTTTAATAACTCGTACTCGTCCTCAATCTCGGACTCTCTCTTAGTCCAAGCCAAATGTCCCTAATAACATATGAACAGTTACGTTTTACATGCCCGTCAATCATAATTATGGCAACAAACATTTGACCTATTTAAACAGTTCATCTGACAAAATGGAACGAAATTTGCCAAACACACTTCCAGAGGCATAGTTTTCGCTCTTAAAGGCGTGATGTCCTCACTGCTGACGCCCTCGTGGTCGCTTAAGCTTCCATTTTTAGCTTTCCTTCAAGTGGTCGTTTGTCGCAAGTTGAAAGATTGGGGCAACGTGGCCAAACTCAAACAGCAACAAGAAGAACGCTCTTAATATTAAAAAAAAAAACAAGAACTTGTAGACCTTTTGTGTCGGGTGAAGGAAAAGTTTCCCTCTTGTCGAGAACGGGTCAATACCCTTAAAGATAAGGATTCAGCTGTAAATTTGAAATGAGCTTATTTCATTATTTCTTACTTCTTAGATATTTGGCTTTGACCGTGTCAACACATTGCCAAGTAAAGTGAGCACGTTACAACGAGGAGGGAACACATTACCAAATGGAAAAAATACCACCATGCCAAATGGAAAAAATACCACCATGCCAAATGGAAAAACTTCTAACACATTGTCAAATGGGAGAAACACATTGCCGGGTGGAAGAAACAGTATGCCGAGCGGAAGAAACACATCAAAACGTGGAAAAAACACATTAAAAAGAGGACGGAAATGAATGACCTGTAAGTGGATTTTATGTAGAGGATATTTTTTATGCTACTAATCTGGTGACATATAGAAATCCGGGCACTTTTAATCTAGTGTCTTAGCCTAAGATAGCGGCACTTAGAAACATAACCTCTTCGCAGGGAATTAGATCCTATTAATAAAACTCAATGCGTATTTGATTTTATTTTCTTCCAGGTTCTTTTCCATTAGGTGTTTTGTTTCGTTAGTCAGAACAACCCTGGAAGCTTTTTAACGCATCAGCCAACGTGCCGCCTTGTGACTAAAACGTATGAATCATTAAATCAACACAGAAATAATAGAACCATGCTCGACACAAGTAAATACGAACGATATATTAGTAATAAGGCGATAAAACGAACTGTATTACTTCATATGTTCCATAGTCATTGTATTTTTATTAGTACTTATAGTAAAATTCTGTAGTCGTGATTGCGTGTGTCAAAATTCACCATCTCTTATCAGAGTTAACAGCATAGAAATTGCATTCATTAAGATGTATGTTGCACTTCAACAGCATAACCTGTTCTTTAGGATTTTGCAACTTACAGTAAGCATGTTTTCATGTTTCGAATCCACCAATAGCTGTAAAAGCGAAGACATATGCTAGTTTAATGGAAATTCCATAGAAAATGTCAATCTTAGACCTCGTATATTTATCAAGAATGTACTCCATCGTATAGCTATTAAATATTGCGTTTGAAGCAGCTCTGTTTACAAGTGTAATTTGTCTTGAGAATGGTTGTTCCTAGCCTGCGGGAACATAGGTTTTTGTACTCTTTTCTTCTCGACCCTTGTTTCAACCGCCAATTAGAAATGGGGTGATAAGATTTGCTGAGGTAGTAATTTCTCTGGCAAATCAATTAGCACACACGCTCGCAAGCATGCTCGCGGTGAATATTCCATGGAGCTCGCGTGTTGAGAGTTCATCTGTCACATGCTGACGTTTACCAAAATTACAATATTTTGGGTCCGGCGCTCTCGTAAAATAAAAAGACAAATGATGTCATTAAAATTTCATTACTTAAGAACAAAACAAAGTGTTTCTCGTCACGGAAATCGTTACTCCGCTCGGGTTCTCGTACGTTCGTTCCTGGGCGGGTGAAACAAGGGCCGAAAATATTAAAAAAAAAGATGGTGCTGAGGCAGGCTATGGGAGGATCGAAGTATGGTTTACTTTTTTTATTGCTATTGAAATAGTAGGTCAATTTTCTCTTTTTAGTTATTTCTATGTTTATATGCTCTATTATTTTGAAAAGGATGGGGTTAGTTTCTAGAGAAACTGTGGTGCTGCGTCGGTGGGGGTGAAGCACAAGAGTTTGGTTTTATCGACTGAGTCGATAAGGTAAATTAGCCACCGTAAAAAGATTCGTGAAAGCTGACGTTTCGAGCGCTAGCCCTTCGTCGGAGAGAATCAAGGGATTGTGGGTAGTGTGTGGTTTAATATAGTAGGTGAAGCTACGCTATTGGTGGAAATTTGGTGACGTGAAAAACAAATGTAAATTAGTTGAATGAAAAGCGTTCGATGATTCCGTGGGTTTGAGAGTGCCGATTTGAAAGATGATTTTTTGTTCTAAGTTTTTACGGCTTTCTGTGTTACCCTGGTGTAAAGAAAGGCCGCAGATTGTCATGTGTTGTTTAGAATGGTTAGTGAGATTGAAATGACGCGCGACTGGTTTGGATGCGTCTTTGTCATTTTTTTCAACGTCTCTGAGATGTTCGCGAAAACGGTCGCCCAGTCTCCTCCCTGTTTCAAACCCAACGGAATCAACGAACGCTTTTCATTCAACTAATTTACATTTGTTTTTCACGTCACCAAATTTCCACCAATAGCGTAGCTTCACCTACTATATTAAACCACACACTACCCATAATCCCTTGATTCGCTCCGACGAAGGGCTAGCGCTCGAAACGTCAGCTTTCTCGAATCTTTTTACGGTGGCTAATTTACCTTATCGACTCAGTCGATAAAACCAAATTCTTGTATTTTGAAAAGGAGTATAGGGGCAATAGAGCGGGATGGAGGGGGGATGGGGGTACCATCGCTAATATTATTCAAGAATAACGAACCGATTTATGGCGTGAAAACGACATAAAAAACAACGCCAAATAATTGGAGAAGTGCTATTACGTTAGGCTCAAAAGAAACAAACAAACAAACGCTTAAAGGTTATAACCATGTTTATTTGCGGTTATACCCATTATATAATACATTGAAAAGCTAAAAAGTACGTCACGAACGCATTGAACGCGCTCTAAATTCAAATAACTGGTTAAATGGCAAGAAACCGTATACGAGAATCCCGCTGCTTGTACGCTTGATCCTTGAGGATTTGCTTCAGCCACAATTAATTGAATATAAAACTTTAAAGCAAAGCTGAAAACAGCGTATATTTTGTTGAGTACAATATTTCAGCTGGCCAGGCCAGCCTTCTTCAGGTACAAGATGTTACAGTAACAGTAACATCTTGGCGGCCATTTTGGATGACGTCACGGACCCCGAGCAACGCCACAACCCGTAATGTTTACTTTATCTTGTAGAGCACATCACAGGCTATCTATTAGATGTAAAATAGATAGCCTGTGATGGGGGGAGGGGTATAAGGATAAGGGGTATAAGTATAAGTTTGCGTGTACGTCCGAGGGTTAAAAGTCTCTAGACCTTAGTCTTCTAATGATAAATACTCTTTCACACGCATAGTCCATTTTTCAAACTTTGGTACCTGATTTAGGCCACCTTGAAAGCCAATATACACGGCTTCACCGTATACAGTGTACACCAGCGAGAGTTACAGTAGCCTCACAATGCATTAAGCAATCATTATACCTATAAACTAAGCTACGAAACTTTATCCAGGGCTGCAGTACAAGTGATATAAATTTCAGCTAAGCGGAAGAGGAGCAGCAGTCACTTCACTATATAGTAAAATGTTATAACTTTTATGAAGGTCTACAGTAACCTGTTTGATGATACTATCCAGGGTTACAACTGATCCGATTGTTTGCCTATATCGCTTCATGCAACAGTACAAGCAGCTACTTCACTATAGAGTAAAATGTTATAACTGTTATGAAGTCTTCAACAACACATTTGATCATTATTACTATGAACGAAGCTACGAAACTTTATCCAGGGCTGCAACCCATCTGATTGGTTGTCTATATTGGTTCATGCTACACCACAAGTGATTTAATGTTCAGCTAAGCGAAAGAGGAGCAGCAGCTTCTTCACTATAGAGTAAAATATTGTCATTAAAGTATCATTCAGGTCTATAACAACCCATTTGATTGTTTTCCTATATCATATTTTTTTTTCATGCTACAGCACAAGTGGTGTAATTATTCCGCTAAAAGGACGAGGAGCAGCATGTTACTTCACAGTATGGAGTAAATTGTTATTCTTCATGCATTTGGCGATGAAAAACCGAAGATCTGTGAATAAGAAAGAAATAGACAGGCTCAAAATCCATGTATTATAATGATAATGAAAGAAAAGTGTTAAGTAAAAAGAAAAGAAAATGGAAATAGCATCATTAAGTAGGGCAAAGCAATGAGGACTAGGCACGTACAACCAACGAATTACTTTCGGAAACTAAATTAACTCTCGGCAGCAATTGTCAAACCGCATATGCACCGCCGACTAAATGCTCACTATACAAGGTAATACATTACGGTGGCTTCAGCATATCATACACACGTTTAACTGTGGTATGTTATAGCTAGAGTATACCCAATACTTACTGACCTTATTTGTTCCTGTGAAGAGATCATTGGTAGAGTAATTCACTTGTTCCGCTGTTGTCGAAGATTCTGGTCCCAAATCCATGGTTATAGTTTGGACCTCAAGTTTCGGGACTTCTGCGTTCGCGTTAGCATCCTGTTGTTGCTGCTGCTGCTGTTGTTGTTGTTGTTGTTGTTGTTGTTGCTGTTGCATTTCGACCATCATCCGACCTTGAGAGGGCGAAGAAGGAAGAATAGGTGTTCTACAACACAAAACAAATTTCAAAACATCAAAGTTAATAGTAAAAAGGAAGAAAACTTCAAATCTCAGAAATTCCCACCCCTTCCCCCGATCGGCTGGCCCGGCTTACGTCTAATCTCATTTTGTTACATTATTATTGTCTGAATGTTTTACTGGTGCGGCCTTTGAGGCCACACCTGGATTATGTTCGGAAAGTAATTTTGTTGACCATTAAATTATCAGGTTTTTATTTACGCAATAAACCGCCACTCGGTGAGGCCATTTACTTCCAAATATGAGTCTTGTTTTGGTCTCATTATTTTCGTCTAAAGTTATTGTTTTTTTTGTCGCACCTTCGTCAACAATAATGTAATGTAATGTAATCTGATCGATGCGCTGCATCAACAATTTACTATATCTACGTTAACATTAATATATCAAGTCAAAAGAAGTCGTAATCCGCGCATAGAGTAACTACATGTACAGACGATACATAAAAGCTCCCGTATAAACCCCAAATAATTTGTTCGTTACTCACTGCGTGGGGAGAAAAAGGAACATCAGCGAACTGATAAGTAATCCGACGAACACCGCTACTGGGATAGCTGTGAACATAAATAAGATACGTATTCTACTTCAATATAAACAAAATCGCATGAAATACCGAGTATTAACTTACCCGGATATTCTTGACTGACCTTATTACCCATTCGTATCCAAGGGCAACCAAAGTCAAACTCATTAGCAAAAACAGTGCAATAGATCATCGCACGACGAAAAAAAGTGCGATTCTGGGAGGAAGGTTAATATCTCGTCAGCTTCATATATTAGTAAATTTTTACATCTCGATAATGATTTTCTAGATTTCTGATTGGTCCCACCGCTACCGATCTGAGTCGTTATTGGTTAATTTGCCCAAATATGGAAAAATGATGACGAATTACGCGAAAAAAAAATTGTTTTCCTCGTCGCGGAAAAAAAAATGGCACGTGCACGTGGCACGTGCACGTGGCGGACAAATCTTTCCTCGTCCGCAGTATAATTTCTACAATTGTTATGTTCAAATCCATAACCATTTCTGCCAGTCCGATTGAGACTTATTTTTGAAGGAAACTTTGACATTCTTCTCGATCTTATTTTGAAGGAAACTACTTTTGAAAGAAACATTCTTCTCGATCTCGCCGCCTGCTTATAGCATTTACTTGCTTTCGATTTGTGAAGCGGTCATGTGACACTTGTTCGCTGACGTGACAGTCATGTATTTTTTTGGAGCGGAAAATTTTTTTTTTCCAATTTCCGGTTATTTGAGTGTTTGAAAATTTACTAAAACAGTCATTCATCTCGGCCTCGCCGAATATGAGCTGATATATAACCAACTCGGCGCGGCGCCTCGTTGGTTATATATGTCAGCTCATATTCGGCTCGTCCTCGATGAATAACTGTTAAATATTGACAACCAATCGTGGTATAATATGCGTTCAAGATTTTTTATGGACATTCTTGATAACTAGGTACATGGAGTTGGCATTTGTGTCCAAAGCGATCAGCTCTACGGCAACTGCCGACGCTTTAGGGCTGGTTCCCGCTAGCGACGTAATCGGACGCGGAGTCAGAGTCGCAAGCGTAATAAAGGAGCGTGTAAATCCAAAACGGAGTCGCTTATCGGAAGTTGAAGTTCGACAGAATCGGAATCGGAAGGATCAGAAAGTTTATTTTGTGTTCCGATTCCGCTTCTGCTTCTATCAATTAAGAACCAGTGGAAACAAGTGAATTTCTACTAGATCGTAACCTTCTTGCAATTGTAATTCCGCTGCTTCCGATTCCGATTTAGATTCCATCTTTTCCGTCGCTTCGTTAAAATGAAGTTAAACGCATACAACAGGAAACGCACTGACCTGCTAAGCCTGTATCAAAAATAGGTTCACTTGACAAAGGGGCATTATCTATTCTCTCCAGCAATGATCCCTGGTAAACAACATTTCCTATAAACAATAACGAAAACCGGTTTTTATATGACAGGAGGCACGGATGATGAGATACATATTATACATATTGGTAGGGCTGAGCTCTAGCAGTGCCCAAGGGCCTCAGGCTCCTTTCTTTTATCTTCGGGCGACTAGAAAAAACTTACTTTTGCATAAAGCTTAAGTGCCGGGCACCCCAGATTTCATAGTTGGGCTCCCTGTGATTCTTCTAAGAGCACAGCCTTGTACATATTGCTAGTTAAAACCATTAGCAAATCATAAAGTAATATAACGTGAGGTAATTCAATATGAGTAGAAAGACAAAAATGTTAAATAGGAACTGTCGCTATATTTAGAACCATTTAAAAAGCTGAAAAATACATATTTGCATGACCGTAAACCTTAAAACAATTTTCTAGTTTTGTTAACAATAACCATATTAGTGCACAAATGCACTACTATGAATATTTGACTCTGGTTGTGGATGACCTGGAAGGAAATGGTCTTCAACTTGAAAGCTGTTTGGCCAATTTTTTTTTTAACTTGTTCTCCTGTGTCTTGGAAAATCACTTGCTTTTCTTCTCTTAGTGCTGTAAGATCATTATGTGGAAGAACAACCATTTGATAGTACTTTGTGAAACATTTAGTACAGTTTTGACCAAGGAGTAAATTGCCGTAACATTGGTTATATTTCTACATGTAGCCTGCTGACGCCGAATATTCAAATGGCCTATTTCGTATTTTTTTGCTAAACACAACTTGATAATGATAAAGCAGCATGTTTTGCTTTTGTTTGCAGTTATATGTTTTGAACCGTTACATATTCTATAACAAAGTTGAGCAAAAGAGACTATATGGTTCGAGTTAGAGAGAGTTAGAGAATATTGATAACTTGGAGTTATCGATATTCTACTGTGCATAGACTGCTTCTTTTAAGCGATGGATTCGTGTTATCTGCTATATCCAGCACGGGACGCCAAAGTCATTCGGCGACGAAAGCATTATAATGTAGATATCGATGTTTATCACAAAAAAGGTCACAAACCTTCGTCACAGCCATACAGGGCGATACGCAAACAAGCATAAGGAGGGGTGAAGTTTACAGGATGGATCCGAATAAAATGTGCGTTTGTGCCTTGCAGAGAGGTGTTTACTCCTTTGGCATTTCTGTTGGCGCCAAACTAAGGGAGGAAATATGTACACATTTATATATTATCTAACAGGTAATTCCAAGAGTAGTTAAGTGTTGGGATTGGAGAATTTGTAAAACTACAAGTTAGTTTACTGCCTCCGTGTGACGTGACGTCATATGACGTAGGAATGCGTAGTTAGTTCTGCACAGCCGCCGCCATTTTGGATTTCTGGACATTTTTAAAACCCCAAAAAACCGCCCAAATTGACCCAAAATGATCACAACTAATAAAGAATATAAAATGGCGCAAAAAAATGTTTTCATTTAAAGGCAAAAATACAAATTTCGAAAAACAGGGCGAAGTCTCATTTTGATGGCCTCTATCCGAACTTTTCGCAGCCGACCATCTGGCTTCTAATTAACTAATATAATAGTGACAAGAAACCAGACGACCTTATTGCCTTATAAAGAATATAGCAGTCGAAACCTCGTGAATCGCGAAATACATCTGAAGTGACTTCATCTTGAGACAAACGAATCGAATATGCTTTTCTACGATGAAGAATAGCCAACTTCTCCATAATGACAATAACCATTTAGCGATTCTTACCATTTTAACTTTCCCATCCTGCATGTAGTTAATAAACGTCTCTGATTCTGAACTATTACTCGTCGACACGTAATATTTTTCAACCCACAAGTCTCTTCCTTCGTCCTCGACGCCTTCAGTTTCGATCATGGTGATGTTTGTCACGTATTCTGCAACAACAAATTAATTCAGTTTAATTTTATTTGATTTACTTAGCTTCGCCAGGATGTGGCAGGGACACCACCGCAGCTTGCGCCGGTAGGCTCCATTCGATTATTTAAAATTCAACTTGATAGTTAGGCCTGGAGGATACAAACAAATCAAATTAATAGATATGTTTATTCAATTCCTATGTTTCGGTCATCTATACCTCACTATCAACTAGAATTTTAACACATCGAAAGGAACGGTTCCCTATACCGTTCGTGTGCCCGTGACAGCATTCCCTCGTCTCCCACTAAAGAAAACGTTGCACGACTCACCAGAGGATACGACTCCTTGTCTTCTCTCTTCTCACAGCGAGAGAGTTATTTTAAGTCCTACAATTGTAGGGCACGAAGCCAACAGATTTTCGTCACCGCCTGATGACGTAATTATCTGAACTATAACAAGGTATTGAGTACAAACAACAAGTTAGTCATGCCGCTTTTTTATCGTTAATGTCGTCGTTTCCTCTTCTTTTGGTCTGTGCAACCCTCATCTCCACAATAAATATAATCATCTGTGTTTTGTATTGAACAAGGCGCACAACGCCATCTTCCAAATTGCTGAAGTAATCGAGGTTTTTGTTTTCAGTCCCGCATTTATCGCCTCTATTAAAACAAATGTTCGGTTATAGTTATAAATAAGGATCCCGTTGCATTAAAACAACAAACAAAGTGGCCGAATCCTGAGAAAAATATTGCCAAAAAATAAAAATAAAATAAAGCAATAGGATAATTTAAATAATTATGATGATTGCGTCGACGAAGGAGACGCTTCCTAATCTTGTCGGCTAGGCGGAACGAATCGAAAAAAGTGTCGGTACCAAATCTGCGCCATGTTGAAACGTCACAACAGTATTCAGCATTTTTAGCGCGTCGTCTAGGCTAAGCGGAACGAATCGAGAAAAGTGTCGGTACCAAATCGGCGCCATCTTGAAACGTCACAATAGTATCCAGCATTCCCAGCGCGTGGACATCAGGCATCATCCTGGGGAGCTGGGGTTCCGAAATGTCACATGTGAATAATCTATTTGTCTTGATTTAGTTTCGGATATTTTCCCGATTTTGGAATCGTACGGCTCAATATTTCAATGCCTGGTAAAAGTACGCAGTGGAAAAATTGGACGAAGGTTCTTCTCCGGACCAAGTAAGTTGTTGGGTCTCTTTGGAATCAAGCAAGAAGTTACAGATTTTCCTCGCTACCGTTCTGGTATGTTTTGAATGTTCTATCTTGATTTTGCTGTGGTTCTCTGCCTGATTTGGGAAGCTTTCACCTAAATACCGACGTCGTTCTTCGCGATGTTCTACGGTACGGTGCAATTCGCTTATGTCTTGTAGCAATAACTCACTGACCGGCCGCGCCAGGCGAACGCAGATTAACTTTACAGTGCTCGAAATTGCGCCGGTTCCAGTATTAGAACATGTACTGAGGAGTATGATTTCAGAATCGGAGAAATAACCGAAATGAAATCAAGACAAATATACCATATATATGTCGTAAAAATCTGAGACCTTTCGGAGTACACAGCACGGCAGGATTTTGCCCGATCCCACGGCGATATCGTGAATTTGTTTGATGTCGGCCCGACGTTTATCTCGCGACAAATCCCTTTTAAACAGTGGCTGAATTAATTCATGAAACTAAGGTACTAGGTCAAGACGAGGTGCCACGGGATAAGGAGACGCACTATAATCTATGATTACTACTAATGATACATGTAATATATTAAAAAAGTGACTTTGGTTCGACCCAAACAAAACAAGCAATATAAGCAATGCTGCGATGCTAGCAAGATATTGATTATTTGTACGATATTTGATTGGTTCAAGCACTCACCAAAATACACCTGGATGTAGGGGGCTTTGTCTGTTTCTGTAGAGCACCAGCCATCCTCCCATGAACCGATAACCTCGATTCCAACCCTCCCGCGGTAAGCCGCATGGTTTGCATCTCTCTGAGAAGATGATGTCATATCCTCGTCTGGAATTCTCCGCTTGTTATTTACTTTGATACCGAGCTCTCTAAATCCACAACCTTAAAAAGCAGTTGACGTTAGTAGATAGATCTCCTTTATATTTTTCAACTATGAGGGCAAGGTATTAGTTTAACTATTTTTTGCCCCTTTTCTCTTTGTTTCTTAATTATTCATTCCTGTAAACTTGTTATTTTTTGGAGAAATAAATAAATTAAAAAAAATAGGTATTTTTGATTCAGGACTTGTCAAATTTATTTACATCTGTCATGATTTTGGATAAAGGTAATACATTCATTCTGCATTTTATACCCAGTCAGCAGACTGCACTTGATACCTAATATGCACTTTTGCCAGTAGTCTCATAAATCATTTTTCCCATACATGCAGTTATTTCTTCATATGGACCCTTAAGTCTCCCTGACAAGAACAATTCTTTACGAATATCAACACTCCTCATAATTTCGTTATAAACAGAACTCTTAGGAATGTAGTGCAGTATAGCCTGCGCGCAGGCGTATCCGATTTCTTTGCTCCCCGCGGAAAACGGGTGATTTTTGGGTATGTTTGGGAGGAAATAGATTTTCTCAAAGGATTTGTAAAATTAAGAGAAGTAAGAAATATTGAACATTTCGTGAAGTTTTAAAATTAGAATTTGTAGTTAATAATTAATAGACGGACACCAAGTTAGTCCACTAGCAACCTAGGGTGCTCTTGCGTGGGTATCAACTGTCTGTTGGTGTTACAAATCCCTCTTAAACCTAAACCTCTTAAAATTTCATTCAAATTTAGGTTGAGTCCCGCCTTTAAAAATAAAGAAGGAACTGAGACAGTGATATTATAGTCGGAGTTCCGCATCCAAAACAGTATTCCTACATCAGTGGATAATTTCAACATACCATGCTCGCACTGCCTTCCATAATAACCCCGCGTACAGTCGCAGCGGTAATTATTACCAGTGTTGATACAGAAGCCGCCATTAGAACACGGCAAAGAGATACACGCATTTTGGTCTTGAACTAAAAGCAATGAGAATGGAGAAGAAAAGTCATTTCATGCACGTGAAAAAAACCATACATGTGACTTCGTCATCATCTGTCCACTGTCTCCTCGTGGAGGATAAGGGCAACAAAGGATCTCTGGTTCCCCGTTTTTTTTTTGTTTTTTTTTTTGACAAGGCTGGGTGAATAAATGGTCCAGCGATCAACCTTCACACTGGAGAGCCGGGCTTTTCTTTTTGGTTTTTCTTCATCTAGGTTTGGAATCAGGGTTTTCTATTTTCTCCATGTAACTTCAAATACCTGGAAAAACATGCCATTTGACGTTTTGTCACTGATTAACTCAAACTCAAACCCGAACCTGAACTATGAATTTTGAAAACGAGAAATCATAACTATTCGCCTTAAAAGTCAATCCAGGTTGTTTGGCGACGCGGGTGAGTGGGTTCTTTGTTCATTTCAGTTTCAAAGGTACTTTAAACCTTTCTCCGCCAAGATACATGCGCTTCAATTTGGTTTTTATTCACACCCAAATGAAAATTTGACCCTTGTATTAAATGGATAAAGTAAAAAATTAAAATGCAAGTTAACTCGTATGAATCTCATGTAAGCTCGCCTTTGCTGCAGAAGATTGCAAATGCCTGAAGTATATTTTCGCTAAAAAAGTTGGTTCATTTTGACTATGTCGTTATAAATGTGATTTTCCTCAACGTCAGTTACTAAACCTTAAAATAAACTGACACTTTCAAGTTGAGATCATAGTACTGATACTTACGCTCACAAATCTCCTTTTTCAAGAGTGTGCGAACATCTGCAAGTTGGCTGAAAGTGGTTTCATATACCCCTTTGCTATTGTTTCCAGTGACCTCCTTTAATTCTTGCACATCATAGTTATCTCCAACCCCAACAGCAAATACTGTAATGTTGTTACCTCGCAAAAGTGAAGCAGGGGTTTTGACAAGGTCATATGAAGAACCACTGGTCAGATACACAAAGTAATTTGGAACATTTCTTTGTATTACAGACTCCGAGAACAAATAACGTCGGACGTATGTTAACGCTTTTCCGGTTTCTCTGCCCCGGTTCAGATACGAAGCGTTAAATAATGATTCTAATGCCGCTGACGAAATGTCACCATGCTGAAAGTCTAACGCCATACTGGGGTCGTCTGAGAAAACAACCATTCCCACATGTGTTTCGTTAGGTGTTACAGAAAAGGACTGAATGAAGTTAGCAACGAACGCAAGAGACTTGTTGAAGTTGCCGTTACCAGAGAGTTCTACTGCTGCGGATGCATCTACTAAAAAGCCTAGGTTCATAACGTGGTGGTCGCAATCTGAGAAAAAGAAAGATAATCGTAAGTTTTCCGCATTGGATTCAGAAGCAAGTAGTGCTTAGACTTTTATATATCGTGATACAACAGCGGGTCATTAGCTTCGGGGAAGTTGCAATGAAGCACAATGCAATACAATGTCATGCAATGCAATGCAATACACTGAATGCAATGCAATACAATACAATGCAATTTAATACAATACAATGCAATTCAATACAATGCAATGCAAGTCAATACAATACATGAAATATTTGCTCGCGAATAGGATTTTTATGCTTTTCTCCCTGGCTGTGATAATAGTTACAGCTGTTGCGTTACTTGTGTTGTGACATCATCCGGGTATATGCTGAGGGGTCACAGGGATTTCAATTGGGCTATTCCCCCTATGGGGTTGCGTTACATGTGGAAGCGTCAACCGCTGTTGTGACATTCACTTCGTCCACTCGCTTGCGAATGAAGTGTGAATTTTTTCATCTGCTTAGAGGTACGTATTCAATCGTTTTTATATGGTGTATATGCTCTCTTATCATCTTCTTAGTGATTATTTCGCTGTTGTAACTACGCTATCAGTCTTTCGCAATTGCCACACCGACGCGTTCTCTGAGTTGTTCAAATTTTTCTCATGTCTACCAAGGTTCCAAAAGTTCTTATATTCGGACATTCGTTCGTTAAAAGACTGCAGCGCGATTTGCTATCCAATTTCGATGATCGTGCGGACAAAAACTTTAAACTGCAGGGCACAGCTTCGGTATATTTACACGGCGTCGGCGGCCGTACCGTGGCGAAGCTTCGGTCGTTAGATCTGCACGTGGTCGAACGGATTGCGCCGGATATTATAATTTTAGAGATCGGTACTAATGATCTCGTGGATATTAGTCCCGAAGTTGTCGGTTCCAGTGTTGAGGATTTGGTCCGCTTGCTTGTTGATAGTTACTCTGTTCGCGTCGCCGGTGTTTGCAATGTTATCCCACGTGTCACGTCACACATTGAGGCGCCACGTTTCTTCCAGCACGCTCAAATTCTCAAGCAGTATCTTAGCGTTGTGTTGGATACAATTCCCAATGTTTTTTGTTGGCTTCATAAGGCCTTTGCTCATCCTGCTAAGGATCTGTACTTAGCGGATGGCGTTCACGTTAATCCAGCGGGTCAGTATCATTTGTATCGAAGTTATCGGGGCGCCATTTTACACGCCTTGGACATGCTTTAGTTTTGTCACACCTCGCCGCTCCCTTCACTTTACTTGTTATTTTTCTTTACATCGTCCAGTCATGGGTAGTTTTTGTTTACTTTTGGGCACTTGCTTATTGTGTGGCATTTGTTACACAAATCATTGTGGCTTTGTCCACTCCAGTTAATTAATTTTATCAGAGGTTTTAATATCCCTCCCTAGTGGATTCGTCCACTGTGACATGGTGGGTTTTTAGCCACATTTTTATTATGGATGCCTCTATTTCTGTTTTGCTATTCCATATTGTTACCAGTGAATTGTATCGTACTGGGGGTTTTATCCCTGTATCTCGGGTTTTCTTCCCTTAAAATCACTATTTTTGAGGATTCGTCCTCTCCTGTGGATTCGTCCACTGTTGCATGTGTATTCGTCCACAGTTTATAATATGCGGATTCGTCCGCTATTGTATGTGGATTCGTCCACGGTTTATAATATGCGGATTCGTCCACGGTTTATGTGGATTCGTCCACAGTTTATGATATGTGGATTCGTCCACGTTTTATGTGGATTCGTCCACTGTTTTTATTTTGGCACTTAAAGGGAGCTTTGCGTCGACTGTTGTCTGACAGGCTTTCCTTGCCTCATGTTTTTGTTTCTACCCATGCCTGGTTATGTATAGGTAATATATTGTTTTAACTTAATTTTACAGCCTTCAGTATCTACTGTTTTAAGTAATTTATTTTCAGCCCAGGATGCCTCCAAAGAGATCAACACGGTCCCGCCACCCATCCGCCAAGGCCGTCTCAGTAGCTGCTGCAGGCGAACCAGTCAGGAAGAGGAGCAGGCGTTCTGTAGCCCCCTCCCCCACTGGTACTAGTGAACAACCAACAGTTGAAGCTCAGCAGTTTTCACTCCCTTCCGCGGTCATGGACCAATTAGTTTCCAGAGTTGCTGAAGAAGTAACCAGGCGGCTCTCTCCTGTGGAACTGATCAGCTCTACCACTCAGGTGACCCCTACGACTACCCAGGTGGCCATTACTACCAGTGTGGCCAGTCCCTCGTTTTCAGGAATCAACACTCCAGCCAACAGTTTGACGGAATTGCCCCTAATGTCTGGCTTAGTCTCACAGACCACCAATACTGCTACAGCAACCGGGTCCACTCTAGGAGTCAACGCTCCTTGTTCTGGTAACTTCCCAGGGCTGCCTCCTGTGTCCACCACAGATGTGCTTACCACCCGTCCATCGCCATTTTCAGCTGCCGGTCTTGCTACAAACATTGTCCAAGGGTCTTTAGGTGCCGCCCAGTCAGCCTTATCAGGTGAGACGCAGGCTGTTCATTCAGCCCTGCCAACTCAGTTATTTACGTCACCTAGCCTTCCAATTGATGTTCGGGTGTCAGACAAACTGCGAGCAAAAATTTGGAAAAACGAATATTTTGACTTTGGTGCTCTCTTGACCAATCCACTTGTTGAGGACAAATATCAAGTGACACTTGCAAATTCTGATAAGGGGCAATTGCCTTCACTTTGTTTAGAGCCAATAGCTAAAACTAGGAAAAATTTGACCATTGACACATGGTTAAGTTGTTTTCATGTTTTTGTTGGGGTATTCACCACTAGATACCCCCATGAGGCCCCCGCCCTCATGAAATAGGGGGAGGTGGTGCAGGACTTGGCAGCCCGGGGTTTCAATTGGAAGTTTTATGATGAAAATTTTCGTTTCTTACGGCAAGCACAGCCTGCTGCATTTCCATGGAGTAGCACTCATTGGGAATTATGGATGCGCGCCCAACATTCTGGGTTTAAGAAACCACAATTACCAACTAGTCAGGCACGGCCACAACAAAATCAGGGTAACCCTAAGGGTTACTGCTTCAAGTTTCATAGAGGTGTAGAGTGTGCTGCTGGCTGTGCCTTTAAGCATCTGTGTTTTAAGTGTGAGGGTCCACACCGGGCCAGTCGTTGTTATTTTCGTGCCCAAAGTAGAAACCCGATTAGACAGCCTCAGCCTGCCAAGTCCCAGCCCACAAAATCTTAGCCTGCCAACACCTGTAAATGTTGATAGGTTGGATTTTCTTCTTTCTGGGTACAGTCGTTCCAGTGCAGTATTTCTTTCCACGGGTTTTAGGGAGGGGTTTCGCTTGCACTTTGAGGGCATTCGGGAGTCGTCAGATGCCAAAAATTTAATTTCTGCCCGGGATAATCCACAGGTGGTAGATGCCAAAATTAAAAAGGAGCTCCAGGCTGGGCGTTTGGCCGGACCATTTCGGGTTCGCCCTTTCCACCCGTTCAGGGTTTCTCCACTTTCTTCAAAAAGTGTCTTACAGCGATCTCGGAGTTACTTACTCGCAAAAAGGCTACACTGAAGGAAATTCAATCGCTAACAGGCCTGCTGAATTTTGCATGTTCTGTAGTTGTTCCAGGCAGGGCCTTTTTGCGTAGACTCATTGATCTCACGGTAGGGCTTCGGTCTCCTTACCATTATGTTCGAATTAATCAGGAGGTAAAATCAGACTTGAAACTTTGGCAATCCTTTTTGAAACAATTCAATGGTAGGACGTTTTTTCTGGAAGACACATGGTATAATTCCGATAAATTGAAGCTTCACACAGATGCTGCAGGGGCATTGGGTTTTGGTGCAGTCTTCGGCAGCAAATGGTGCTATGGGAAATGGCCTGATAATTGGTTACATCAGAACATTGCCATGTTAGAGTTCTTTCCAATTGTTCTCAGTTTATATCTGTGGGGGCACGAAATGCAAAACCGTTGTATTATGTTCTTTACAGATAATGAAGCGCTTGTGCATGTTATTAATAAGCAGTCATGCAAAGATAAAGCATTGATGTTTTTTATGAGAAAGTTAGTGCTGGTTTGTTTACAAAACAATATCCTTTTTAGGGCCAAACATGTTCGGGGTGTCCATAACACTCTAGCAGATTCTCTGTCTCGGTTACAGGTAGAGAATTTCAAACGTTTGGCACCCGCTCATATGGAACAGAGTCCAACGGACATTCCTATGCATCTGCAGCCTCAGAATTGGCACCCATAATATCAACACTTTTGAAGTCCAGCCTTCAACCTTCGTCACTTCCAATTTATCAACGGGCTTGGAAGCTCTTTTCCCAATTTTTACCCATCACTCTGCCTGGCATTTCCATTGCCTTACCCGTTTCACCCTCTGTTTTGGCACTTTTCATTGCATATCTGTATAAGCATCAGTATGCTCCTTCAACTGTTAGGACCTATGTTTCAGCTTTAGGCTATTGTCACAAATTGTCAGGGTTTGCTGATCCCACAAAAGTCTTTTTTGTCATGCAAATGCTTAAGGGCTATGGAAAGCTTGGGTTTCGTTTAGACAGTCGTCTGCCTATCACACTGCCAATACTTCATAGAATATTGGAGTCTGCCGTTCATTTTGGTCCAACTCAGTATGATATCAGTCTATTTCAAGCCATGTGCTCCCTTGCCTTCTTTGCTTGTTTAAGGGTGGGAGAAATTACTGTGACAACATCTTCAGAGAACAGGGCTCCTATTCTCATTCACCAACTGACGCGGTTGGTGGATGATAATCAGTGCGTAGTTGCACTGAAGTGCACCCTTTTTGATTTCAAGCACAATTATAACCAAAGACCTTTTTCTTTGATGATATTTCGTCAAAACACATTTTGTCCAGTAAAACTGATATTAGATTATCTGTCCCTTAGGGGGTGTAGGCCTGGGCCTCTTTTTATTTTGGCAGATGGTTCCCCAGTCTCTAGAACTGCATTTACTGATAAGCTTTCCATGGCCATTAAGTATTGCGGCCTTGACCCCTCTCGATATAAGGGGCATAGTTTCCGCATCGGTGCTGCTTCTCATGCTGCGGATGCGGGAATGTCTGATGCTCAGATCAGGGCTTTAGGGCGTTGGAAGTCTAATGCATTCCATAAATATATTCTAATTCCATCACTGTCATCTTAGTTATTTTTGAATGCTATTTCAGTTACAGCCGTGTCTTGCGGGGGAAGGCACTGCTGGTGTAACTCTGGATCGCTTAACTGACTTGCAAGGGCAGCAGTTCTTTTCGGTCCTGAGTTGTGTTAGGACACAGTAGGCTGTCATTTCGTTCATTATTAAGGGCTGGTTCGCAAGGGCCACTTCTCCTTATCTTGCGCCTGTTTGTATTTAATTACAGTAGTTCGAATGAGGAATATTTTAATGGTTTTAACCGGCTTGTATTAGTTATTGATGGGGAACGGGTGACCGTCTTGCAAGGGCAGCGGTTCTTCTGTTCTTTCATAAAATGGTAACCGGTTCTTAAATCTAGTAATCTATGGGACGAGGGAGACCGTCTTGCAGCGGGCAGCGGGTCTTCTGTTATCCCATTTGATTGGAACTTAATTGTTTATTGATTATTAATAATAGATGGGGCGAGGTGGACCGTCTAGCAAGGGCAGCGGCTCTTTTGTTCTTCCATCCAATGTGAACTTGATTGTTAGTGGATTTTATAGATCAGAGCTGCATTTCCTTTGGGTGGGGCTAGCATTGCGATTTAGTAAATCTTCATGCTTTTGGCGTTTTTGGTGCCCTCACCTTTAATGGGCCAGGAATAATTTATTCATTGTAAATATTAATCATGATCAAAAATTAGAATTTATTAAACCGGCTATGGGCCTTCGTTCATAGCCATTTAATTCCATCCTTGTATGCGTTTGGCTGATTACATTTGGGCCCACTAAACAAGCTTCAGGCTATGCAGCTCTGATTTCTGCTAATTGGTGCCAGCAAGGGGGAAAGCATAAAATACAATACAGTACACTACACATACAATACAATACAGCACAATACAATATATAGTTTATAAGTTAGTCCACGCGAGATTTTCATAACCAATTTGCAAACCGTTCACTGTTATAGCCTAATATCTAACTTACAAAAATACAATGATGATAATAAAATACAAAAGGGAAATGCCACTGACGAGGGAGGAAAATGGTTTTGTGCCTTCTTTTCCATTATTATAGCCTGTTTTTCTACAATCACTTGATCGCCGGCGTACCGTTTTTTATTAGCAGTAGAAGCACTGACCTAACGACAGCACAGTATTGTACAAACAGAAGTAACAATGCATGAAAGAGATATTTTCTTTTACTTACGCTTCTCGCAGTTGACTCCTATTGTATATATTGGACAATGACAGTAGTAACCTCCATTCGTGTTCGTACAGTTCCCACCATTCAAACAAGGATTCTGAAAACACTCGTTTATATCTAGGAAAAACAAAATTGATACATTTTGTCTTGAGGTTTTATGGAGAGTCTGAAAATATGTCGCATCATCGCTTTGTATAACAAGGCAGTAATTGTGCTATTGTTGGGAGGGAGGACCTTAGACAAATGGGGCTACCGTCAGCCATTAAATGGCTTTACGTTAACCCGAAGGGAGGCGGATAGTGGTGGGCGGGGTGGGGGGGGGGCTGTTTTTCGTCTTCTGGGACCGGGGAGCGGATTCAAGAACATGAAAATAATATAAATGGCACACATGACAGTAAGTCCAAAACTGTCTAAGTTAAGGTCTCGTGACTTCATGACGTCATATGACCGGGAATTGCATCATGGTTCTGAATAACTGCCATCTTGGATCCGTCATCTTGCATTTCCAACGCGTTAGAAAACTGCCAAAATTGAGTGAAAATTAATCAAAATCAAAAGCAAAATGCTGAAACGTTCTAATAAACATCCTACAATTAAACATGTAACTGCTGCCATCAAAATACCACGTTTTTACAGTTAACCGTCAAAGCTCAATCCCATTGAGACACTGCTAATCCCCAGTATACTCCTATTGATTTCAACCATTAAACTGCTGCCACAAGATCTCTTCCCTTACCATTTTCACAGCGAGAGCCATTCCATCCAATGGTGCAGTTGCACATTATGCTATTATCGCCTCTGACTGTGCAGTTTCCATGGTCGTTACATGGGTGTGGTATGACAGTGCAAGGTGTAGAGCCTAAACCAAAAAATATATTATATGCATTGCATATAATGGATATGTTGTGGTGCAATTTTATCCTTGGTACAAATTTTATTTTCCTTTGTTTAAAACTCATTATCCTACATTATCACACATTACCATACATTATCCGTATATTATCATACATTACTATACCCCAAAACAAAGAAAAATAAAATTTGCACCAAGAACCACAACAGATACAGTAGGGTAATTTTTTAACTAAACTGGACTATTACTTTTGGGTTCCTATTGATGTAAACTGTATTTTGGCTTTATAAGCACTACCGAAAACGGTGACATATCCCCTTTACCGAGGCGTAAATGATTGCAAAAATATATTGGGATTTTATCTTAAAAGACAAGATAATCAAAAAATGGAATAGACAGATCTCAAACCCATCACTACACCCATCGAAAAACAGTGGTTGGTATCGGTATAATTAATATATACATGTATAGTACATGTATTTACAATTTCCGCATTTTTCCAAACATTTTGAATTTTTAGTAAAATCCAAGATGGCGTCCGTCTTCGCGGCCATTTTGGATGACGTCACGGGCCTCCAGCAGCGCCACAACCCATAATAATTACCTTATCTTGTAGAGCACATCGCGGGCTATGTATTAGATGTAAAATATTTAATAAATATTGTAACATCGCAAAAACCCAAAAACCCAACACCACCCCTCCCCCCCCCCCCTCCCACCCCTTGTACCACGGTGTGGGTATAAGTTTGCGTGTACGTCCGAGGGTTAAATAGCGAAGTTCGATTAAACCCTCTATGTTTTCGGGGAATCCTGCGTTCTTTTTGCAGTCGTATTTGGTAAAAGAATACGCAAATGATGTTCTGTAACTGGTCTTACTGGAGTGGTCTGTTGCTGAACTTCCTCTCTGCCATCAGTTGTGTCTTACATGTACTGAATATTCAAGGTGTGAAATGTCGGCTTTTCTGTACTTGACATGTATATTTGTATTGCATTGTTTAAGCACTTTACAGTGTTATGGACAATGCATTTTTAACAGTACAGTAATGTACTTGCCCGAAATGACTTTAAAAAATATAAACGACTGTATAATTGACGAAAATGTGTTTCCAAAGGCATAATAGAATTTACAATAAAAGAAAATGACATTCCAATGATGTTATTGAAGGTGCATTAGCATGGTAATTGCGCAAAAGAACCAACGGATGATTGAAATGAACATTTCTTCGTGAAACTGTTATTCCTAAGATGTTATTGATTTCCCGTCAAATAAATTGAATTTCTATTTTCCGTTAATGAAGGGCAAAAGGTGTAGTGGTTATTTCGCTTAATGTAGTTATTTCGCTTAATTTAGAGTATAACCGCAATATAAATTATATGCCTCAGTCCTGCCCATGATTTCTAAATAGATATGTCATTGCTTGAATTCAAATGTGTCAACTAGATTGTCATTTCTTGGGGCAGGTTCAAGATAATACAAGGACAACTTTGTATTTCATTACACGCAAATTAACGTAGCCTCTCACGCTTTTCTTGACGTCATCTTACATGTGGGGCAACAAAAGCACTAGGAAAATAGTTCATTTTTGTGCACGGTGTACTTACGTGTTTCACAATTTATTCCAGTCCATTCAGAAGAGCAGATACATATGTAACCTCCACTGTTAAGGTTGAAACAGGTTCCATGATTCTGACAAGGACTACTATAGCATGGTTTTACCTCTGTGTTGTAAGAAGAAAAAAGGCTCATCAAGAATTTGTTAACACCTTAAATCGTTTTACTTGATACGACGTTGAACTTCGAATTAGATTATAGCACATATGTTCTTAGTAATCCCTCTAGGAAGAAAATTTACAAGTTATTACATATTCTGTCTATGATGTTGACTGCATCTTAATTTATATCACAATTCTCACCGAGCTATATGCTTATCTGAAAACAAGGCTATCACTTAGCGCGAGCTCTGCTTGAGCTGGAGCATGAAATACAATATAAGACGAATCTGGCTACGGTTGTGGCAGGTTTAATGCAAACAAAGCTAACACTCACAACAACACAGCGATAAATCAAATTATAATAAACTCTCCAACAAAAGTAGGGCGACTCAAAAACGCTACAAATGAAGAATACTGTATAATAGTAAATTTAGGAAAAGTGATAACCCGTTTGTTTGGAGGGAGGGAAGTGGCAAAAATAATGTTTTTCGTATAACCTCAACTCACTTGTTAAATCCAAATTTTCGTGAAGCTATAACACCACGCCACGATTGCAATCGAATTAATTTCTTTTCTTCACTTGATTTTTGTTTCCGACATCCGGGATTATTTTACAATTTTTGACCATTTTCCTCCTTGGAATTCTCTATATTAAAAATTTAGACGTCCATATCCAAGCAAATGTCATAAAAACGCCCACAACGGAAGGCTCTCTATCAAGTAACCACAATTTTTTTTAAAAAAACTTGAAACACTCTGTGTTTGATGATGTTTAAATGGTGGTTCCCTCCCTCCCCACCAATGTTGTTGGAAAAATATTTAAGACGAAGACGCTTGTTCATTGTTTGATCCAACATTGAAATACACTGTAGCGGACAGGGGATGGCGACTGTTGCAACGATTTCTGACAATGATTGCAATTTATGATGAAACGTTGGAATACTATCTGTTGGATTGTGTACAAAGGGTAGTTCCCTCCCTCCCCACATTCCAATATTGTTGGAAAAAAAAAACAGGGGAAAAACCTTCCAATATTATTAGAAAAACAAGGGACAGGGGAAGACTGTTCCAACGACTTTTGACACTGTTTGCAGCTGCCAACAGTAGTCACCAACAGTAGTCACCTTAGAAGTAGGTATTTAGGGAATGTTACTGTAGTTACCTTTGATAATGGCATCCTTTACATCTGCCATCAATGGGCCAAGACCACCATAGACGTCAGTAGTAAACATGTGATCTGAATCTGGATCAGAAGCCATTTCATTTTGCTGACCACGCACATATCGACCAATGGCCACAGTGAATATGGAGACATTGGATTGCCTTAAGGCGTAGGCTGGAGCAGCAATAGGATCTTCCGAACCACCATCTGTAACTACAATAAGAACGTTACGTACGTTGACATTTTGTACCGGACTTGATTGATTGAATAGATCCGTTCGCGCCAGGTGCAATGCTCTTCCGATGTTGCGTCCGCTGCCGGTTATCGTGATGGTGTCCAAAGCGCTCTCAAGATCCAACTGAGAGGATATATCTGCAAATCTGTACCTGATTTGTGCTTCACTAGCATAGGTAATTATGCCAAAGTTCACTTCATTACTGGAAACATTGAATGTTTTGGAAAGTCCTTTAACAAATGCTATTTCCTTCGCAAAGCTTCCCTTGTGATGTTGATCGATGCTCAGCCCAATGTATAAGATACAACCAATGTTATAGATTGTTGTGTTGTATTCTGAAAAATGATTGAGATGAAATCGCGTCAAAAAGGTGGTTTTAATGCTGATGTAAAGGAAACATGACATTTTATATCGAAATGGATGCTTTTGAAAGTTCACGGAAATGAAACATAGCTTTCTCAAGTAACTAACTGCATATTTTTATTAGAATTGTGCCTCATTAGGTCTTGGCTGATTGATTGATCGATTGATTGATTGATTGACTGATTGACTGATTGACTTATTGACTTATTGACTTATTGACTTATTGACTTATTGACTCATTGATTGATTGATTGATTGATTGACTTATTGACTTATTGACTTATTGACTTATTGACTTATTGACTTATTGACTCATTGATTGATTGATTGATTGATTGATTGACTGATTGATTGATTGACTGATTGACTTATTGACTTATTGACTGACTGATTGATTGATTGATTGATTGATTGATTGGTTGATTGATTGACTGATTGATTGACTGATTGATTGATTGATTGATTGATTGATTGATTGATTGGTCGATTTTTTACTTTTATACAAGCTTTGCATGTTAGTATGGTTTTATGGACTTTACTGATACTACATGTATAACTAAGGAACAGTTATAACAACGAAGTTTGAGTTGTAGTAATGTTTAATATTAAATTTTAGGATGCTAACGTAAAAGACAAGCAAATCAACTCGGTGCCCCCATAACTTGCTAAAACTGAAAGTAAATAAAATTTACTTTGCAACTTGCGTTCGCTTTTGATACTCATGGATTACGGGAAGATCGCAAGGTCGTTACAAACTAGTTTAAAAACATTTACCTCCATTGCATGAATTTTGAATTAAAAAATTCCCTGGCTTGCAATTACAGAAGAACGTTCCAGGAAAGTTGACACATATCTTCCTTGGATCGCTGCATGAACTGTTTGAGCATTCATTTACATCTGTGAAGTGAAAAACATTCCATAAATTAAGAACAATTCATTGTAAAACAATGGCTAACAATTTTACTACCCTTATAGGCCTTTATCACGCCCCGCCATTTTATATCAAAACAAAAGATTTACGCCGCCCAGCCTCACAGTGAAAAAGTTGAAAACTAGGTTGGGCGGGCAAAAACAAAGCATTTTATTCTCCGGAGAGTCAACATGGCCGCCGCGTGATAAAGGCCTATTGCAACACCTCGCAAATCTACAGTGTACATCTGATTAGATATCTAGGTAACGAACTAACAGACTTAATGAATTATTTAATCAATCAGCAGGCTGAAAAAGATAAAACGAGTCGGGAAACTGAGCACTTGACGTTAACATGTGTTAGCAAGTGCTTATTTTTATATGGAACGTATCTTATAAGTTTAACTTGCCTATTTGGCATTCCTGTCCAGTAAATCCTGATTGGCAGGTACAGCTGTAACCTTCCTCCAAACTCTGGCAGACACCTCCGTTTTGACAAGGATTACTGTAGCAATGGTCGACCACTGATAATAAAAAGCACACATTAATCATTCCTGTTATCCTGTTTTTCGTATTCAATTTGGAGCCCAGGAAACAGAGCTAAGCAAAATGCAGTACTCTTAGGTAAAACCTGGCTTTTCTTCTTTACAAATTTCGTTTCCGTTTTTTTTCTCTGCGTTTTCTTTTCTTTTTATCTTTATGGCTTAAAATTTTAGTAGGTTGGAACGGTTTGTGATTAATAATAAACATAAGTGCACCTTACCAGTACAAACGGCGTTCTTCAGTTGCGTTGCTAAGTCTGGCAATCCAACAATATCAGACTTCTCGAACACGTAAATTACATCCGGGTCAGATGATACCTCATCCAACTGTTCTTTGGCATAGAACTCACCCACACCTACTGAAAACATGACGACCTTCATTGCTTTGAGAAATGCAGATGGAAGCACAATATCGTCAATTGAAACTCCATCGGTTATTGAGATAAGAATGTTGGGTATTCCACTGCGAGCATTGGCAAAGACTTCATTTCGAACCACTGTTAGTCCATTGCCGATTCTGGTGTCTTTCCCTGGGAACACAATTGCATCAATTGTCGTGTTGATGTCAGATTTAGAGTAATACGTATCCAATTTGAATGTTGTTGTAGCATTCGAGGAAAACACTACAGCGGCAATGTTGGTTCTTACAGAACTGACATCGTAAAAATCCACGACTGTCTTTACCAAGTCTTTGTATTTAGCAGCGGATGGTGCGCCCAGATTTTTTATGCTGGCAGACCCGTCAATCAGAAAGACCAAGTTAAATACCTGATGCGTGCAAACTGCAACATAATTTCATCACAACAAGAATGAGAGATACTAAATGCAGTAATGATAAACAAATTGATCACTAAATTATCAATTGAAAACAGCATATAAAATTTAAAGAAAGGATAGAAACTTTTTTTCAGGTATCATACGTGTACGTAGTTGAATTAGAGGATAACAGGTACTGAGTGAAACGGTAATATTCCGATTAAAACTATATAACTATGCGTGGGGCCGTTGGTCTCTTCTAACCCATATAAGTTCATGCAATGACAAAGTGCAAAAACTACTTGAGCTTCTGGAAAAAACATGTAGTGAGCCGGTGCCTAAGTAAAGTGTTATTTCGTCTTGATGAGCATAAATCTTTTAGTTGAGCTGGCATTCCTAAAATATGTTCAGACTACATGGTATTTCTACAGAAAAACAGGTATACAAAATCATATTAACTACTAGACTCTACATAATAAATGGCAGAGACTATCGAAATAATTACCTGAACCGCAGTTTATTCCCAGGAATCCATGTGGACACACACAGTAATAACTCCCTAGTGTATTTTTACACTGTCCATTGTTTTGACACGGATTTGCATCACACTCATTAACGTCTATCAATAGAAAAAATGGGGAGTATGGTGATAGAAATAAAATTTATGCAATTCATAAAGCTCGTTATATGAATAAAAAATGTAAAGTTAAAGAACTATTCTCAATCAAGAAAAGCCCATATTTTATTTAGCTCAATGTCTTGTTACTTTACAACAATGTGAATTCCCAGCTCTCCGTTTGGTACCAATGACCTTTGTTATGGAATGACAGAATGGGAGGAGACCACTGTAGAATTAGGCTTGATTTACGCCCTCTAACATTCAACAGGAATTCTTTCCCTCAGAGGAGTGGGGGTTGGAGCAGGATTTACTTACAAAACAATTGGACTTAGGAAATATATATAAATAAATTTGTCCTTTTTTTATTCAATTTAAATACCCAATGACAGGTGGCAAATAGTTCTCAAGGTAAGAACAATGGAGTTTTTTATTGGCAAACGAAAATTTAACCAGTCCCATAGAAATGTAATAACGTTATTAGTGAATTAAATTCAGAACTACTCCATTTGTTTTTCTTTTTGTAGTATTGTATGTGTGGGTATTTTAATTCCCTAAGTACCGCACTTACCATCTTGACATTTCCCTATCTGATAGAATCCAGGTTGGCAGTTGCAAGAATATGAGCTTCCTGATAGATGACATTGACCGCCATTTTTACATGGGTTAGGCAGACATGGTGAAAGTTCTAGGAAAGAACATTAGCAAATTAATTTATGAATCCAAGCTGGTTCAGTGATATCAATAAACAGCATATAGCAGTCGGGTGAGGGGTAATATTATAACAATGGCTAAATTCATTGAAATAACTTCCACATTCAGGAAGAATGGTCAGGTGTGTTACTTAAAAAGCTATATTTTAATAGGTCTAAATTAGCCTTAAAATGTACTGTCATTTATACATCAAAACGGCTACATTTTGAGGGGGTAAAACAGATATACAAACAAAAATGTAGTGCTATTAAGATACCATTTTACATGTATGTACATACCTTGGTCGCAAGTTATTCCAGCGTATCCCGCCGGACATTGGCAACTGAAGCTATTTCCTTCAGTCACACAACTCCCGTTGTTATGACAGGGTGACGAGGAGCATGGAGCGATAGCTGTGACATTAATTTAAACTGAATTAAGACGAAGCACTATTCAGTTACTTATATTTATGTTTGCGATTAGGGTTAATATTTAATGTGAGCCACACCCACAAAACAAGTTTCTGGTACCTTTTAGGGGTTCCCGTCAAAATCCCCCCCCCCCCCCCCCCCTATACCCCTACAGTTTCATATAAGAGTCCTCCCCCTCCCCTTTCCACCCGAGACACCAAGTTACGTGATGAAAACAGTGGGCCCTACCAAAATTATAGAGGATAGATCTAATTTACAAAGCCCTCAAATTCCCTCACCAGTGGCAATTGATTCCTTCATCTGCTGCACAAAGGAGGCGATGTCAATATATCCATAACCTTTAGTTTTGAAAAATCGTGACGACGGCCTGGAAGAAATTTCTTTTAGTTGTCCCGCTGCCAGTTGGTTACCATTTCCAACGCCAAAAACATGGAAACCCCTCGTTCTGTAGACTTGTGAAATTTCATCTATCCCATCACTAGAAAGCCATCCTTCTAACACAACAAGCACTTTAGGGACGCCTGGTCGACCATATGCATCGAGGACACTGACTTTTGAATAGCTAAGTGCGCTCCCGGTATTCCGTGTTATCTGATTAGGAAATCGCACGCTAGAAATTGCCATATTAGTATCGGTGAGAGGGAAGATATCGGTAAGATTAAACACAGTCTCAGACTCCTCAGCGTAAATAACAAGGCCAATATTGGTGATGTTTTCGTTGAAAACTTTTGCCAAGTTTTTGACGAAACGGAGGCTACTTCTGAAGTTGCCATCCGAAACGTCCCTCGTACCATCCACTAGAAAGACCAGGTCAAATGTGCTATTGAAAACTAAAAAAAAGAAAATTAATTAGAAAGGGTTCGATTCTAGCACAATTTAAAATACTTTCCTCCAGGTCTATCTTTGTTGAATAGTGAACAACGGCAAAGACAACAATAACTACAACAACAACACAACGACAACGACAACGACAATGACAAACACAGCTTTCGCATCAAAATTTAGTGTTTTTACCAAGAACGAAATACTCAAGCTAATTGCTATTGACATTGCAGTAATAGTAAACTACTACCGTCACTACTTTTCAATTATTTTAATACAATTACCGCTACTTGGGCAGTACAAAGTACTAATATACATTAAGTAATTTCAAGTGAATAATTTATACCTGCTAAACATATCTTATGCAAGCTTTAGCCCCATCCATTTTACACAGAGTTTTGGAAAGAACGAGCAAACAAACAAGCACAAAAACAATGGTTTATAGACTAAACTATTACTCCCTTACCACTTGTGCAATTGTTTCCGTAAAATCCTTCTGCGCAAACGCAGTCGTGTGACCCAATACGCCCAATGCAGATTTGTCCTGGCAGACATGTGTTGCTTGTGATGCATTGGTCGATGACTGTAAATAGCAAAACGTGTTTTAAATGCCATTTACTTGTTTCTTGTAAGAACGGCTTTATTGATAGAACACATCGAACATCGTAATATCATCTCTTTTTTCTAGGTCTTACTAATTTCCAAGTAATTGCTGTTTTTGTATTAAAACATCTAGCTGCACATAATAATCAAAATATTAATACATAAGAAAGTTATGAAAATTTAATAAGACAGCAAACCTTCTTCGCAGTTCTCCCCACTGAAATCGTTACCGCAGTCACATTCGTAATGATGTAAAAAGCTGGTGCATGTTCTGTTATTTCTACAAGGGTTACTAAAGCAGTGATCAACGGCTGAAACAACAACAAAAAAATTACCATTTTTACTTATGGCGCTTTATTGTTTGGCTGTATTCTCGCCGTTTAAATCCTGGGCCCCAAAACTCTCAAGCTTAGATGATATATCAATTTGCGGTGGTGATTAAGCCTTATTATTTCCCCGATGAAACTAACCATCAACGTTTCTGTATAACAGAACAACGTTTCTGTATAAACTTGGAGGCTATAGGAATTACGTAAAACAAAATGGCTTCAAGAACTAAGATATTATTTCTCTTCTATACCTTTTGCCTTTCATTACCAGGGAATACTGAAATTATCATTAACGTCCATGCATGCAACATTTATTTTAATAAATGTGTAATCGTCTTATCTGAGAAAACAATCATTTCATTTTGTTGCGTGCTCATTAAAAAAATAAGGTTTTTTGCAACAAGACGAAGATTCATTAACGTCAAATAATGTAGTGTTTTAAAGAAAACAGCCTTCTTGTATAGGAATCGGAATTCATTTGAAATGTCAGTTAGACAATAGCCGTTTTCCTTAAATTTTACACGTTTTTTTTCACAAGATTTTAATGAAAAGCTTAAATTCAAAAACAAAGTTGTGCAAACTGTAATCGACGAAGACGAGTGCTCAATAATAAGCCACGATTAAGTCACCGCGTGTATGAGTACGGAAAACATCGGCTGAAGAGACAAGAAGTCAAGTACATGTAATTGTGCTCCGCTCTGAGATTAAATATGAACACTGTAACTGTCAAGAAATGTGCACAGAGGTATCAGTTTATGTAAACCTAAATACCAGGCTACCCAAAAAATCTGGTTTATTGAAAGCTAGAACAAGGAATTTGTTTGAGAACATTACCTAGGCTATTATTGAAATTTCATCGGACAATCAAACAAGGCAAATTAAATTATTTTCCCTCCAAATAATTAAAAATTAAATTCAATTATATTGCCGTTATTAAATGTTCGTCTTTATGCAAAATCCTTAGCCTATTCCAAAGACTAAAACGAGTGATTAACGAATAATGTTTAGACGCTATATAGTGAAAATGTATATTTCCTGGTAACGAAGGGCAAAAGGATTGTTACCTTCACATATCATTTCATGAAGCCTCCAGTTAAGACTTTGCAGTTTATCGAATTTAGCCTGAAGTAAATGTTTGGAATGCGGTTGGCTTGCAATACTTTCCACTTGCTTTATGTCAGACCAGTCACCCAAGGCCACTACAATAATAGTGACGTTCAAATTGTCACGCAGTTCTTCGGAATAGTGCTTGACGGCATCGGTAGACGTCCCGTCGGTGAAAACCACAAGAACACGGCGAGCGTTTAATCGACTGTCCACCAGCAAAGACTCGTTTACAAATTTCAAGGCATTGCCAGTAACAGTCGTGGCAGATGGATAAGGTAGGCTGTCTAAGATCTCGTTTCTTTCGATTGCAGAATGAGTGAAGTTAATTTTTAGTTCTGCTGTCGTCGAATAAAGTACAAGCCCGATTCTGGATTGAGTTCTGTTCCAGAAATTCACAACTTGTTTTGTGACGTTGACTATTTTTTCAAAGTTGTTTTCGCCCCACTGGTTAAGACTTGTAGATCCCTCCAGCATGAAGGCAAGGTCGACCATGTCTTCTTTACAAACTGAAAATAGATAAACAAATAAACTATGGTTGCACACTACATGCATTTATCCAAAACGTTAAATCGCCCAAACGAAAAATATTCCAGGATGAACGAAATATTTTTTTGACATTTTCAAAAAAATAATTACCACACCGAAAAACTCCTAACCGTTTGAAATTTGTTTTGTTTTTAAATAGTTAAATTACCAAACCGAAAAACTGCTAACCGTTTGAAATTTGTTTTGTTTTTAAATAGTTAAATTACCATAATAAGAAAGGCCATTTGCTAATTCTGAATCACATCTGCACGAACTTTGAGCCAACCGGTCTCCACAGGTTAATGTTAGAATTAGACGCATGCGGCATACATGCGTACCGACACAGTCCACGTTGCCTTTACTGATTCATTCATGGAATGCAATCCTAAATCGTTTTACCTCGATCGCAGTTCTTCCCAGCGAATCCGTCCTCACAAGAACAGGAATAGTCACCTTCCATTTCATGACAGCTGGCAGCGTTTTTGCAAACTCCCATGGAGCACTCTAGTTTATCTAAGGAAAGTACACGTTAATTAACTTACTGTAGTATTTACTTGAAATTTGGAGAGGAGGCTTATAACTAATAGCATGATAATTTTCATTGAACCTCAGATATGATTTTCCCTTCCTTGTTAACCGTTTCACTCCCATAGTCAATAATGGAGACATGTAGTGTAGTTCTAACTTTTGAGTCTGCTGACAAAATCCTATGGTGTGACCATTCAAATGAAACCTCTTCAGCAGTACTTTTGCATGGTACCATTTGTTCTTCAATATTTTACAAAATGAAATTTGGGATTTTTCCTGAATTTTGAGTTTTGGCACTCTTGGGAGTTAAAAGGTTTTAAATTGTATTCTATTGACAATAACTCATAAAGCACGCTTAGACCGTGATTAGGTTGTCCATGTTGGCGATCTCGGCCTACTAGAGTTTGCCTTTTTGTTTCAGTGTTACCAAATAGAAAACCCGCCAGCTACTACTCGTTAATAACTAAATTGTTTTGTAGTTAAAGGAAATTATAATAATCAAATATGGCAGTGAATTTTCATAACAGTGTAAGTTCTAAAACGGCTGTCTGATGATAGTGTAATTCCGCGATAGTGTATACTTTGGCCGCATTGTTTAATGATCTTTTATGGAAATCGCGAAAAGAAACATACCGTCGAGTTACCTACGGCACAATAATAGTAATAATAAGTTACGTTTAAGGAGCTCTATAACTGGCTCTATGTGCCCTTATTAACAAGGAGGGTAAGAGAAATCTAAAATATTATAATATCAAGCCTTGGACATAGAAGCCTTCTGCCACCGTGGTATAGGGCGGGGGGATTGTTGGAGCCTTGGGATTTTGCTATGTTACAATATCTTAAAGGGATAGTATCACGAGGTTCCACGCGCGGCACTGTTCACTATTCTTGCACCGGAATTTTGGACATATCACTGTTAAAAGTGATTTTTTCTTTCTTTTGGCTATCAAAACGGATTTTTTGATTCAACAAATACCTCCACTTCTCGACTGTCTTTTTGAATTTGCGGAATCAAACTTGAAAAGTGGGCCGACGTTTTCAAGTTTCGACCTCGTGATACTATCCCTTTAACCTCGTCTTGTCTTTAACATTTATTTGAATTGTTAATGATGTCGTCATATGAAGTCATTTATTTGTGTAGCCGCTATCTTCGATTCTTTTTTCCAGAAGCCACATCAATTAATCAAAAATTAATCTAAGTCGATAAACTGAAAGAGTGCTAAAGTAGACTATAAAAGTAAAATGTACCAAAGAAATTTAATAAAACAAAAACATCAGTAAGACAATACTAAACATTTCGGTCGACATGACTATCAAAACTTGGTTGCCATGTAATAAGAGGCGCGACGTCACATGTCATACGAAAAAATTCAAGTCAAATATGTCTGAGAAAAAAAAATAACAGTTAATTAATAAAAGCCTTATTACATTTTTGAAGTAGAAGATCTACAGTAAGTGCTGCTAAAGAATTGAAGGGTTCAGTTATGTATTTCTCTTTCATAGCTAGGGACTTGGTAGTGGAATGTTCTTTGAATGGGAAATGGAGGAAGCAAACTTCAAAATTGTTGTTATTACCTTCCGAACAGTTCACGCCAGTCCAACCCTCCGGGCAGATGCAGTAGTAAGAGTTCAAAGGTAGGACTACACACATTCCCTGGTTGTGACATGGACCTGGATTGCATGGATCATCAGCTAAAGAGGTAGAAAGTCATAATGTGTTACACATGATGTTTTTTTACTTACCTTTGTTACCTAAATAACATACTCCTATAACATCAAAAGCAATATATCTTAATGAAAACATTTTATAATAGGAAGCAATTCATAATTAGGGCCTGGTCGCACTACAGTCAAAAACAAAAATCCGCCCGTGCAAAAATCGAGGAAAACAAAAGAAACCACTCCAGTGGGACACGCTTTTTTTAGAATGTTTTTGTTTTTATGTCATTCTGCACGGGCTAATTTTTGTTTTTGACTGTAGTGCGACTAGGCCCTTAGGGCCGATTCGCACTAGCGGACAAATTTTGTAACAATTTGTAGATTTCGTCATTAATGTGTCACTTGTTACAGAAAACAAGTGCGAATACGTTTTTTGAGACCTAGAACTTGTCCAACAATTCAGGAAAACAAAGAAGCAGTTGTCTTATGATTGGTCAGCGTTGCACGCGCGATACATTTTGTCAAACAATCGCAAAAACAAGTGCGAACGACTTGTTGGACAAGTGCAAATTTTGTCAAAACGGACAAATCGTCAAAGGGGCCGTTGTCCTGCCTCAAGGCAGGACAATTCATGACAAGTCGCATTCCAATGCTCCTCGTAATGCCAGATAACAATACGTTGTTGATTGGCTATTGTGTTTGGTCTGGATTGTACTAAAAAACAACACGCGAAATTTCGTCCTTTGCCCATTTATCATAGTCCCGCTTCGTGGACGATTGTGTGGCGTTAACATCTGTCGAAATGCCACTTGCTTCATAACTTGCCGAGGTGACGTCGTGGAAGGATGGTAATACCGGGGTTGGAACAAGAGAATGCGAAGGGAACCAGTTTGTGCCGATAAATGGACGGGAAAAATAATAGTTTTCTTGCGACATTTTCCCCGCACGAGCACAAAAACATCAGTACACGCGCACTTCAAATGCAAATCGTTTTAACATTTTTCACCACGTGGACCTGCCTGCATATTTGATGTTTGCTCAAGACGACCGTGCCGAGAAATGTACAAGGATGCCAGAAGCACGTGCAGAGCTATTGTACTAATAATTATACCTTTTGTTTTCTTCAAAATGTCTCTGACTTGTCGCGACAATTTTGTTTTTGTCAAAAATGTCATGACATTTCAAACTTGTCCGCTAGTGCGAATCGGCCCTTAGTTACATAGCCATTTTTTAAAGCCACAAATGAAACTTCCTCTTCGGGATTCTATTAACACAAATATGGCTTTGCGAGGTGTTACTAAACATCTGGGAACCGGAGCATGGTAAGAGAGATCCTGGACGACCAACAAAGACAATGGTGAAGGTGTTGTTTGAACATGCTGGAGTAGAGACAAAGGAGGAGCTGGTCTCATGGCAGACCGTGATGCGTGGAGTGTCAGGCACCGTACCCGACTTAAATCTCGTCACTTACATGTATAGGTCGACGGAGCTGAACTTAACTGAACTACTAAACATAGCTGATAAAATACCGTACATGTACTTAACTAGTGACCGATCAGGCCGTTCATAAATGACTATTTCTACTACAAGTCTCTCGTTTAGCCATAAATGACCCATAGCTATATAACTGTTATTTTTATAACCATTTTTACACTTATATTTCATCATGTTTAAAATAACAATTTCAGCGTGACAATAAAGGGTTTTGTTCGTCTTTAAGTTTACAAACTAATTTTTCACTAATCGTTAATTTGCCATGGACGAATTTCATAATCCATGTCTCGTTTCTAAAAGTCATCCTAGGCTAGATAAACCTCTACAGCATGAACACTCGCCTTTCTGGCAGTTCTTCCCTGAGAATCCTGAAGTACAATTACAAGTGTAATCTCCTTTGAATCCATGACACACGCCATTCTGGCAAGGTCTGTCAGAACACGGATCAAGAGCTGACAAAACAAACAGGAAAGAAAGATATTACATTGTTACCGCTCACTTCAGAACGATCATACATCAGTTGTTGACATATTCTTTGTCGCTATTGAGCAGAACATTTTAAACGTTTTATTTCAATGTTTATCCTGAACAAATTGAATTGTGCCAAACCATAAGAGATGAGCGACACACTGTTAATATATAGTATCATGATTGTTATATACGTATTACATCTTAGCCTGTAATCCAAACAAGCCATGTAGCTAGCTCGGCCGCAATTGCTCAATTTAGCACACTTGGATCTAACCACATGTCAAATTTAAAGTGCAAATTCCAAAAGGGACGACCAGTTAAATGACGTCATTCAATCAACTCAAAAAGGGCTGCTTCCCTTGAGTTGCTTCATCGTGTGGAAAGGCTGATCTAGCATAGACAAGCCCTTTCTTATTTTAGTGGTTCTAGGGCCTGCTTTACAGCGAATATGTTATTGTAAACATGTAAGATGAGACTCACACGGAGTCTGAGTAATGGCGGACGGGCTATTTCCAGGCTCAGTAAGTTTATATCGTACTAAATTATAGCGATTTGTGTAATTATGAATTCATTGAATGAATTGAGGTAAAAAAAGAAAGTCATAATGAAAAACAACATTTTTCGTCGTAGTAGCACTTTTTAATAATTGATCTAACAAGTATTGCTGTCTTACCTTTACCAAGCATGGCTTTGAACGGTGCCAACTGAAAAGGCAGATCATTCCCTGAACTGAACAAGCGCACGTGGTAGCTGTCAGGATCAGACGCGATTTCATTCATCTGTCCCAAGCTCACCTGAACTCCAACTCCAATACTGAAAATAGTAACATTGTGATTTCTGAGCAGGTTGAAGGAAGGTACTTCGGTGTCGTCTTGTGATGTGGTAGCGGTAAGAATAACTAAAACTCTAGAAGCATTGGATCGAGCTTCATTTGAGCTGAAAACGGAGGCGACAATCGACAGACCCGCTCCCATGTTGGTTTGCAGATACTTCTTATACGGAATGTGATCAAGAGCTTCCTCCAGTTCCGATTGGTTGTAGTTATCATTAAGGTTGATTTCTAAATATCCTATGTCACCAAATAATACTAAAGCCACGTGAGTTTCTTCTTGTGATACATTCAGTGTTTCAGAAACGCCGCGGACAAAGTACAGGAAATTTGTGAAGTTATCTTGGGTGACAATCAGGGAGGAATCGAGGAGGAAGACTAAGTCCAGTCTGGTATCTACATCTAAAGTGGAAAAAAGTCATCGAAATAAGCGTTACCATAAGGTTCGTTAATTTTGTCTGGCGATCAGTTTCCAAAATAAAAACAAACAACAACAAAAAGTGGTAACAAAAGAATAATATAATATATTTTTATCACAGCTACATGAAGTCCTATTTAAAATAACTTTCGTTATCATAATACTACTATCACAGGCATTATGGGTAAAGTTAACTGTTGTCAGAAAAAATGCTGTACTGCTTAACCCTCAGATATACAAGCCCACTATGGTGCAAGAGGTGGGGGAGGTTCTGGAATCCCCAAGAGTTTTTCAATATTGTCTTCAATTGATAGCCTATCATGTCCTTTACAAAAGTTAAGAGGGAGGTCGATGGCATCAACAGCCCATTCCTTTGTCACCCGAGGGTAGAAGGTCAAAAGGACTAAATGGTGTTTTTTGTAGAATCCAATATAATCTAAACATCTTCTGATCACCCTCGAACGTATTTGACAATATTCGTCAATGTCCCGAAAACAATTCTTAAAATGATCAAAAATGTCCGCATCACATTCGGACAATAGACCGTAGTCAACTTTAAATCTCTGGCACTAGTTCGATTATCGACAATCATTGGCAGAAGCCGTTGGAACATCCTTCCCCTTCCCCTTTCAATGTTGGATCACACAATGAACGCGCGTATTCATTCCTCTTTTTTTCCAACAACATTGCAATTGAAAGGTGGGGAGGGAGGAAACCACCATTTATACACCATCCAACACACTGTGTTCCAACGTTTCGGCAGAAGTTTTTTTTTAATTTATTTTAATAACTTTTTATTTCATTCCATTTCGTTAAAATTCGATTACAATTAACACACTCACACAATACACACATTACACTCACAAAGACAGTACCAATATAAAGTAATCCATTTAACAATGTCAGCAATTTCATGTCAAGTGCCGACATTCATGATCACTTTTTGTTATTACAATATTTACGCCATTTCCATAAATGAATGGACATTTGTTTCGCGATTTAGCAATGATAGTTTCTATTTGATAAACCTTATTGAGTCTTGCCAGAAAAACCCTAAGACCAGGGTTTGTTTTGGTGCGTCTACAATTATAGATATACTGTTAACCAACCAACGAAATATGATTTATGAAAATATTGTCTTCACATTCCTGTATACCAAATAATATATCCTTATCTGAAAGGTTGTTTATCACTACACCCAGATCGCTACACCATTTAATAACTTTCAGCCCAAAATCTCACGGTTTTTTGGCAAGATACAAAAATATGTTCGGGGGATTCATTCGCCATATCACACAAAGAACATAAAGGTGACGAAACTATACCAATTTTATACAAAAAGGAATTAGTTGCCAGAAATCTGTTTAACAGTTTATATTGAAACTCGCGCGATTTTGTATCGAGAGCCACTTGGTAAGGTAAGCTATAAATTTCTTTCCAGTTTAAACTGTCATTTTCAAAATGTTCGATATATTTCTTTTGAGCGGTGGGTTGGACGATGACCCTGACCCGCATTTCTTTGTAGATACTTTTCGAATCGGCATTACTTAGTAAAACATTTTTTTTCCAGACAAAGACAACTGTGTCTGCTTATTTAGATTGAAAGGAACAGGAGAAATAAATACACTCCTCTTTTTTCGGCAGAAGTTGGAGTTTGACTAGATGTAAAAATTCATACATCCATGTAACCATACATTATCTGCTATGTCATTTTGAATTGTACACTTACGGTATTGGCAAGACGGTCCATAGCGATTCCCTGGACAAACGCACTGTGCACTGCCCCATGTGTTTATGCAGGTTGTTCCATTGGTGCAATCAGGTGGATTATCTTCGATACATTCATTAACATCTAAAACAAAATTATAAATTAGTCAAATAAAAAGGAATAAAACAATTTAAAATAAAGTTGTTGAAGCATAGCAGTCAAATGGTATGCCCGTTGGACTTTCGATCTGAAGCCATCGTGTTGTGTTCGACGGCACTTCATGCATGAAATAGAAACCGAAAAACGTGTCGGCCTCTAGTGAGCGACTAGACTCCCCAATCGACTAAAATAGAATGTAATATTTATTTCAAACAAACTAATAATTTCCGTTTGTTTGTTAGTTGATTATTTGTCCTTCAGTTGGTCTCGTTATATGTCTGGTTGTTGGTCTTTCTGTTGGTTATTGTTTCTTTCTTATTCGGGAATGGGGGGGGGGGGGGGGTCGCTTATTACTATCATTTTACATCTCTTCTATTGTAAAACTACAAAACTTGGCTTCCTTTTGTGTGCCGTCTTGTGTTGTTGTTGTTGTTGTTGTTGTTTTAGAGAAGTGGGAGAGGTCGGTTAATAGTTCTCTTCATCGTTCTTACTGGAAAACGTGTAAGTGGCCAAGAAATCCAAATAGGCCAAACTTGATTTTCATTTGGTATTACTTTATTTTCCTTTATTACTTTGATCTATGTTTCTTACTTTCAAACATATTGTGTCGCTCGGATTAACCCACGCCGAAATATAATGCTTACCTTCAATACAAGTCAGGCCAAGGCAACCAACTGGACAAGCACAAGTGAAGTTAAATGGTGTACTTTTGCATCTCCCACCAAACCGGCAAGGGAATTTCGAACACAGATCAACAGCTAAGAAATACGAAATAATGTGTTATTTCAGTTTTCTTTGTTTTAATCACGAAGGTAAAAAGAAATAACGAAAATATATTGTTAGAAAATGAAAAACAAATGAAAAAACGTTCTCTGGTTAAAAATTTAAAAACAGTTAGCTTTCGACAACCGTCCTGTTGTCTTCTACGCATAGAAAATGTGGCGAAAGCGAATGTGCATACATAAACAAAAAAGTCACAATTGTAAGGTTGTCGAAAGCTCGTAGATATTAATTTTTTAACCAGAGAATGTTCTTTTCATTTTTTTTTGTTATTATGAATCCTGGTTATGGATCTTCAATTTTCTTACGAAAACATATTGGTTACTTCGTTAAACCTGGGTTTCACTAGCGATATACAGCTGTTTCAATTAACGTTGTCGGTTGAAAAAGGCGAAAAGCCAAGACCGTAAGGTAGTATGGGATTTTTATTCAATGGCTTTTAACCCTAACCCATACTACCTTGCGGTGTTGGCTTTAAGCTTTCATCCGACAACGTTTATTGAAATAGCTGTATATAAGCATAAGCATAAGCGGAAGCATAACAGCGGTTATATTCAGTGAAAACGTAACAAGCTTGATATAAGCATAGGCATAAGCATAAGCATATATTATTAAGCATAAGCATAAGGATCAATTTTATGGTTATATGTCAATATTCATTTCACTTGCCGCAAATGTTTATCATTCCGCATATCCTTATGTTTATGCTTAAGCTTATGCCTCTAGTGATAACCAGGCTTTAGCAAATTGTTTAGTACATTATGGACGTTAGTCGCATCTCCCGTCAAATTTTGCAATTAGAACTCATACGAGCCTCGTTGAATAACTATTGCAGAACACCAGATTTCTTGCGAAACGAAACACAGGTTCTTGTTAGTTTGCGTTTTGCCCCAGCTGTTGATAGATTGTGTCGAATCGCTTAAGGTTACTGTAAACCTTCGAGGGTGCCTTACCGAAACTTTTTCGTACTCGCGCTATTTTTAACGAAACTCCAGAAAACTATATATCACTGTAAAGCAAATAAATTGTAGATTCCGAAAATAGCAATTATTATTCCTGTTTTTGCTTTAGTTAAGCGTGCGCTAACCTTAAACGCAAAACCGACGGTGTTTGCTTTACTGAATTACCAGTCTCCGTGTTAGCTCGAAAATCAAAACAAACTGGTCCGTGTCACTCGAGAGTTAATGGCCTAACAAAGTGTGTGGGGCTTTTTCGATATTTTCATTGGTTCCCGAGTAAATCCACTTTGAAGTTGGACAATAGAAAATTGTTCTTTGCGCGTCACTCTTTGCGGCGCCACGAGAAGAGTAATTGTAATTTCGTAAAAGCCCCACACACTTTGGTGCATAAATATTTTATTTTTCATTTTCATTTCATTCATTTATTTGTTTACTCCAAACCTATAAATATCCAGCAAACATACTGGCCAAGTTTCGTGAAAATCTGACAAATCTACATACCCTATTAATTCATTTGAACAGAGGCCATTCTTGCAAAAACAAACCTCGAGTTTTTTGGCCTCGAAAGATTTTCACTGTTTTCACACCTCATTTTAGCGGCTGTCATCGTGGTCGTGCCGCCAACCAATGAAATGAAACATAGAACCCCTGAAGAGCATCGTCACACAGCAGTGTATGTGAATTCGATTATAAACCGCTGATTATTCAAGTTATTCGAAGGGAAAAACCATAGAAAAAACGGCAAAGTTTCGCGCAACTGCAAACCCAAATGAGCGGAAAGAACGTAACGAAAACGCAGCAAAATTGTTGTGGAAACAAACGAGCGAAAAGGGCCAGTGAGAGTTTTCAAAGAAATGAAAACACAACAGACGTGGCCGCGGAAATTGACCAAAAACACGCGCTGGTATCAGCAGTAAATGCAAGCGAGTAAGCTATTCATTCATTTATTATTCTTTTACTCTTTGCCGCGGTTCTTTCCACTCGTGATCTCTACAATTCTGCTAACCAAAAATTTCCACTTTGGCTTTAATAGTCAAATTGTAAATCTTCAGGAATTGGAACAAGCGTAGACGACCGTGTGAAACATGGAAAATGGCCGGGAAGAATACGCTATGACGCTACAATAGAATACGCTATGACGATGCGAAATGCGCTCCGCATTGCGATGTAAACAAAATATGCATGACATAAAATGCGAGATCCTGCGGATAAAGTTTAGCGGGAAAAATACAAGAAGGCGCTGCACTCTGGAAAGAGATTATCGGATTATCACACCTATTGCTACTTATCAACTATTCTCTTGAAACTCTTTTTTAAGAATATCTCGAGTTCTTTTAATGATTTTGCAAAACTTCTTTCAATATTTTCTAGATTAATGTTATATCTTTACAGAAATTATAAAAAATTATGCAAAATGGGGCCAATAAAGGTTTACAGTAACTTTAATATGTTCTACCATTTCATCAATTGCAAATGAATGTATCAACCTTACCTTGAGCAATTGCGCCGCTTACAACTCCTTCCCTAGCGTCCATATGTTGAAAGGGAAACGTTATAACAAAGTCTTCCGGTGGATCACTGGCTATCGACACCAACTGGCCGTAGTCATACTGGTCCCCCATACCAACCGCAATAAGTCTAACGCCTTGGTTCCGGAGTGCCTGGCACAAAGAACAGTTGCCACTTAGGGTGTTGCTAACGAAAACAACCACAACGACTGTGCTGTTCTCTCGGCTGGTTGAGATTATGGTTCTTTTGATGGTTTCCAAAGCCACAGAAAGATTTACAGGTGACTGGTTGAGAAAAGAAACGACATCAATTGCCGAAGCAACTGCACCGTAGGTGTTGTGTTCTGTGAAGTTAAAGCTGATGGTAGTGTTGCGGGCATAGACTGCAGCAGCCACGTTCGTGTACTCGCGCGAGATGTTGAAAGGTAACAGAACACCTTTGGCGAATGACAAAGTTTCTGTGAAACGGACGTTTCCCAAGGTAGACGAACCGTCAAAAAGAAGCACCACGTCAAATGTGTTTTTCAAGATGCCTGGGAGAAAACAAATAACGTAAGGAGATGAAAATATATATCTGTTTTCGTGGCTTGAAAATGTTTACATACATGTACTGTGCGTCAGTTGAATGACAGTTGAATGACAGTTGTTCATTGGAAATCCAAATCGAATCGAATATTAGTCAATCGATGACGAATCGATAACAGAACGAAACGTTGGCTGATGCTATCGCTTATCATCAGTCATTGATAACTATCGATTAGTGACAACCGTCAATATCTGTCAAGCTGATCAACAGCTGATTTCTCAATATCCCTTTGATTTGTGATCTGCCTTTGTGTCTTTTCATAGTCAAATAGCTGTTGCTTGTAAGCGTAAAACTTAGCTCCTTTTGTGTAAAAAGAATAATTTGCAAGGCCTTTCAGCCTGCTTAACCCCTCCCCTGGACCCGCCGCCTGTTGCTGATGATTATTGTTATAATTAAAAGCCCAGACTGTAGTTACTTTCGCATTCTTATTAAGACAAACAATGAAATTTCCTACCTATTTGACATTGTCTTCCAGCAAACCCTGCATTACAGTTACATTCATAACTGCCAGGGGTATTTCTGCAGCCAAGAGCATTATTGATGCAAGGACTGTTCTGACATTCGTTGATATCTGCAATGTTTTCACGAAATAATTAAACATTAATTCAATATGGGTTATGTTTCCTTTGATTCTTCTTATAGGTTTATTTCAATCATCAGCAAGATATGCCACGGCCAAAATAATATTATAAAATATGGCAGTTTGATGGCATTTAGATAGGATAAAAACAAACACCTATGTGGTTTAATTAGATCTGGTTTCAAGCTAATTCGTGGATAATTCAAAGATCCCAGAAGATTCTTAATACCCCATTTTACAGTTGTGTGCTTAGTGGCTTGGCCTTTTAGTGGAAGTGAGAACGGCGTTGACTTTGTTTTGATACAAACCTTGCTGCTTTCCATATGTAATTATGACGTCGTTGTTATGCTTAACCCTATTTTGCCTTGGGGGGGGGGGGGGGGGTCACAAAGTGCCCGCGCTAACTTTCAACATTCATAACTTCCTTAATATGCATTCAAACGCCATCAAACTAGCGACTTTTCCTAACTTTTATCTGTCAACAATTTGGTATGACATATTATTGATCACGTGACTTGATGTTTCCATAGCAACAAGATTTTGACAGCCATGTTTTCTGTAATTTGCATATTTTTACCTTTGAATGAAGAAAAACGATGTTTATTGGTATAACTTTCACATTTTTACGTCATTTAGCGTTTATTTATTGGTTTTGATTAATTTTAAGTCAATTTGGACGGTTTTTAAGAGGTTTTGAAAAATTATGAGAAATCCAATACTAATTACCTAATAACTACGTCATATGACGTTATCGTTCCATTGTGCGGACCGCAAAGGAGACAGTTTTGGACGTACTATGTACCCTCTAGGCTTCATTGCCATAGCCTTGATATTCTTGAAGTTACGAGGGGGGCACAATGTGCCCCCCCCCCCCCCCCCCCCCCCCCCTCTCCCGCCCAGGCTCAGGAACTCAAACAAAGCCCAGGTAAAATAGGGTTAATAGTCTCAAACTCGATTTGTTAGTTTTTGTGGAGAGAGGAAAACCGGTATACCCAGAGAAAAACCCTCTAAGCAAGGACGAGAACCAACAACAAGAACTAGAAAGAGCTACAAACCACCAAGGACCACATCTAATCGTGGCCAATGACCTAACCCTTTGTTTCATGCATGGATTATCGTGTTCTCACCTGTTTCACAAATCCTTCCTATCCATCCAGTGATGCATTCGCAACGAAAATTGAGCAGATCCTCCATCACATGGCATGTGCCTCCATTCTGGCATGGCTGCGGTTGACAAGGGTCCGCAACTGGATAAAACGTTATACACACGTAAGTATATTATAGAATCATTCCATTTACTATCTCTATTTTCATCGGCTGAGAAAGTACAGCTAATAAATGCTGGCATTAAAAAGTGATTGTTGGATCAATTGTTGGATTTTGTTTTCGCCTGAAATAGCGGCCTTGGTTTGTGCTTGTACTCAATCTCAATCTCTACTTAATAAGTCGAAAACATTACTAATTAATCAGATGGGTTTTTTTTTTTGGTAAATATTTTGTTAGTTTTTTTTATCCTTTTAAAATTTTATATAGTTACAATGTTGTTATAACTTCAGATGATAAAAGTATAGCTGACAATATTTTCTCAATTTGAAGATGAGTTAGGTTGCGAAAACATCAGTCTTAAAATGGCTTCTTCAATCTCTGTATGATCACACCAGGCATTCGATTGACTTACCCCTGCAATTATTTTCAATTATGGATCCGACAAGATCATGCATGGAACTAAAATTTGCCGTGAAGATGTTCTCATTGTTTGGGTCCGTGGCCATATCTGCGAGCTCTTCATAAACCGCATCCCCAATGCCTACAGACATGATATGGACACCCATACCACGAAGAGACCTTGAAGGATTTGTTACGCTATCCTGTGACTGACCATCAGTTATCACCATAAGAATCTTAGGAATTCCATTTCTAGCCATTGGAAACAATTCAGTCCGTATGCGATTTAAGCCATTCCCAGTATAAGTACCAGCAGCATCATCATAAGGAATTCCCTGTATGGCCCCAACAATTTCTGACGTGTTTGAGTAGGATGAGAAATTAAAACGCACACTGAACAGGTTTAGATCCGAGAAGGTAGCCACGCCAAACTTTGTTTCATTTCTACCAATTTTGACTGAGTTTACTATTGCCTTTACAAAGTCTTTGATGATCTGATAGTTCTTCTTCCCTGCGCTGTTTATGCTTTGAGAACTGTCCAACAGAAATGCAATATCAATCTTCGTGAAGTTGCAATCTGAAAAGGAATAAATTTATCAATAACTTAACTGATCATTTTTAAACATCTAATTAAATTGAGTAATCAATCAATTAATTGATCAATCGATTGGCATATTCATTTTTAAAGAGAAAAGAACATAAAATTAAATTTGTTGAAAATTTACCTAAATAGACTTTAGATCAATTATATTATGCTACAATTTCTGCCTAAACGCTGGAACGCTGTGTGTTGGATGGTGTGTAAATGGTGGTTCCCTCCCTCCCCACCTTTAAAAGTTGTTGGAAAAATAGAATGAATACGCGCTTTTATTGTGTGATCCAACATTGAAATAGGGAAAGGGGAAGGGCGTTCCAACTTCTTAGCTTAGTACATATCAATCGCAATAATAATGTAAAACATTTCTTTGATGTATTGGTACATTTCCTCAGCACAAATGTAAGGAATTGTTTTACCATGTTGAAATATAGATAAAATTTAAATGTTTAAAATAATTCATGCATTGTGTTACTCCTAAATTCGGTGTTAATATCCGATTTTAAGTCCCCAATTTTTCCCTATATCTCTAAGGAATGACTGAGTATTTTATAAGAATGTAACAGTGTGTATAGTATAAAGTAGGTTTTTATACAGTACGTTAATATGTTTTATAAGTATGGGGGGCGGAGGAGGGATAGCGCATGTAGAGGGTTCCTTTTTAGTTTTTAATATTTTTTTAGTTTTTAATTTTATTCAGTCACACTTCCCCATAAGCTTATAGCTTATATTATAACCTTTTATAAATAAAGTCACTTTAACCGTTAATTGGATTTTTAAATAACTTGAAAAAAGTAACTCCGGCTAAACATAGTTAATAGAGTGCAATGGTTATGAAACCTGAGGCATGTCTTTCTTCGATGTTTTTGTTATCGTTTTTCGGCCTTGACCATGCACAACACAATAGATGTCGAACTTTTGTTCGAGCAATTGACCAATAGAAATGGTGTTATTAAGTTATTCAGTCATAGCGTGTGATCAAAAGACAAAAGATGTGCACGGTCAATACGGTTCAACATAAATTGTAGCTCCTTTGTTATCGCCATTGAAGTCTACAAGGTTTCATAACCAGTCCCTCGATTAACTATGAGCTCAGTAAAGAAGTGAACTTAACCCACTCTCTACATTTTACTTATACTCACGTGTGGAACAGTCTTCTCCGTATCGACTATCAGTGCAGAGACATGTGGATCCCCCAGGGAAGTTGTGGCAAACTTGGTCATTCGGGCAGTGAGTAGTGTTGAGCACGCACTCGTCGACATCTTAAAAATGAAGCATTATCAGTTTTTTTTATATATATATAGCTTTCCTTCAAGTCAGATCACTGGGGTTTTCCCATAATACGCCCAAAATTTATTTTGTAAAATAGTAAAAGAAGGTAATACTACAGCAAAGTATCACTGAATACATTTTGTTTGAATAGTCACACCTTATAATTTCATTCCCAGAACTTAATTCTGTCTTCTAATCAGAAGTTTGAATTATATTATACGACTCAAGCTGACATTTGCAAGCAAAAATATTAGAGTGGGCGAGTGGTAACACAAAACAAAATGGTATTTATGTTCCCTGTCCCTTATATTGAAACAAATTTGTGTTGACCAGGAGCATTGCCTTGGGCGACTGGGGAGCTCTGTTTGCTGTGATAGAAAACGATGACACATCCATTTGGGATGAATTTTGGTCATTGGTGTGGTCGTTTATTTTAAACACTCACGGAAAGCTTGAGATATCCAAACTTACAAGGCATTGTCCCAGCAAAGGTGATTGTATTCTGTTTGGCATCGAAACAGCCTTCATTTTATAGTTTTCACGTTTTCAAAATGTCATCATTGCTTGAGGACTACTTCTTTACCTTTCGATCACGTGTTTAGCATATAGATTATTCGCTACAATATTTGCTTCACTTTGAGCAAAGCTGAAAAGTTTGTTTTGTTTTTCTTTCCTTTATTTCTGATCGTGTAATAAGAACGTTTCGTTGTTGCTCAAAAAATACGCTGTTGAGATCTGAATTAATGATTCTGAATGATGAAAGTGATTTACCTGTCCAACAGTCTTTTCCTGTCCATTGTGCGGTGCAGTTACAAATAAAGTCACTTGGTTCACTAGTACAAGTACCACCGTTAGCACAAGGATGATGCGAGCAGTGATCTACCACTTAAAGAAGAGAAAACATATTAAAACATTTTAACTATTATGCCACTTTTTTAGACTAAATTATTTAGGTTTATTTTTTTCAATTTATTTTATAGTATCTCCATTTGCTATTTGGTAATATTCTCAAATAATGCGGGCAGATATCATTATTGTATTTTGTTGACACGTATGATAAGGTTTCAAAAAGGCTAGAAGAAATGTTTAATGAAAAAGACAAAAGCACATTAATGCATAAAATGCATAAAATGAACCCCACCTTCCATGAATGGCGAGGGAGCTCATAAAATCCAATAATGATAAAATGTATAGCGGAGATTGACCAGCCAAACGAGAGAGGAAATACAGTTTATTTGACCCTTGGTTTAATTTCTTTTGCGAAGGCATGCTTCTAAAAGCAATGTTTCAGGACCTGTTAAAAGCCCGGTGGTCCAAATAGTTCTCAATGTTATTCACTGAATAATACCTTTAATGCGGTTAAAGTTATATATTTTCATTCATTTCAAGGGGATCTATGAAATAAACAATACATTACTCGCACTCTGCCTTTGTTGAAAACAATTATAGTTATGCTCTTATTTTTTTTATTACCATAAAGTTATAGTAACTCTCATGCCAGTTTGGATGAATTCAAAAGAGCTGTGAAAACATTCAAATTCGGCTTGAATTTCTTTAGCCTTTTTCCCCTTTCTCCAATGTTACCGACAAAAAAACTTTATGAAAACAAGGAAAGGATTGCATTTTTTAATTGATACCAAGCAATCATTTTATTTTTTATTTCGTTACTGACGTAGGTATTCTACATTTACTTACCACTGCAAATCTGTTCACGTATGCGACCGACAATTGCCTCCAACGTAGTAAAGTCAGCTTTAAAAACAAACTTGTCATCCGGATCCGTTGCCATATCCTTCAATCCAAAAATATCATAGCAACATCCAACGCCCACGCTAAATATAGTAACGTTCATATCACGAAGCCTTCGAGAAGGTACTTGAACATCGTCGCTAGATTGTCCATCGGTCACAACGATTACAACGTTTGTCAGATTGCTACGATCCCCCAAATTTGCAAGGACTTGATTACGAACCACATCCAAACCTGCCAAAATATTACACAATTAGGCGAAATGGCAAAAATGTTTTTGTCTCAGTGTTACATGGGAGTCCCTCCACTTTTTTGGTGCTATTTCACATAGTTGATACTTCAATAACGTGACATGCACATGACATGCACATGACATGCACGTGACATACACATGCGTTTTGATTGCCTCTTTGACTAAACTGTCTGCAGTGACTGATTTCGGACGACATGGTAGCCCCTTACAAAAAGGCTATAGGTACGCCCCTGTGTTAAGTCAGGCAAGGAAACAATATCTTGGACTTAGTTGTTATCAAAGTGGAATATATTTCGATAACACTAAAACATTATTACTCTTACTCTACTGGGTTAATTTCATTTTAGAAGAAAAATTTATAATGTAACAGTAAGCTATAGCGGAGCTCTCACGGGCCGAAGGCCCGCTCATGGAGCTCCATACTCATAGAACCTATGCCCGTCATTTTTCATGGTCATGGCTAGCGGAACGTTTCGCAGGCGCGTCCGTCCGTTGGGCAGGGCTAGCTCGCGGGCGCTTATGGCGTCGCAAAACATGCGCGTATGGCGTCGCGTTACATCCGGGATCGTAGCAATTTTCAAACCAAAGCGGCCGAGGTCACGTCAGCTACAGTAAACTCTTTTGCTGTGTTTAGCGGAGAAAACCGTTTGCAAAATCATTTTTCCTTGCATTTTTTCGCGGTTAGCTACTCAAGACAGGTATAATAATTAAGGGATACTCAGAAGCCGCTATAGTGGAAATAGAAGAGCTTAAAGGGATAAAATCTTGCTTCGAAGAACTTCATACGTTTTTATCAATGCGGGGCAATACTTCTTCTTCGGATTTCACAACCGAAGAAGCGGGGTTTTAAAGAATTTCCAAGCAGCCGAAGGACTTAAAGGTAAAATAAATTACATTTTTCGATGGGAATTTATGTTGATATCAATTTGTGATTAACTTTTTCTTTGTGTTCTCGTTAGTTTGGGAGGAATATTTATGAAACGTGCTCAAATAGCGCTGCGCACAAATGACGTCACAAAAATGGAGACCCCCTGCTTGACTCAGAGCGGTAAGTGAGATCATGTCTTTCACGAGCACTTCAATTCGATCTTTTACGGTGCTTACCGAAGATGACGACGTTCCGGGCTCGAAATTTGAAAGAGAACCAGAATATTATACTGTGGATCAGTTAAAAAGGTGGTTGAAGTGCAGGGGATTGAAACAGGGAGGAAAACGCGAGGAACTTTTGAGGCGCACGAAAGATTGCATATCTCGATTCGAGCATTGATGATGGAAAATGGTTCGCCTTAAAAGCCATAAAAGAAAATAGTGAATTGGAAGGAAACAACAGTGTGGTTTCGCTTCGCTTGATCACCTGAATGAAATAGTGGCATAAACGAAGCAGTCGCTAGACTGTCAAAATTGCCTGCCAACGGAGGTTTTAGGGTATAAACAGCGAGCTCCTCGTAGCTATAAAGCGTAGCGAATGGAAGCTTAGACAATTTTCTGAGACAAACTTCAACCCTCTTCAAGTTTAAAAGCTTGTTAAGCTACAACTCTCTCTGCTATAAAGTTTGGATCCTAAAAATTAAAATCCTGCAAAGACAAAACTAAAATAGTTGGGCCCAGCGTGACATTAAAAGCACGAAAGACATTCACGGCCAACTGATCATTTCAGATCCTGTCCGGTATTTCAGAGAGAAAAGTTAGAGAAATTTTTAAATTTAAAGGTTTAAAAACTTTAAAGGTTTAAAAGGTTTTTAAAGGTTTAAAAACCTTTCCTACATAAAAATCTACATGCCAATATTAATGGCGAAAACAACACATCAACCGCCAGGCAAAAAAGGACGCTAAAATGAGGTCAAAATCTACAAGCGCAACACCACGGGAAATTAGAACCGACAGACTTGAGACCTCTGTCCGTTGCACGCGGCTTTTGAAAGGTTTTAAAACTCAGTCTACACTAAAAATCTAAAATCCTCTTTAACAAACGGCTAAATGTAGAATAGCCGTTCAAAACATATAGAAGGAGCAAATGGCATTAAAAACATAAGGTAAGAGTCGTACAGAACTGCCGAGAACATTAGACACGATCCACCGCTTGCACTTTTCGATACCATGCGAAGGCTTCGGGAAGGGAATGAACACTTTCTTCCCAGATTTCTCCATCTCCTTTAGCGATTTTGGCCATTTATCCGGATATCTTGAGTCGGTTTTACACTCCCCCAACAGCAATGCTTAGTGCTAACCATTTTCACTCTTTTGGGAAGCGTAAACTGTGTTATTTCTGATTTATACGTATCTTTGTGTGTGCACTATGGCTTTCCCGCATATATTTCCCTTCAGCGAGCTCCAATGTTTGTCTGAGTCACGCGGGGGGGGGGGGGGGAATTGGTCATACTATTAGTCATACTAGTTATTCTAGACCGAGAAAAAGTTGTTTTTGTAAGCTTTTGAGCAGTCTAAATGTACTGTGCAGACGGTCGCGTAATACTGTTTTTGAGAATTGCTAAAATTGAAAAAATAGCCTGGTCGTCAATCTTAATTCTTGTGCTTCCAACCTTTCACCTTAGTTAAGCTTATCATCAGCTTTCTGTTCAGAGAGCTCCACTGTTAGGCTCAGCCTCTCTATATATATACATATATTACAATACATGTAATAGAAATTAATTAATAGAATGAATAGAAAAACAAACCATTTCTATCTAGCTGCACTAATTTATGTGGTTGCTTTCCACCACCATCACAGCGTTTGCTCGTAGTGATTTGTAGAATACAACTAAGACATTCCGTGGTTGGTTACATATCTCCCCCGGGCGGGGGGGTGTACTCAGGTATAATAGTGACGGGGAGATGCGGATACTTTATTTTGGTAATTTGCGATCTGAGGACTTTTGGGGGATTAGAAATTTTGTGGTGACATTTTTGGGGTGAACGATTTTGGTGAGGACGTTTTGGGAATCGGCAAAAAGCGTAAGCTTTTCATGCAGAGAGAAAGGGGCCTTTTTAGAAGGAGTAGGGGGTTACGTTATTGACCATAATTGGACTTTTTTGAGACTAACAATTTGGCCTGATTTGCACCTCCCCGTCAATATTATAGCTGAGTACCCCACCTGCCTCTTCCTTCCCACCCGCCGGTTATATTTAATCTTAAAATAGGCAACGAGCACATGGCCGACCTTGGAACAACCCACGAACTCCTGCTCTACACAGTGGTGCCCGACGCTGTGATTTAAAAAGGCGGCGAAATAAATAGTGTTCATGTTACTTTGAAAGCACACGTTTAAAACACACAATGTTTAGATAATACATAGATGTAAAAAAATAATTCTAAGAAACTTAACCTTTTCCTATCTCTGTGCCTCCGCCCGGAAATTGTATAGCTTGAACGGCTTGGGTCATATCACTCTTGTTGTAATATGTGTTCAATGGAAATATAACTTCGGCGTTGCCCGAAAATAGCACGACAGCAACATTGACGCCATCCGCTCTACTAATGTCGAAAGATTCTATTATGCTATTTACAAAGGTATTTATACGTCGAAAGTTTCCTGGTCCCTGATTCTCGATGCTCCCTGATCCATCCACAAGAAATACCAAATTGAACTTCTGAAACGAACAAACTTAAAAAGGAAAACAACAGAAGTTAGTTACAAATTGGTCAATATCCCATTTCCGAGTTGCTCTTAGGCTCCTTTTTAATCCGAGGCCAAGTGCAAAACCATTCCGGTCAGTGTAAAACGCAGACTGCAGACTGCAGACTGCAGACTGCAGACCGGGGGTAAAATGCAGACTGAGGGTAAAATGCAGACTGCAGACTGCAGACCAGGGGTAAAATGCAGACTGAGGGTAAAATAAAATATTAATAATAAAAAACAAGACTTGGGAGTGTTCCTACGCGTACCCGTATATATTTTTTTTTCAAAATCCCGAAAACTCAAACCAAAAGGCGTTTATTCGCCTTAGTCAAACATATTATCAACCTCGAGTTCTTGAACTCCCCATTTTGTTGAACCAAGTTTCCCACAAGCGCCCAAACTGATCGTAATTCTATGCATCTTACCTTTGTTTACGTGTCGGCCATTTTGAATTGTGCTTACGCGATTAGGTCTGGGACCGAGTAACTCTTTCAGGGTTCATATTCTTCATATGGCCTTGGAATTGTTCGGAACACAAGGCAAGCAAAACACGACAGCACAACAACAAAGCAAGGTAAACTTGTAGGTATCGAGCATAGTTTGTGAAAGACATTCAATCTTTGTACTCGACTTCAATGTATCAAGAGGTTTGTGAATTGATATTTGCTGAAAGGTGACAGTGGGCTATCCAAACACGAAAATTATCGAAAATAACGCAATAACGCAGATAACGCAAATTAGGGACGGACCATTAGATTTTTGAGGGGGGGGGGGGGGGGGGGGGGGGGGGGGGGGGGGGGGGGGGGGGGGGGGGGGGGGGGGGGTTGGGCAAATACCAAAAAAAAATTCGAGCACGGCCTTGAACTGCAAAAAAAATATCGTGCAAAACAAAAACCCCAGAAAAAAAAATTCCTGCAAAACTTTATATTTTTAGAACAATATTTTATATCCAGGAGCAGATGGTCAGAACACAAATAAATCACACTGACGTTGTAGAATGTTAGCGACTTATGAGCGCTTGGGGAGGATCAAATGTTCTATCTTTTCATTGGCTTGTTTAGTTTAGCCAATAACAATGGTTTATTTTTGACCCGACGTAAGTTGTGTTTCTTTGTAGACTTTTTAGCTGATTTCATAAGCATGTAAGATATTTTCTGACACAAGGAATGGCTCTTTTATAGTTGTACAGTGGCATTGTAGGTACATGTATATCTCAATGGATGAGAAATACTTTGTTTATGTGTTGTACAACAAGCTTGTAATTGCAAGGGCGGCGCTACCGGTGGGGCAGGTGGGGCATAACTTTCGACAGCTCAAAATGGCGGCGGGCGGAGATGAATAGTGTAGCAACATCCTTTGACCAGATCTGATGGCGGGGCGCTTTAATGCATTAGAGTTTGCAAAATAAATATTCCGTTAATTAATCAAAAGCCTACAATTTTAGCATCGGAGATATTGTGACTGACTTTAGACTGGAGATTGGATATTGTGAACCAAGCATTTCAATACCCCTTGAGTTATTCGGACGTCAGCTATCGGACTCCAGCTACCGACAAATCCATCAATGCTGTGAGTTAGCGCTCGGCCTCTGCCCTAAGAAGGCTCAAGACATATCTACGAACAAACTATGACACAAGAAAGATTAAATCATTGCATTATCCAGACATTGCATTAACTGACAAATTGGAACATGGCTGATATTAGAAATCAGTTTCTTTATGCCTCCAATGACAGAGAATATCGCTTTGGAAAATTCGTTTCCAAGGCCTTCCCATACTGAAAAGAATTGACAGAATATTCGAGTGACAGTCGAATTTACTTTGAACAAACAACTAAAATGGAGTTACACCCAAGTTTCAGAAAGTGTTTCGTGTACATGTACTTTTCATGAGAATTAAACTGAATTCAAAGCTGGCTTTGGAAACTGTTTCTCCGGTCTCAGGAACGCTGGAAATAGCATTTCAGAGAGTTTAATTTAAAAAATTTCCCGGGGAGCATGCCCCCGGACCCCCCTAGAAGCTCGCGCCTTCGGCGCTCGACACAGGAGATTCGCCCCACCAACATTATATTTCCGGCGCTATCCTTGTAATTGTAAGATGGTTGGGTGTGCTACGATGGGCTGTGGAAGCGACATCAACAGGGGGCGGGTGTAAAGAACATTGTAGGGGCAGTTACAACACCGCGGCCAGGCTTCATGCTATCAAGCTGCTGTTACATCAGATTTGACTTGCTATAGTATTCCTGTCTCTAGTACGGCCTTTCTAGTATTCCTAACACGTATATGTGTCAGGCATTAAAACATATAGCCTCGCAAAAAAAATATCGTGCAAGCAAATCATGCCAAAAAGAAAAATCCTGCACAGTCTCGAGCGTAGAAAAAAATATCCTGCACCAAAAAATTGCCCAACCCCCCCACCCCCTCAAAAATCTAATGGTCCGTCCCTTATCGAAAATTACCATGAGATCGTCGTCCTCGTTTTCCGACATGTTTCTAGGGCCATGTGACTTGAGGGCCACGTGACTTTACTGCGTGAGGCGGCCTTTGTGTGTTTCGTGAGTCCTGACGTGACATTATTTTACGGGTACGAACACTCTTTATTTCATCCTTATGACTCGTTTTTTATTATTAATATTTTATTTTACCCTCAGTCTGCATTTTACCCCTGGTCTGCAGTCTGCAGTCTGCATTTTACCCTCAGTCTGCATTTTACCCCCGGTCTGCAGTCTGCAGTCTGCAGTCTGCAGTCTGCGTTTTACACTGACCGAAAACCATTCATATGAAAATGAATTATCTTTTACCTGCAAATATAACTTATATCCATATGAATGGTTTTGCACTTGGCCTCGGTTTGAAAAAGAGGCTAAGAACAACTTGGAAATGGCTATTAAGTGGGAGCGAGTCTTTTCGTGTTAAACCTGGTGATTTGTTTTCCTGCATTTAGGTTGATCATTTTATTACGAGAGCGATTATATTTTTTTTACATTTCACCTGTCGCATTCCACATTTAACATTTCACATCTTGCATCTTACATTTCACATCGTGCATCTCACAACTAACATTGTACACTTCACATTACACATCTCGCAAATGACATCTGAAACCTCACCTTTCATATGTTTCATGTACATCTATTATATCGCATCTCGCATTTTTCTTCTCGCATCTCACATCTATTATCTCACATCTTACATATCACATGTCAAATCTTACCTTTTTACATCTCACATCACTTATCTCACATCTGACATTTCACATCGCATATCTCTTATCCCACATCTTACATATCACATATCATATCTCTTACCTGACAGACATCTTACATATCACATCTCAAATCTCACTTTTCATATCTCATATTTTAAAACTCAATTCAAACGTCTCACATCTCATATCTCACATTTTACGTACGGGACGAAATGATCTTTTTTGGATATGTGGACTCAAGAGGGGTCAGTCAATCTATTGATGGACTGGAGAACGAAGGCAAAGTTAAACTCCCTGCACAAGCTATATCACATTTGGGTTTATTAAAAATATCATTTTGAAAAAAAAAAACATGATTAAAGTTACAAAACATGCAACTTGTAGTTTCCTACTTTAAAGTGATAAAACAATGACGAATGAGTTTTTAAACCAAACAATTCACACCTCCTTTATACATTGCCCAAGACGCGACGTTCAGAAGCAATACCTCAGCACTTACCTATATCACATTGCCTTCCAGTAAAATGTGATGTGCAATTGCACTTGTAATCGCCCAGGAGGTTTTCACAAGATCCTCCATTTTTGCAGGGACCTGAATGGCATTCATCGAATACATCTGAAAATTGAAACAATCAAAGGTCAAAAACGAGTGATGAAACTCTGCAAAAAAAGCAACCAAAAACACGAAAGGCTAAAACCCCAGATCTACTTGTTCTGATTGTTTTGTTATTGTTGTTGTTTTTTTAATGTGACAAAAAACCGTTCTGTTTCGTTTCAGCAGTGACAATTAAATACGCACCCAACGGACAGTTATAGGGCTCATCGTAATCCTAAACTGTCTGTACAATTTTGTATTCTAATTGCAACTCCTTGTGGACACGAACAGTTAAAACGACCGTGTGAATATGTCTTTCAATTCCGTATGGACAAGAAGAGATATAAGAATCATCGCTGTATAAATTCCATTTACCTTCTGTGCAATTCTGTCCTCCTATTCCCTGTGGACACGAACAGTTATAGAAACCATCGCCGTTTATTGTACAATTTCCTCCGTTTTGGCATGGGTTGGGATAACAAACGCTTGCAGCTATAAACAACAAGGAACAAGCTTTATTTCCATGACCATAAGCATTATAGTATTACAAAAACATACAGAAAGTATAGAGAAAAGAAACAAAACAAAGAATACACTAAACTGATAACAATTTGTTTCTAAAATCAAAGCAAGATAAAATAAATTTAATTGAATGTATGATTACAAAACAAATTAGATGTGTTTATTAATTCAATAATCAATTCGTTGATATTGGGCAACTGAAACTGTATTTTCTTGAGTGAAAACAGTTGTATAGGGGTGTACAGAGTTTCATTAGGAGTGTAGAGCGTTGTATAGGGGTATACAGTGCTGTATAGGGATGTACAGTGTTGTAAAGGGGTGTACAAGGGTGTGCAGTGTTGTACAGGGGTGTATAGTATTGTACAATAAAGAAAGGGAAAGTACAATTAAGATACATCAGTCTGGATTGTTAATTTGATTATTGCGGAGATCTGAGCATGAAAGTATGAATTTCACCATTTGAATATTTACAAAATAATTACGAGAGTTCATTAATTCATTGGCAGCTTCTGAAGGAAATAATTGTTTTATATTTGGTAGGTGATACCCTATTTTGCTGTAAAATCCGTCCCTAAGAATTGAGTATTTAGGACGGTGGAAAAGGAAGAGAATTCCATCTTAATGATTCAAACCCTCACCTTCAAGCTGAAAAATGAGAAAAAAATTGGTTCGCTTCTTGACACCCTCACCCATTGTCAGACATAATAAGCTGAATGTGCCCTCTCGTTATGCCAAAATGGCAAAAATCAATGCCTAATTTATGACAGGAAGGTAAAACATACCAATTTTCAGACCAAGACGGGATGGGGAGTCCATACGTGCACTGTATGTAGTAAAACATACCCTTCCCTTCACGTACTCAGAATACAAATCAACAGGTTAACTTACGTGGAATGCAGATATATCCTCCAGTAACTCCATAAAGATTCACACAACTTTCCCCTGGTAGACAATTAGCACTAGAACAAGGATTCGCGGCTACGCCAACAAAATAAAATAAATAAAAAAACACCATTGAATGATTTTGTTACTAAATAGCATGCATGCATTTCTCTTGGCATCACCTATTTTGATTTACCTAACTCTAACAGCGTAACATATGGCAAACACTAAGATACGTCGACCCAAGATACATCGACTCAAAGTTGTGGCATATAAGCTTCCAAGTAAGAACAGATCCTATGCTGCACTAATGGGGGTGGAGGGATGGTCCTTTTGCCATTTGTCAAGTCATTACTTTTGACAACAATAGATGCCTTAGAAAATCGACCAATGACGAAATAAGTATTTTTTAAAGAATATTCAAATGAGAAGATCTGGTCAATTGGGCCAAATTTACATCACCAACTATAGGAAACTTGACTCGCAAATCGAAAGAGAAAATTTGGCACTCCCGCGAATAGCTACTTTTGATTACATTTTCCACTCTCCTCAGCGTTTATGTGCAAATAACTTTTAGTGATCGAAAAAGAGGAAAAAATAACAGGAACAAAAATAAAACAAAATAAATGTCAAGCCGCTTTAGCTTTTTCTCGTTCATGGTTCTCGTTCATGGCTTAGTTAACTTGTATTTGTATTCATTGCTGTAAATATATATTGATAAATCACTATCCAGTGGATAAGTATTAACAAAATCCGTTGTGTTATCCGTTGGATAGTGATTTAACCGGTGGATAGCGTTATCCACCTTTTGAACAATCGGGCCCAGGAAACGGCATTACGGGGGTTTTACCAAAAAAGCTGGCGTCAAAACGTTAATATTCGATCCGCAACTGAGCTATTAGTCAATTAAACAATGAAATACATACATTCATAATTACAGAACTAAAGAGCTTTGAAACTTTGAAAATTTAAAAGTGATTTTCTTTTGTTAAAGCTAATATCATGTTCAAAGTTGTAATAACCTTAATTTTGCGTTTGCCGATTAGGTATTAAAAAAAGTGAGATTGATATCCGATACCCTTATAAAACATTGTAAATTAAATATAACTGTTATCTAGGTATTTTATACCCTTTATAATTTTTCGATTGTGTACACCGGGAAGGATCGTAATTAGATTTGCAAATGATTGCCCGTCAAAGTCAGTCAAACAGAAAGAGAAATCAGACTTGTACATGATTATAAAAAGGGATACGGATTAATCTGCGATTTTCAGTGCTAATGTTTGTCGCGCTTTCGCTGCAACTTCAAATCGCATTTAGAATTTTCAAATCGCAGCGAAATCGCTGCTGCTCTGAACTTGCTCGAACTTGGCTGTGACTTTTATCGCAGCTAAATCGCAACGAAGTTATCACCCGTGTGAACTAGGTTTTAGTGTTCAACATACCCTGGCATATTCGATCCCTTGTTATTGTTACCAAATTCTTCAATTCAGAAAATCGTGACGTCAAGATATGATCAGGCTGCAAAGCAGTTGCTAATAGATACAAATCAGCCATGAGATAGTTAGATCCCAATCCCAATCCAATGATGGTCACACTTTTGTTCTTCAGGTCAAAGGCAGAAATGGCGTGCTCGTCTTCTGACTTCCATGCCACCAAAGCGACAATAATCGCGGATCTGGAAGAATTGAACAACTCCGGTTCTTCTTTAGCTTTCATTAACGCTTTACTCAGACTTGTCATGAGACCCATATTGTAATTAAATGTCCGTAAGGTCTGCGCAAATTCCGTAATATTTGATGACTGCCCTGGACGAGTCACAAAGTGGGCATCAGTTGAATATGCAATCACTCCAATGTTTTCGTAAGCCAGGGTATTGGCTACAGAGATTATAAACTCGACTTGAAGTAAAACATTATCCTGTCCGGTATTGCGAGAGGTGTCCACTAGGAAAATAATGGTTGTCTTCTTGCTGCATTCTTTAAATAGGAAAAAGAAATAAAAAGAAAACAATTATTTAATTAGTGTTTGTAGCCTTCGTGAGTACAAGCAAAATCAATTACCCATCTTGCATGCTATTTCAAACGAACCATTCGCCCTTGAGGAGTCGCTTATGCTTCAATTTAAGAAGCTTTGTTTAGTTGTTTAAATTACAAAATATGTTCGAGACATATGCTCACTACGTATTGGAGCCGGTCTTTTTAAATTAAAACATATAGTGAAAATTGACCCTTTGTGTACAATACACGGCATTATATCAGAACGTATATGACGGCCCTGTAAAACTGCCTCTTCCCGGGGAGAAGCCAATGGCCGTTTTTATGCTAGAGACGTTAAAGTCGTCTAGACGTATTTAACGTCTCAGACGTTAAATGCGTCTGGAATAAAAACGGGACGCATTAAAGTAGACGGCCAAACTGAGAAAACACAAGATTTTCTTAAAAAAGCTATTCTCGGAAGTGATTGGACACGACTAAACTCGTTGCCAAATAAATTTTAAGAGCACGAATATACAAATAGGGCTAAATTCGTCCCAGTTAAGGCCGACTCGTTTTTATACTAGACGTATTTAACGTCTGAGACGTTAAAGTCGTCTATTAAGTGCGTCTGAACGACGCACTTAAAAGAAGACGTTAAAGTCGTCAGACGTTAAATCCGTCTGGCTTATTTTCCGTTTTTATACTAGACGTTAAAAACGTCTCGAGACGACTTTAACGTCTCAGACGATATTAACGTCTCTAGCATAAAAACGGCCAATGAGAAGCATTAAAAATGCCCACATCGGATTTTGGTACATATCTATTGAGTTATTAAAGGGAAAGAAATCACTAAACTCTTGTATAGAATGCATATATTTCACACCAGTTTTATTAACGAGTGTTAAAGGCCTAGGGACGTCATCCTTTGATATAACAACCGTGATCACCACCAAAATGTTAGAAACATTTTGCAGTACGGTACCATTATAAAACAGACTAGTAAGGTTTGGTCGATGTTTGTTTGACCGGCCTCCAAGGTAAGTTGAATTGTCAAGTGCCTCTCTATCTCACTTATAGTTGAGAAGTGGTCAAGTTTAATCGCCAAAGGTTGAACTTGTTGAGTAAATGATGACTCCAAGAAATCTTTTACTTATTGACGCATTGAATGAGCCGGCAAAGTTCTTCACAAATGTATTTATATATCATTGAGAAGTTAGATTGGTAGCGATGATTAGCTCTTTGGGTATGCTGCACGTCATGTCAGTACGCATGTGACGGTTCTGTTAAGCAGGCCTTCATTATAGGAGGAAGCCCTTGCTGAGCCCAAGCTGATGCTAGTATATATATTGACATATTTAAAGAAAGGAAATCACTAACCTTTAGTACAGTTTTCGCCAAATGTTGTGACATTTTCACAAGTGCATTGATATCCGCCAAACGTCTCTGTACATGCTTTCCCAGATGGACATTCATTCATCATGGACAGACATTCTTTGTTATCTGGCAAAAAAACAGACATAGTTGATCTATGTTTTTAATTGAATACGAATTTATTTAATATATCCTATATCTTTTCTACTTATCTTATATCTTTTGAGGGTTTTTTTTATCTCGCTACTTATCGTTTGGTTAGGAATTGCCGTGTCAATTTAGTAGAAAAGGGAATTCAGCAATTAATTCAGGTTAAGCCTTCGTATATTTTCATTGCCACAAGGTAACTGTAACCTAAAAGATGGAACGTCTTACGAATGTTAATGTACAATGCAGGGCTCGAAATTGCGCCTGCATCGGACGCATTTGCGACTAAAGATTTCGATTTAAAATTTGCCTATTAGTCGCGATTTTGCGACTGTTTTACGGCCTAGCCAATAAAGGAATTATATTCAACAGTCTTGTGTGTTACTTGTAACTAGTAGTTGTAATTTTATCCAAAAAATCCTGCGAAATTCATGTTGAATGTTGCGTGACTTAATCGTCGATTTCATGCTCCATTAACGCAGTTTCAAAGAAGTGTATCACGGGCGTACTTAGCCTCTTCCAGGCGTTTAGATGGTGGGGAGCAGCGACAAGCGGCGCGCCGCGCTAGGGTCGGCGCGAGCCTCTCTCCCCAACCTCCCCTCGTTTTTTTCTTCTGCGCCCGATTTTTCTTTCGCGCCCCACAAACTGAACGCCTGGAACAGGCTAGGGCGTACTTTTTCAGACTTTCTCAGAAATTTGTTGTTTCTCATTTCCGGTTCCGGTACTAGTAGTTGTTTTTTTTGCGACTAAAATTTTCGAACTTGCGACTAAATTTTAGAAATTACTCGCAAATTGCGATTGAGAATTTTTTTTAATTTCGAGCCCTGCAATGTAATCTAACCCTTGATTGAATGGATGTGACACTTAAACGTTTTTTGTCCTAAATACTAAATTATAAAATATCCGGTCATAATTGACAAGAATTATTTGACATAAGTTGATATACTTTAAAAAAAAGAAACATATTGTAACTCGGTTGTTACCCCAATAACATAAACATTTGACAGAGTTACAGGTACATTTCAGTGTTTGGGGGGGGGGGGGAAAGCTATATGATAAAGAGGGGTACGGATTGATGAGACGTCCTTGTAGTTATTCTTATACATGTACACTCCACTTCTCTCGTGTTCTTAAAAATTCCCAAGTACTTATATAACTCAACAATGCACTCGGTGCGTTTTTTATTTCTTTAATAAGATTCTCAGCGTTTTGGATTGATTATTAGACTAACCTTCTGTACAAGTTGCTCCTTTCAGTCCTTTACATAAACAGGACCCGTTCTTCTTGCAGACTCCACCAAAGTGACAAGGGTTATCAGCGCACTTGTCTATGGCTAAAAATATACTTTATTTAAGTATTAATGTATTCAGCACGAAAGTGCTAATTGATAAGACTGTTTCTAAGTCTCCTACTGGACGCTGAAAAAAGTTTGTCAAGTGCGATTGAAATTCAAACTCAGCATCCACAAAGTTCGGCATAAAGCCACTTAAGCACAACAAAACGCCAAAAACAACTTACAGTGTCGGATGAGTAGATATTTTTATTGCCCGTTTTGAAGTTTGAGGGTAGTCCGAAATGCTGGCACGTTTTCCAGTTCGACAAACACATTTGTTTTGGCGTTTTACTCGGTCCGGAGTACTGTAAGTTACAGTCCTCGTTATTTTCTCTCGATTGATAGCCCGCGCGCCGAACTCGGCTAATAAGAGGTATGTAGATTGCCGTATTATACCTTGTGTCCGGGTTTAAAGTTACAAGATATTATAAAAGGAAAAATTTTAGTCGAATAATAAAATATATCCCTTATTCGATTGTTTATCAGATAATACGTGCGGACATTTTACTCACTGCTCGCATTTTTCTTGCCTCTGCTGGGATCGTAGAAGTAGTACTCAACTCGTAAAATATCCGCGTGCAATATCTGTTAAACCATCGAATAAGTTGTATATATTTTGGCTTTTAAAGTAAAACTAAAAATGGTGAAATATCCCCTTCTAGGTCATTACCTCGACAGATGGCTTCTCTTATATTACTGGTTATCGCTCCAAGTGAATCTACATCAGCCGTAAATACATGCTGTACTGCTCTAAGGGCGATTTGGTCGAGCTGGGAGCGATCATAGCCTTCTCCAATTCCGAGAACAAAAGGAATTATTCCAGTATCATTTACTAGTGTTAAAGAACCAGTGACGTCGTCCGTGGATATACCATCCGTGATAACCACCAAAATTTTAGAAACATTTTGCCGAACAACAGTGCTATTAAACAGACTGGTAACTGATTTATTTAAGGCTTGGCCGATGTTTGTTTGACCTCCTGGGTAAGTTAGATTGTCAATTGCCTCTTCAATTTCAGTGATATTGGAGTATTGGTCAAGCCTGATCGTCAATGTTGAACTTGTTGAGTAAAGGATGACTCCAACACGTGTTTCACTGCTTGAAACATTGAATGTGCGCGTGAGGTTCTTGATAAAATTATTGATCATGGAGAAGTTAGACTGAACGCTATCAGAACCATCTACAACAAATCCCAGCTCAATCTTACTAAACTTGCAGTCTGCAAAAAAAAGCAGTGACAAACAAATAAATTAAAATTAAAGTAACCAATATCAGAACTTACAGACTATTGATTATCGATCATATCTTCTCCGTTCTGATCAGCTGCATGTTGGGTGTCGCTTCATGTATAAAGTGACAAAAAAGCTACATATGCAGTATGTATTTACGTACATGTGCGTCAACGAATTTTTTTAGCTTTATTCGACATTTAACCTCTGTTTTTACAACAACAAAAATAACATTCAGTCTCCCCTTGACATTATGTTGCTGATCTGAAAACAGTCAAATGATATTTTAAAAGAAATATTGGTTGTTATCAAATAAGTTCCCTTTCAACTCGACCGTGAAGGTGCCTTCCATGACATTAACCTTTTAATATCTTTCACGGAATTCAATACCGCCAAATCCTTTTTTTTTTCTTTGCTGTTCTAAACTTCACCTAGAAATATTTTAGCTCGATTTGTTTTGAATGGCATGTTCAGTAACAGCCACAGTGATGATCGACTTCTGCTGGTTTTAAGTCAGTTTTAGTGCTTTTTTGTGTTTTTTTTTTTTTTAAGTGCTTATTTTTCCTTTAAGTGGCATTTAAAAACCAAAATTGTAGAACCTAGATGGTGGCTGTTTGACAGAGATCACCACATGACATGACATCCCGGGGGGGGGGGGGGGGGGGGGGGGGGGGGGGAGGACTCCCATATATAAATGACGGGGGTGCTCGGCGAAACATTTTCGAAAAAAACACCCTAAAAGGTACCAGAATCTCGTTTGGTGGGCGTGGCTCAAATGGATTTTCACCCCTAACATGTGTCAATGCTGTCACACCTTTTTTCAAGTTTCAATACCCTTAAAGGTACCGCGATAATTCTAACGGTGGTCATTTTAGATTTTAGTACCCTACGATGAACCAATCTGCAAATTTTGACCTCAAAAAGGTACAACGAGCACCCCCGTCATGTTTATATGGGAGTACTCCACCCAGGCACGACATCATCGCATCATATAACCAACCTCCATGTATAGATTTTAGACGTCCTATTCACCCTTCAAGTTTCATCATCATAGACTTAATAGGAGGGGGATTCTGGATTCCGCCTCTCTCACGAGCCTAAAACTATCCCATTCTGAATACGGTTGCCCTGAGAGTCGTGTAATCCTATATCAAGATACGGCCACATACCTAGATGACAATTTTTGCCGCTATAACCATGGTTACAAATGCAGTTATAATCTCCAAACGTGTTGAAACAAGTTCCTCCGTTTTGGCATGGGCTGTTAAAACATTCGTTATAATCTGCAGCAGCAGTATAACAGAATAAAAAAGAAGTTATGAATCAAAAAAACAATGCAAAGTTTGTTACTGGGCATTATGAAGAATTTAACTAGAGAAGTTAAAGGTACGTTGGACATGAGACTATTTCGACTGTAGTCCTTTTTATCAACGAATCGTTTAATGTACTTGTTCTTGGTCCCTCACGTACATGCCGCTGTCAGTGTAATTATGATGAAATAGGGAGCTTAAGCAACGACGACGGCAAAGCCAAGGAAAACGTCACTTGAATCAAAGGCTCCTACGAGCCAACCCGTGAATTCGAAATGCTAACGGTAACGCAATATTGCGGGGTTTTTTGGAAATTAAATGTAACGACTTTTAACGAACGCAAATAAAAAAAAACCGGTAATTTTCACTTCGAAAAAGAAAGAAAATAAATCCGTCCTTGGCGAGAATCGAACTTGCGTCCATTGGCTCCCTGCGGCTCTATTGTCTTCTCATTCAGATCCGGCACTACACTGACCTAGGATTTGGATAATTACCAAGGCCAAATTTTGTTATTTTAACGTAGATATGCAGAAAACGTTTACCGTTACCGATAACCCGTTGCAGTTGCTTCAATTTGTTTAGTTTGTCTAATGTGACTGGATTGTCCAGGAGCTGAATTTGAAGGGACGGCTTTCCAGTTCAAATGGAGAAAGGAGTTTACCGTCGTGTTACATTCACGTCGTCATTTACGTCGTCGTGTTACATTCACATTTGACGTTGTTGATTTGCAGGGAACGGCAACGAAATGTACCAAAATGTAAAACGCACGTGCAGAGGCATTGTTTTCGCTCATAAAACCTACTGTTTTGTGCCGTTCTCGCTACCGTCGGCGTCGTGGTTGCTTAAGCTCCCTAATATTTACTTAGGGCATGCGAAGCTACCAGGTTCTACACTGTAAATACAACGACTACATGTATAACAATACAACAAACAAAACTATAATATAACTTAAACTTGAAAACAGCTATCAGTATAGAGGCTCTGTACTTTGGAATAGCCTCCCCAGTAATGCTAAAACTCAGCCGAACGTTACAACTTTTAAAAACATAATTAAATGATACATTTTGAGAAGAAATTTTTAGTACAAATAAAATTAACTTAGTGACCTTGTTTTTACATTCTTATTACCTTAGTTAACTTATCAATTTTATTTCGTATTTTCTAATAAATTAGGTAATTTATAGGCACGGCTCTCAGGAAGAGCATTATGTATGAATGGAGAAACCGTGGGTAAATAAAGATTATGTATGTATGTATGTATGTATGTATGTATGTATGTAAAAAAGGGATTGAAGAACAGGAGGATTAAAAAAGGTTACTTGGAGACGTTTTCAGATCAATAGCTGTCGATGTATACGTTTTGTTTCAAATTTACTTATTTTTTCTCTGATAGAGATCATTATCACACATTTGCATGATCTTAATTAAATAAAACAAAAAATATTATAAAACTGAAATCACAACCAGTTTTAAACTGGGCCTTGATCAGTTATCTTGTTAATTCGCAAATCCCCTCCGCCATTTTTGAGTCGATCTTGCCCAATTTTATGTAAGATTCTAGTGTCGTATATTTTAGGGTAAGAAATCCTTAACAACTAACTCAGGAGAGACTAATTTGCATACCAAAGGTTGAGCATGGCAAATCATCTATTTTTCCCTATTTATCTTTAATTCGCGAAGAAATCTCCCAAAAGAAAGGAAGCCTGATAATTCTGCTTCTAGGTGACATACCATCTGTGCAGTTTTCTCCTAAAATTCCCAGTGGACACGAGCAGTTGTATGAACCATCGTTTGTAATGGTACAGTTTCCTCCATTTTTGCATGGGTCTGGATTACACGCGGTAAGAGCTGCAAGTAAAAAAAACGGAAGGGCATCAAGTTTCCATCATCATCATCATCATCGTCAGCAGCAGCAGCAGCAGCAACAGCAGCAACATCATTATCATCATCATCATCATCGTCATCGTTATTATTATCACTATCTTTGTTCTGGTCGTCGCCGTTATTATTCTGAGTTGCGTTTCCTTTATTACTAAAACGAGCAACATGAACAATGCGGAATGGGGATTCGTTCTGTCATATAGCATTCCCTTACTACAGATCCGAAGATAATATTCTTGGTTTGCACTTAAGTCTAGTCAAAATTCAGAAGTAGATAAAAATGTTTATAAAATTGTAGAGAATTTAAAACTGCACATCTGGGCCAAATTTTGAAACGCAAAAACATTTCGTTGAAGAGTTATAGGTGAACGAGTATTGGACATTTCTAGTAAAAACTTGTATAGCGGCCATCTCTGTGTCCAACAAAAATGGCGGCAAAAACTTCAAAGTCTTGATAACATCAAAAATCTCATTACAAAAGATTGGATTCATTATATTCCTAGCGATCATCCCAGTATACATAAGGTCTGTTACAGAGAAGTGTAAATTAAAGAAATTGCCCTTTTGTTTGGTTTTAACAACATAAACTGAAGTGACAAAGTAAATGTAAAATCCGTAAATAACGAAGCAATAGAAATAAGAAAAACATACAACACGACACCACAATAAATAGAAGTAATGGAAATTGCGAAAATATGTCATGTTTCATCTCTTCTATTTAAAGGTTCAAGAGTCTGACCTTTTTCAATATGATATGGTTCCCTTGCTTTACGTACACCGTCACGATTAGTTTTAACGAGTTCAAGAGGAATTAGTTGCATATCAGAAGCGGTTAATGGTCGTTAGAAAGAAAATGTTCTGAGACTGCAGTAGGTTTAGAGACGTTAGTTTGTAATTAGGATGCTCCGTTTTAATTCTAGCAAAATCTGAGACAAAAACATAAAAACCGCCATGATTTTTGCACTTACATGGAACGCAGGTGTATCCTCCCTGGACTCCAAATAAACCCTTACAATCCAATCCTTGCAGGCAACTTGGTCCATCTGAACATGGATTTGAAGCTATGATAACAAAGTAGAAACCGTTATCATAAATGATTTATTTATTCTACAAAGAAGAGGTGGTTAACTATTTTGTATACCATGTATCAGCTACCTTGACGAACTGTTTTAAAATATTGGTGTTTACAGCAACAATTTCAAGATTTTAATTTTTTTATTATAAATACCAATATTTTAAAACAGCACTTGAAGAAGGCCGAAGGCCGAAACGCCGTACATTATTAAACGCTGGAACAGTCAAGAGTTCCTCTCTTCGCCTAATGTACAAATATTATTATTATCATACAATTAACAAGCAGCCTATCAAGATATAATTATTTTTGAAGCGAGGGTCAGGACACAATGCTGTGAAGCTAATGATTCCCCCACTATGCTAGCCCTTCTTTCCATAATTGGCCACTCCGAAAAATACCATAATACTTTTTTATGTGCAGGCTCAGCCTCACCGGGGTGTAATTATTCAAGTCTCTTTAGTTAGAATGGCACAATGGAATCCAGAGTACATGTAGGAACGCTAGGACGTAGCATTGTGTGTTCGCATACAAATGTTCACCGTAGGCAAATTTTCACGAAGTTGAAGCATAGCATGTGCAGTTCGTGCTGAAAACAAATGAGGCTTACATCAAGCACCACCCAAACCTGCACTTTAAAAGAGTATTATGGTATTTTTAATAGTTTCTGGAGTGGGCAATTATACTTATGAATACTTTGGTTGCAATTAATGGGTTGGTAATCAGTTTCTCAAACTCATTTTAAGGTTACAGTGTACCTTCAGATCGAAAATTTATTGAAATTTTTTTTTGGCGTCAAAATAAAGTTTACAGAATGAACTTGCATCCAAAAAAAAATTATCGAAAAATGGTGAAAATCGACGGAGAAATGACGGTATAACTTTTGTGGGCGGAGTTTGTTTATGAAGCGATATGTTTTTCTAAGCGCTGTTTTCTCAAAGTTAATTTTTCGCTTGTAGGGGACACTTTAAAGAGCTACAACTCAAAGGGAATTTGTTCGATTTTCCTCAAATTTGGACACAAGCTAGGCTAACATATCATCAACAAAAACGTTTCGGCGAATTTCTTATTTCCGAAAACTTTTTCGTCAAGAGCCATTTCCGTGCGATCACTCCAACTTTTTTTCTCCCTTTTTCGAAAATATTCTGTAACTTTTCACTGCCATTGAATATGAGAAATCGCCGACACTTTTTTTTTAGCGCTTCGTGTCCGGAAACTTGAGAATAAATCAAATTAGCAAAATACAATAATCGCTTTGAGTTATAGCGTTTTAAAGCTGATTCGGACGTTCGAATTTAGACGTCGTAAAAAATTCGACAATTCATTTTATTACCAAATGGTTTCTATATTTAGATAGCCAGCTCTATAAGCTTTAATTTGATATCTGGGTTTAAGTATATTAAGTGTAATCTTAAGACGCTAGAGCTGTTATACTGGAGACACCCCCGAAGGTACACTGTAACCTTAATAGTACATGAAGAGAAAACAAAGGAATTTACTATCGTGAATCAAGTTTAAATATGTTATCCCAAGCAGCATAAAATTTGGTGAACTGCTCTGCTTTGAATTTCTACAATAATTATTTGATGGTTTGAGAAGCTTATCAAACACTCGGAAGAGTGTTTCATTGGGTATCAAAACACATCGAAGTCGATTAAAAAATTTCGGCTGCGCCTCGTTTTTTCAATCCACTTCTCGGGTTTTGGAACCACTCTTCCTCGTGTTTGATATATTACTCCCCTCCCCTCTCCCCCTTGTTTTTCAACCCACTTCTCGGTGTTTGGATATCCTGAGGAAACACTCTTTCTCGTGTTTGATATATTACTCTCCCCCCCCCCCCCCCCCCCCTATGTTTTTCAACCCTCTTCTCTGTGTTTGGATATCCTGATGAAACACTCTTCCGAGTGTTTGATATATTACTCTCCTCCCCTCCCCCCCCCCCCTTGTTTTTTAAACCCACTTCTCGGTGTTTGGATATCCTGATGAAACACTCTTACTCGTGTTTGATATATTACACCCCTCCCCTCCCCCCCTTGTTTTTCAACCCACTTCTCTGTGTTTGGATATCCTGATGAAACACTCTTCCTTGTGTTTGATACATTACCCTCCCCCCTTGTTTTTCAACCCACATCACAGTGTGTGGATATCCTGATGAAGCACTCTTCCTCGTGTTTGATATATTACTCTCCTCCCCTCCCCCCTTGTTTTTCAACCCACTTCTCGGTGTTTGGATATCCTGATGAAACACTCTTCCTCGTGTTTGATATATTACTCCCCTCCCCCCCCCCCCCCCCCCCCCCCTTGTTTTTCAACCCACTTCTCGGTGTTTGGATATCCTGATGAAACACTCTTCCTCGTGTTTGATATCTTACATCTAGCATTTTCATTTTACTTAGCTTTATAGTATTCAATGTCGTTTTTCCTGCATTCTATTGATCTTTAAAGACCTAACAGTAGGCTTCTTATTCTTTTTGCAAAAGGTCACAAATACAGAACTTTCAATTCACTCAGAAACAATTTGCTTGTTCATGGAAACTGAAAAACATTACCAACTGATTTAAAGAAAATAGATTTTGTTCTTTTAGTTTGCTGAAGCTATAACTCAAACATGTAATAATAAGTTTACAAACCTCGGCATATTAGTTCCCTTGAATTTGCTACCGCATCTTTCAATCCAGTAAAACCGCTTAAACGTAACCTGTGTTCCGTTACAGAGTTGGTCATTATCGCTAATTCCGAAAAACTAATCTCCCGGCCAAATGAACGATAAATGATGAAACCAATAATGGTGACGTGTCTGCTCTTAAGTTCAACTGCAGGTGTTATTGCGTCGTCGCTTGATGACCAAGGCGGAAAAAGTACACCAATGACGGCAGATTTAGAAGAGACGAATAATCGGGACTCTTCATTTGCTTTGATAAATGCTTTACCCTGATTCGATCTGCAGCCCAAAACATAATTGAATGTCCGTAAAGTTTGTGCAAACTCCGTCATGTTTGGTGATTGTCCTGGTCTGGTAACAAAATGGGCATTGGTTGAGTATGCAATCACCCCGATGTTTTGATAGGCCAGGGTGGACGCTACTGAGATGATGAACTCGACTTGTAGTAAAATATTGTCCATCCCAGTGGTGCGCGAAGTTTCCATTATGAAAATGACTGTTGAATCCTTGCTACAGTCTAAATAAAGAGCAAAAAACACCAACTAGTTATTGCACTGGGCCAGAAATTTGAAAAATTTTACTCCTCCCTTCCTTCCTTCTATCTATCGACTGCAACATCATTTAACCTCGGACGTACACGCAAACTTATACCCCACCGTGGTACCAGGGGGCCGGCGGGGGAGGGGGGAGAGCTTTTGCGGTGTTATAGTATATCGGAAATAGTTCACCTCTGATATACATAGTCTGTGGTGTGCTCTACAAGATAAGGTAAATATTATGGGCCATTGCGCTGCTAGGAGTCCGTGACGCCATCCAAAATGGCCGCCAACTTTATCGAAAAGATGCGAAAATTGCAAACACTTTTTGCTATAGCTGTAAAATATAATACAGTTAAACATTTTCCTCCTTTTTTTTTTCAAAGAAGAAAGGTGAAAACACGCATTTTTATTCAAAGATGACTTGACCTCATGCTACTTATGAGGTCATATCTCGTTACCATAACAACCGATGGTCACAATATTAAACTTTACCGAAACGTGTCTTAAGGATAAACAAACAGTTACTAAAGACGACATGTGCTAACAATAACTGCACTTGAAAAAATCGGAGAAAAACCTTAAGGGGAGTAAAATGTAAAATGTAAAATGTTGTTTATAGCGGACGAGCACTTAGCTAGTAGCTAATTCAAAGGCACGCCACTCAAATATTGAAACGAATATTGCAAATTGAACATAACATGTTATAAATTCCAACTGGCAGGAGGCAGACCAGTGGAGTGGCATCCATACCAACACTCACCCCCCCCCCCCCCCCCCCCCCCCCCCAACCTGGTGAACGTCGGACAGTGACGTCAATACAATATATATGTCATATACACTTTAACCATTGAATGGTTGTTTGAAGAAACTCACCTTTTGTACAGTTTGCGCCATAAGTTGTAGTATTCTCACATGTGCACTGATTACCGCCAAACGTCTCTGTGCAAGTTTTTCCAGGTTGACAGGTAATGTTACCACTTGAGCATTCTTTTACATCTAGAATTCAAAATAAACAGTTACGATTAAAGAACAGATTCGCGGACCAGATTGCAGTACCTAGTTAAAAGAATTAGTGCTGAACAAATGATATTTTTCGAAATTTAATAATAAATTTATTATATACTCCCCTTGGGGCTTTTCAGTATCTAATTACAATATGATCAATAAAACTAATACTATGAATAGAAATGTAAATTGTATAAATGATTATTTCTAAATACATATATCTATAAAACTATTTTAAAATTACTACTAAACTTAATTCTTAGTACGGACTTTCCTTCGAGATTTCCTGAATATCTCAGTATGTTTTCTTGGAAATGGTGTCTTTCTTGTCTTTGTTGTTATTTCTAAAGTTGTGGTTTTTAATGTTTATTGCGTTACAACCTTCACGGCAAGTTGCTCCTTGCAGTCCTTCGGTACAATTGCAGGCGGACCCTTCATCCAAACAGATTCCTCCAAAATGGCAAGGATTATCCGAACATTTGTCAACAGCTGAAAAAACAACAAAACTCGCAAAAATTAATGGACCACGTGTTATAAATGACGCGAGGGATATATATTAAGGTTCGCTTTGTTTGTTAAAACATGGGCGTCCAACTTGAAGCATTTTTAAAGGCCCGTGTTCACCCAATCTGCTATGCGCGCTCGGGCTGATTTTCGCACAGACGGAAAATCGAAAACTCGACGTGCCAGCCAATCATAACGCTACGTTGAACAATTGAACCGTTGCAAAACAAAAACACAAGTGCGCAAAGCAGATTGGGTGAACATTGGTCTTTAAGTTCATGACTTATATCTTGTAAATGTTTTGGGAAATGTGTGAAGCCAGTGCATTGCGTTTGAGCGACAGTTGTCATCATCCTCGTTACTTGCTGGGTCGGGAAAAAAGACTTTATTCTTCTAGGTGAAGCCCTCATTCAAGCTGGTACATATTATTTGGTGACAGAACCTTTAGAGAGACCGTAAAGGATTGACAATAGTAATAAAAAAAGAAAGGGAAAAGAACAAGGAGCAAATAAAAAGTTCTCAGTAAGTTGGTTTCAAACTGCATCTTACCTCGACAGATAGCTTCTCTAAGATTATCGGTCACATCTCCAAGGGAATTGAATTCAGCAGTGAAAACATGATTCTTCACACCCAGAGCTATTTGGTTTAGTTGAGATCGGTCAAAGTCTCTACCAATTCCAACAACAAAAGGCTTCACACCACTGTTGTTAACAAGTACAGTAGGGTCAGTGACGTCATCAGTTGATACTCCATCAGTGATTAACACCAGTATTTTGGACGCATTGGCTCTCACAATACTGCTATTGAACAGACTGGTGACTGAGTCATTTAGAGCTTGTCCAGTGTATGTGCCACCTCCAGGGTATGGTATATGGCTAACTAGGTACGCGAATAAATTTTGGTTTTCGAACAGTGGAAAAGCTAGGGTTGAATTTGTCGAGTAAACAATTAATCCAACACGTGTTTGAACATCTGACACATCGAATAAGTTAGTGACATTCTTTATGAAATCTATCATCGTTTGGAAGTTGTCTTTTCCGTAAAACTGGACGCTCGCTGAACCATCCAATACGAATCCCAGTTCGATCTTATTAAACCTGCAGTCTGCGAGAGAACAAAGATAATAATCAACAGTGGTTAGAGCCACTTGAAACCAAAGTTGTTGAAAAAATTTTTGTTTTTATTTTCGTGTTTCCTTTATTTCATCAGTTATCTGTATTCCTATTTTCTAGTCACCTGGTAACTTTTTTTTATTAAACTGACTTGTTCACTCGCCAGTTCAACTCGGCTAAAATTCCTACAGAAACCCAGCACACCTTAAGGTGGTTCGATACAGTTTTCTGAAGACCGTACCAACATTTTTCAATCAGCTTTTAAGCGGTCTTCTCCAAGTCAGATCAACGTAAAAATTTTCACCACTAACTGGTTTTGAATTGAAGTTTAGCAAGATATATTTTCTGGTAAAATCGATATTACCATAACAACGATAAACAAGAAACTTAGAAATCAGTAATAGTGAAATTTAGCCCGTTTAAGATTTCGCATTGAAAATCCCACATAGGCATCTTAAAATATGGTATATGGCATATATATTTTGCAAGAATAAAAAAATTCTGTATGTTTGAATTAAAATAAATCGCAATAACATTTCAAACCTTAATATTTGTGTACTGGTATTAAATTGATCGAGAGATTAACACTGGTTTTGTGAAATTACTTAATGATAATGTCAAAAAGTAGCTTGATGTTATGTTTGTAAACCCTGAAAGTTTTGTTTACTTTCTCTTTTGCGATCTTGAGAACTACCTTTTTTCCTAACATCGCATCATGTGCAATTTTTGGGTAATTTTCGATTTTAATGGCTTTTGCAAAAATCTGAGAAACGGCTCGATGGATTTTTTTAAAACATTCACTGTGCATGCTTACCGATGTGCAAAATATTATTTGAAAGTTTCATTGCCATTGATTCACTGGAACGCCTTTAAATTTAAAGATGAAGACGACGTACGAACCGACCGAAAAAATGGCGTTACAAATTTTGGCTCATCCTCGGTGTAAGAACCTGTGAAACTCATGAGTGACGTAAAACAAAGAAAACAAAAGGCATAAAACAATAGAGTCAACTGGGAATGCAATACTACAAAGGTAAGAAACAAAGGAAAAAGTCACAGGTTCTTACACCGAGGTAAACCCCAAATTTTACTTTTTTAAGTTATTCTCAGTAATGATTTCAAATCACTACATTCTTCCGTGATTGAAACATTGCAATGTACGCTCTTTGATGCAAATTTCTTTGCATCTGTTTTCTTTTGCGTTCAAAACGCCTGCTGTAAAAACGTTTCCAAAACGCAAAAGGGCATTTATTGCTCAAAATAATCCTAAAAAGAGACTTAAGGGAATCTGGAAAGTAGCAAGGAGAGTAATAAGGTACAATCATGCTCGAATATAGATAATAATAGATGCACAGCAGATCACAACGAAAGTATAAATCACGGAGGAATGCAGTGTGCATTGATTTGAAATCATTATTAAGCATCACTTAAAAAAGTAAATTTGTAACGCCATTTTTCGGCCGGTTCGAACGTCGTTTTCATCTTTAAATTTAAAGGCGTTCCAGTGAATCAATGGCAATGAAACTTTCAGATAATATTTTGCACATCGGTAAGCATGCACAGTGAATGAATCCATCGAGCCGTTTCTCAGATTTTTGCAAAAGCCATTAAAATCGAAAATTACCCAAAAATTGCACATGAAGTGATGTTAGGAAAACAGGTAGTTCACAAGATCGCAAAAGAGAAAGTAAACAAAACTTTCAAAGTTTACAAACATAACATCAAGCTACTTTTTGACATTATCATTAAGTAATTTCACAAAACCAGTGTTAATCTCTCGATCAATTTAATACCAGTACACAAATATTAAGGTTTGAAATGTTATTGCGATTTATTTTAATTCAAACATACAGAATTTTTTTATTCTTGCAAAATATATATGCCATATACCATATTTTAAGATGCCTATGTGGGATTTTCAATGCGAAATCTTAAACGCGCTAAATTTCACTTTTACTGATTTCTAAGTTTCTTGTTTATCGTTGTCATGGTAATATCGATTTTACCAGAAAATATATCTTGCCAAACTTCAATTCAAAACCAGTTAGTGGTGAAAATTTCACGTTGATCTGACTTGGAGAAGGCTGCTTAAAAGCCGATTGAAAAATGTTGGTATGGTCTCCAGAAAACTGTATCGAACCACCTTAAAGGGGAAGTATCACGGGAATTTTGATGTTTTTTGATCAAAGCCATTTTACAATACCTTTACTTATCACAAAATAATACTAAAACACCAAGAGAGTGAAATAAACCAATTCTTGAAAGAGAGACAGATTATGGTCTGTTCTAGCCCATTTGGAGACGAAAATGTGGTAACTTGAAAAACATTAGGCTAATTTTTTTCAAGTTGTACTTCATTGAGACCCAGCCTGTCTATGACCAGAGCCACTAATCGACAGTTTTGATATATTTGGTGATAATTTATCACACCACTGGAGCTTTATTTTTCGGTTTCTGATCATACAATAACATTTTTTGATTTTTAAAATGACACCAAATCCCGTGATACTTCCCCTTTAAGCTACATGAAGTATAGCATCGAAGGATGCCGTTCTAAGTATAATTAATGGCATTACAGAAATAAAAGATAATGTATGGATGCGTGGAGATATGGCGAACAGTTTTGAAAATGTTTGCGAGATTATTCTGGATAGAGCAAGTGAAAGACTCGAAAAATGTTTAGCAAGAGCTGTTTACGATCAAGAAAAAGAAGAAACAAGACGGAAGGTGTTCTTGACGACTTGAAAAATACCTAAACTGGAACAAATCTTCGGACAGTCGAGCGCTACGAGGCAAGTTCGTAATTTTACTATATTTACTTTTCTGTTCATTGTATAAAACAAATAGATTCCATTTTGCCGTGTGTCTGTTCCGTTATAGATCACAGAAGACGTCAAAATGTGGTACAAATATCAGTAACTAACTCGCCTGCGGCTCGTGGCCACTTTTCTGTTCTTACCACATTTTGACGTCATCTGTGATCTATATTAACTGAACAGACACACGGCCAAATGTAATCTATTTGTTAATTTGACGTGATCAACTAAACATATCACGAGTGAACTCAACGAACGAGTGATATAACAAGTTTTTTTTTAATCTCATTAATTATTTTCAAGTTTGAACAAAGAAAATCATAAGAGAGTGTATTTTGTCTCGCGCGCACTTCAGTGATATAGATGTTGAAAACGTGACTGAATGTTTCCGCAATATATATTCTATTGTAGTTGACTCGAAGGGGTTCTGCTGACTCACTGGCTCGCGGTGTTTTGAGATTATATATTCTCCTGTGGGGACTCGCCGTGTTGTTTACGAAACTTTACGAGGAAAGATATGACGAATTTATAGCGTATGTATAGGTTTGAAGGATTTTTGTGAAAATTGACCCCAAAACATCCCTGAGATAATGTGAAACAAAACGATAACAGGAAATTTTGGAAGTCAAAATTGGATACTCGATAAAAGCAAATTGAACAACTGTCGGTCATTTGGCGCTTTATTGGCTCCTGGCTGTTCGTATGTATGTATGTATGTATTCACAATTTAATTGCCCAAATACAGGATTTAAGTCAGTACCAATATTGATGTGACTTATAGATGGGATTTAAAGCAAAAAATAGTGCGATTCGGGAATAAATCACACTGCTGAGAGCCAATCAGATTGCAAGTATCACTAGTGATTTTAAAGTACTAAAGTTTATTATATTGCTCTTGAAACTGGGGCGTGTACGATTTTTTTTTTGAAGGAGACCCGCGAAGGTTGAGAGTACCCTTAACATTTAATTAGGCAAAAATGCTAGCTAACCCGTTGCAATGAGGAAAAAATTGATTATGTGCTGAGATACAATTTTCTCAGTGGAAGAAATTGTATTTCACCGAAGTTTATACAATGAAAGTACCTCTTAATGGCTTTGAATCAGGTTCGAAACCGAGGACGACCGAGGGAGACTTAGTGTCAATATAAAATCACCTACCAAGTTGACAGTTCTGGCCTCCGTAGCCATTCTCGCATCCACACTTATAGCTTCCAATCGTGTTAACGCAAGGCACTTGGGTGTTATACGTGATACATGGATCAATGTCGTTAAAACATTCGTCACAATCTACATTAACGAATAATAGCAACAGCATGGCTATTGTTATTTTACATCCGGAAAATTTATTCTTTATTAGCTTTAAACCTTTCCTTGTCTATTTTAACCCTCGGAAGTCTGCACGCAGATTTATACCCCCGCCGTGGTACAAGTGTGTCAATCAATGCTTTTGAAAAAGTCGGAGAATACTTTAAGGGGCGAGTGGCATCCGACACCCCAACCCCCCCCCCCCCCTCCCCCCCCCCCCCCCTCCCCCACCTCCTCTCCTAGTACGTTCAAGTATGAATAGTCGTTCTAGGATAGGATAGGATAGGATAGGATAACTTTATTTAGACACGGTAAACTCATCAGTCACAACTATAAAAACCTAATTATATAAAGAATAATTATAAAATATATAATAGCTAGAACTACTTTACTCTAAAATTACTCTAATAATCAATAACTATACAACAATAATATTAAATGCGATAACTGGGACAACGTCCTTTATTGTGCCCTAGATAGTGTCCTAAATTGAGCCAAAATAAAAAGGTATGTTTCCCATTAACCCTGTGTGTACCTATATATAGACCATTAATTACTAAAGTAATCTTCTTGATCTCGGTCTTCTCTCAAACTTACCATGTTGGCAGTTATCGCCCCAGAAACCTTCAGGGCAGGTGCATTTATAAGTCCAATCTCTTGTATTCCCTTGACATGTACCACTATTCAAGCATGGACTAGTTTGACAAGGATTGGAAAGTCCTGTAATAAGTATAAAAAAATTAATTAACCGTTTTACTGGCCAGATTAAAAAAAAAAACAGATCATGTTTTGAAAACTATCGAAATGCTAATAACAATATAGGAAATGACGGCTATGTAAAAGTTACGGTTTCTTTTTAAGGAATAATTCCCAACAATAATTATAACCAGCGTTGATAACTATAGGTTGATGGTTTTTAAAGGCAACCATTAACGAATCATAGCTCATATTAGTTGCCCAAACGATCACAAAAATCTCAGCTCCAAACGCTGGTGTTCAGTTTCCACAAAGTTTCTGCAATGGCGAATAATATTCGCGATTCTCACAATGTAGTCATATGGTATGAAAATCCAAACATTTCGAGTCAGCTAGTCAGAGTTAGCACAATTAATGTGATGGTCAGCTGCGTTTGTCAACACTGAGCTGACTGGGCTGTCAACACTGTTGTCGTCTACCTAACGTTCTAAGATCTTAGGCTTACAAAGTACATAACATAACCCTTGTTCTTCAGACATATTTATGCCATGTTTTCAGGAAGGTTGGGGCAACTTGCCAGCTCTCGTAGCGTAGCTTGTACGGTGCCCCAGTTCGGAACGTTGGGATCTACTAATTGCCAGCACAATGGATAGATTTACAAGCAATGAGACGATGTATGGGGGACATAGTATGGCATAGTAAAACAAAGTAACGTAGTATATCTTACATGTGGTAGCCATTTGTGCTAGTATACACCCTAGGTAAATGAAATGCCCAGCTGCTTTCCCTATGATATTTTGTTACCTTCGCAGTTATCCCACAAATGATCTCTTGTGTAGTTGTCAGTTGTTGAACACCATGGCAGAATATGGTTGTCCTTTATGCATGAATAAATATGTCGGTCTTTATACCAAAAGGGGAAAACGCAACATTTGTTTCTTTTTGTTTTGTAGCACCCTACAAAGTAAACACAGGTTTGTTAAATTTATTTCATTTTATTCATTTGTAAATAGTGAGCCCGTGCGAAAAAGAGAATGGTTGTTAACGCCCCATTAATTTATGTCAAGAAGGTGAGAGTTTGGAGTAGGAAGACGTCCCAGCAACCAGCTGTGGTTTTGTTTGGTTGTGTGAAAGGGCAAACCAAAGTCACGCTATGGTGTATTTCTTTTAAATAAGGCTATTTGGATGTAATTTTTTTAAAAGATAAAAAAAAGAGTATCACGAATGTAGTCGCCGCGTACGCTTGTCAACTTATTTTCAATGTAACAGCCAAAAATGGAAAAAGAGCAACTGCCTCGGTGTTTGCCTCAGAGTCGCTTAATCTTGATTACGTATACGGAATTGAGAGCTTTCAAATTAACGTGATAGTTTCGTGCTCCAGAATTTGAAATCCACCTTATGACCCCCCTCCTTTTTACTGGGCTATTTGGGTGTTACGTTTCAAATGCGTGCGGTTGTCGACTTTTTTTCACTATAACAGCAAAAGAGCCAAACAAAGTAACTATACTGTTCATTTCATGCCTGTGGTACGATGCAATGAAGACAGGAGAAGCAAAGAGGAAAACAGTGGGTTTTCGCTGGCTATTCGTGACGTCCAGGACGACAACATTCTTGTTACTTACCGTCCATAATGTTACCCTCTGGTAACTAATTGGATACTTAACATACCAAACCAGAACACAACTTTACGCCACATCAAATACGTCATTTTTTTTTCTTATCTAAACACTGACCTTCAGTGACTAGTTCTCCTCCCATGGTCGTCGATACACAGCCTGTAAGCTCTGTTCTGGCGCAGAAGCCATCCCCCGTTTTAAATACCGGATATTTGGGTTCAACACTCAAAGAACGAAGAACACGAGGAGGAGCTATCTGGTGTGACCGAGTTCTGTCTCCATTTCCATCTTGCAAGCCTTGCCCAAATAGCTGCAAAAAAGAAAATTGAGCGACAATAAACCAATAGACAATGCATGCATCCCAGGATGGGGTAATCAGGTAAGCATCCTTCATCTGAGGAAATAACTGGTATTTAAAAAAGTCTCCCTTTTATAGGTACTATGCCGTTATAATTTGTTTTAATGTGCTGTAACTAAATCTATGTACTTTTTTATACATGAAATGCTCCAAGAACACCAAGCAAAAGAATACAATACAATACAATACTTTATTTTCACATTTCCATGACATTTTTAGTTACAAGAAAATATATATCTAGCTAAACTAAAACTACTAAAACAATAGGACGCATAACTAAATATAAATACCGTTTTCTAGTTAGACACTAGTCTTGTGTAGTATCAATTCACATGTAGACATCTATTACAAACACATAAACACACACACTGCACACAAATAGCAAAAAAAACAAAAAAATAGCGAAAATTAGAAGACGACTGGGTGGACACAAGAACAAGACAAGGCATCATCAGGTTTTAGCAATTTTCAAGACACAACATGACTTGCAAACTTGACCCAATGTAATCCTGCATGGCTTCCATTCTGGGCAAACACACATAGCTTTAATGCTCCAATATGGTTATTTTAAACGAATTATGTAATTTTCTTTCGCCTTTTGGATTTTAAAAACAATTATACAATAGGTGACTGATGTAGTCCTCTTTACCTCTTGGTTTCTATTAATTGATAACTGAACTTGATAGTAGATTCATGCAACTGTTACTCAGCAGATTGGCACGTGAAAGTAATCATTCTTGGGATAAGCATAAGAAATTGTTTGTGCCGGAATATATTCTAAAACATGTCAGGGAGATTACAAAATGCGCCCCAATATCTATCTTTTAAGACAGACTGATACGTCAGATAGGAATCCATCAAAAGAACCGCAGAAGGTTAAAATTAAAAACAAACTAATTTTCTGCCGTAAGACTGCCATAAATCTACTAAATATTCAATTAAACATCATGGCCCTCATTGCTTTGCAAGATCGAATTTGCTTGGGCTCGAAGGAGAAGTGGTAGAGCTTTTTGCCAGAGACTGGGCAAATGCATTTGATTTCCATTTGAGCACCACGATTGACAATGGCTCTCGATAGGCTCTTGATTTCTCCTTCGTAAAGCATTACCTTTACTAGATAACATCTTGTCGTGCGACAAGCTCGTATTGTGACATATTTCTGATAAATGTTCGACCACCGTGGTTGAACAGAAATTTTCCTTTTTAAAATGTTCCTTTGAGTACACTCACAGATGATACACCCCGGGGAAAAAGAACACCCTTCCCTCAAAATAAGAAGGGTGTGGTTATTTATACAGTAAGATCCAGTGCAACGAATGTAGTCTGATATGCATTAGAGAAACGGTCAGGACCCCGCTACAAGGTGTAAAGAACATGCTTCCACAGGAAAATCTTCTATGACCGCGATGGGCGAAAATCAGTGAAAATCTCACACTGTCAGCTTGCCTAACGCCAAGATCTTATGCAGCGAAGCACTTATGTCCAGAAATGCAGGAAAGTATCGTTTAACGAGTACTTCATATTTGACAGATTTGTTTGTCGTTGTCATATTACTTCATATGTGACAGAATTCCGTTTGTTTTGGTGAACTTTTATAGGTGAGGACACTTTGTGATGCCAGTCATGCAGTAGCGTGGTCCCTCTCTGCCTGCATTTCTGGACATATCTCTCCGCACTAGGTAGTTCCAGGTGAACCAGCAACAGTTTAAGCCTAAAATAAAGAGGCTACCTATCGTGGAACTTATACTTACTAGGCACGAATGCTCGTTTCTTTTAAAATCAACAAAATGGCTGCCGTTTGCACTATAACTTAAACATAGCTTGTAGGGCCATTCATTTGCGCCTATTGCCCCTTGCACCTGCACTTGAGAAATGTTGAACTGTCGTCCTGCAGAATACAATTTTAATGATTATTTTTATAACATTACGATCAATGTAACTTCTTAAACTTGTAATTGCTGTGGGACAGACGAAAACCAGCAACAAACTAAACTCACATATACCACTGACCGCGTGATTGGAACCTGCGTCGCATTATAAATGGAAACTTTCAATACAGAGGTCCGCACGCGTAAATAAAACGCACTGTTCGGTGTTGAAGGCTCTCGACTTGACTTGTTTTATTTGAAAAATTATGATAGCGCGCGCTAAGAAAAAAGTGCATGAGTGCGCGCAGTTCAGAGGAAATGGAAAACCGTGTTGAGCCCATGCGGTTGCATGCTGCCCAACTTGAAGATGGCAGTGTGCTGATTCCAGAGAAACCGATGATTCAGAGAAACCGGAAAGTACTCCAAGAATCTTGGGGTATTTCATCGCATGAAAAAATGTATCGTGTTCCTTACCATCTGAAAATGTTGTTGGAGTGTGATAAAAACAAACATTTATCACGTTTCCTTTCAAAATACTCCAATATTTTGGATTATTTTTCCTCGTTGTCTTAAGGACGAGGTTGAACCTTTGGTTGATCGCATTTTTTTACTTCAGCTTTTAGTTGGCAATGTTGCTTCATTTTCGTTTTTTTTTTTTTATTTTAATGACATTTACAATGTAACTTAAACAAAAATAATTGGCGTCGAGCTAACTCACCAAGATCCACTGTTAGCACTGGGTTTCTAACAAGGTCAACATCTGCTGGACACCAGGACACATTGGAATTCACCAGAGGTGGCTCAGTCAGATTTTCACGAACACTTGTGTAGCTGAATGACACATTGTAGCTTTCATCACGTAAGATTGAAATGGGTGAAGCTAGAAAAAAAAATATTAATTCATTCCTCAGGATAACAGTTCTTCACAGCAATTCATCAAACTTCATTTATGACAAATTTACGTATAAGTCTCTTTAGTACATGTCCTAGAAAATTATCATGTTGCCTGAAAGAAAATATCCATGTCATTGAAAAGACACGAGAAAGAGTACGCGCATATACAAAAGAACAGTGAAAATAGTTTGACTAGGAATGCCTAGGAATGACGGTAAGGTCATTTTCATGTCGATTGCCTTAACGTTCACTTAGTAATCGAGTTATTCGTCATGAGGTTAGTCAAATTATGTTTAATCGATCGTAAACTTTTTTAACTTAACATAATAGTGCAGTAATACAATTTGTCCTTACAAGTATTGTCATTCATAAACACGTCTATTCGTAGGCAAAGTCCATCCCCGCGCAAAGGTCTCCAAGGGGCGAACTTCAGATATTGAGCAGTTAACGTATCATTAAATGGGATAGTTGTTATGTCGTTTGAGCTTTGGGTTGATAGGTCGATCTGTAAACAAGCATATATAAACAGTTAGTACTTTAAGCTACGAACAAAATCTGTTTGGTATTTTTCTTGCCTTTTCCAAACCTTTCACGAAAAAATAAAAACAATTTTATATACTGCTGCATTTTGAAAATTAACGCAATGCAAACAGAACGTTAATGTTATTTAAACACGGTATCTACACTCAGTGGATCAAAAAAGCATAAAAATTAACTGGTTTAGAGATCTAAATATCTGTCTTAAACATTCTTCATGATATGCTCACTAACTCCCATTCGATATCAAAGTGTTTCTTCTTACCAAACAAGTAGAATAATTCCTTGTGATGTTCTGGATTCCATCAAGTCCGACACAAAAGTTGTCCGCAAAATCCTTGGCCCCTTTTTTGCCTTGAACGAAGAGTTTCGTCAAAAGCGTTTCTCTTTCAAATGGATCTGATATGTAAAAGTATGAAGAAAAGAAAAGTCTATAGAAAAAATAATATTTCCAGGTAGTCCGTATTTAAAATGAGCAATTTCAACACTAATTCATTCCGACAATCTTAGTCAGAAGTGTTGGGACACTCATCCACGATACAACGTTGATTTCTATGCATACTACCAAGCAACATGTCTCTACTTTGTATTGGGTAGAGAGGGGGAGGGGAGAATCAGGGCAAACCAAGAATTGTATGATAGTTTCTGTCTTCGAGAGATTTGTTATAAAGTAGTATTTTCTTAAGTGTTCTAAGGACTTTTGACCAGGCCCCGGTTGTTCAAAAGGTGGATAGCGCTATCCACCAGATAAATCACTATCCAGTGGATAGGCATTAGCAAAACCAATTGTGTTATCCACCGGATAGTGATTTATCCGGTGGATAGCGCTATCCACCGGATAAATCACGGACCAGTGGATAAGCATTAGCAAAACCAATTGTGTTATCCACTGGACAGTGATTTATCCGGTGGATAGCGCTATCCAATTTTTGAACAACTGGGGCCAGTACTATAGTCACGCACGTACAATTTTGATTTGGACTTCTGATCTGAACGTCTGTGGTTCCAGGCCTGGTCTTGGTTGTCGTGTTGTTTCCTTAGACAATAAATTTTACTCCGCATTTTCTCCCTCAACTCAGGTATATAAATGAGACGAAATGCTGGTGACAACCCTGCGATGGACTACCATCCCATCCAGTGGGAAGTAGCAGTATTCCTAGTTGCTTAATGCTAAAGAAGCTGGGTTCCGGCCTCGTAGGCACCCTGTGGCTCATGATCATGTACGACTTTAACTTTACTTCAGTTTTTTTTTCTTAGCGTTGAATGATCAAACAAGATTAAGAAACTGTCAATCTTCAATGAAAACTCACGTAGAACTCATGAGCTGAGGCAGGAGCTCGTTAAAATGTGTACGTGCGTTCCAGATCGAATTGGAATTTAGAAATAATGTTGGTTTTTGAGGAGAGGGGATAACCGAGGTATCCGGAAAAAAATTCTTACTCAGTTCAATATCAAGTCGCCGTCTTGAGTCGCTTGAAAGCCAGAAGTAGTCATGATCTACCAGTGGAATTACCCAGGATTCATTGTGAGATAAGCCTCTGATTGTTTGATTGCGAAAATCCAACAGTATCATTTCTACAGAAGAAGAGAAGAACATGCACATACAATGTTTAAAATATGATCTTAAATTTAAGTGAAAGTCAAATAAACAAGAAACTAGGTACGGGCAATACAAATTACTGATAGCAATTCATGCGCCACCTATAGATCGTTAACACCTGACGAAATCAAAACATTCTTCTCTACAGGGGGCTTCTTTTAACAGATTCTTGATATCAGCAATAGCAATCGTCGCGCCAAGTTTCATGTCAATATATTACATTGCTTTGGAGATATAGCATTTAAAATCTATTGGGGGTGCAGCTGAGCGTCGTGTACGTCCGAGGGTTAAATCTAAAACAGCTTATACTACACGTTTCTTCTTTTAACAGGTTTTTTATGTCAGCAATAGTAATCGTCGTGTCGAGTTTCATGTCAATACATTGCATTGCTTTGGAGATATAGCATTTAAAATCCATTGGGGTGCAGCTGAGCGTCGTGTACGCCAGAGGGTTAAATTTAAACAGCTTATTCTACACGACCCTTCTTTTAACAGGTTCTTCATATCAGCAGTAGTAATCGTCGTGCCAAGTTTCATGTCGATACATTACATTGCTTTGGAGATATAGCATGTTAAAAATTTTGGCGATGCAAATGGGCGTTTCCATGTGCAAAACAAAAAACAAGTATTTTTCATTCAGTTTTTCCCCGTTTTTAAAGCGAGAATGCAAAGATGCGAACGCATGCAAAGTTCTCTGGTATTGCTCTTAAAGCCAGAATAACAAAATGCTAACGTAGATAAAAAAGACTAAAGGCCCGGCCAAACGAATGCAACATTTCAACGCAACATCTTGCAACATTGTTGCGCGCAACGTGTTACACGCGTTTGGTCACCTTGTTGCAACATGTTGCAACATGTAGGATGGTGTTGGATCAACTTTGAAAATGGTCAAATTTGATCCAACGCCATCCAACATGTTGCAACATGTTGCAACAGGGTGGCCAAATGCGTGTTTTACACGTTGAGTGCAACAATGTTGCAAGATGTTGCGTTGAAATGTTGCGTTTGTTTGGCCGGGCCTTTATATACATTCATAATTGACCATAATTATATTTTACGGACTGAAATCTGTAAAATCCTTTCTTCAATGCAAAGTTCATTTTACACTTTCTAAAATAAACTCTGTGCTGCTAAAGACTAAAAAAAGGGGAAAAGATAACTGATTAAATTAAAGTTCATTTGCACTTGCGATTGAGTCTTACATTTTAATTAAAAACTTCTGCCGTCTCAATCATCCCTGGCACCAGTAGTTTAATTTAACTATTGTGTCAGATCATAACACTGATAACGAGTACTAGTTTATGTGCGCTAGTAGAGTATTTGTTAACAAACTGGACCATTATTTTTTAGGTTTCCATTGAAACAAATATCTTCTTTTGGCTTTTCATAGTGATACTAAAATTAGGTGATATCCATTCACTTCCAAGACCTTCGAAAAACAAAACAATAAAATGGAATACATTGCAACTGCAAGGGCTAAACATTATACAAATAAATATTCAGATTGTTGTTTAGTATCTTACTCAATCCACTATCAAGTTGTCTTTCCGTTTCACCGTCGCTAGGCAACCACGAGAGCCCCCGATCCACCAGTGGAAGGATCCAAGAATCGTTGAACGAAGAGCCTCTCATTATTTGATCGCGAGAATCAAACAATCTTATCTCTGTTTAGTTGGAAAGGTAAAAATATATATATTAAGAAAATAGGCTATGCTATGGGGAGCTTACCTTGCTTTTATGATATCTGCGCTTACATAAAAGCAAAGGTCGAATATCATTTGTCGGATCTGGCTGACCGGACCAGTCCTTCATATATAGAATGTGCCTTTTTGCAGACCATTGCCGACAAGTGCTTCAAAATCGCGCATACTATTTACGAATTGAGCTGTCCGGTCGGCCAGTTCTGAGAAATAATGAAGCATTGTTAACAAATTGATCGATGCGGCCGGCCAGTTCAGACAAATGGTAAGCGCTCTAAGTATCCTCGTACCCACCAGCCTCTTCCTCAGGCCTTCTCTCCTTACACAAAGCTTGATAAGGGATCGAGAGTTACATATCTTGTTTATTTATGCCTTTAAAGGGACACTGTCCCGCCAAAATAACAAAATTTCCCATAGTTCATTTCCACGTTATATCACTAAATGCCACCAAATATAGAGCGTTTTCACTTGACGTCATAGCCGCCATATTGGTGTTCCCGTACAAAAGAATTTTAATTAACTTCTTTTGTTAGGAACATGCACACCAACATGGCTGCCATGGCCTTCGTCATTTGAGTCCCACAGGACTGAAGGTCACGTGAGTGAAAACGCTCTATACAACTTAGTTGGATAAAAAGATTCCATAGAGCAAAACAAACGCAGTAGTTTGGAGATAAAATGGAGGATTGCAAGGATTGAAGTGGATTACAGTTCATGAAGTTTGATTTCTTGACAGGTGGTCAAAAAAATAAAACTTGCCATTCTTGTGACATTTTGACTTTTCTAGCCGTCATTTTGTCTTTTTAGTTTCTTTGCTTCCATCCGCACTTTTGGCGATGGTTTCTTCCAATTTCAAGATAATAAAGTAAGCAAGATGCTAGCCATAACCATGACAACACTATTTCAGCTGGGGCAGTGCCCCTTTAACACAGTCAACATCTTGTAAGCAACCAGCCAAAATGTACAGAAAGAGGACTGTTTATGCAAGATGCTAGCCACGATATTGTTATTTCTCAGCACCTTGAAGGGATACTGGACGCCGAAATAGCAAACTTTCGCTTAGTTGATTTCCATGTTATATCGCCAAATGCCACCAAAGATACAACGTAGTTGGATAAAAAGATTCTATAGAGCAAAACAAAAGCAGTAGTTTGAAGATAAAGTGCAGGATTGCAAGGATTGAAGTAGATGGATTACACTTCATCGTGAAAGTTGATTTATTGACAGGCGGTCAAGAAATCAAACTTGCCATTTTTGTGAAATTTTGACTTTTCCAGTCGTTATTTTGTCTGTTCAGTTCATATTTCTTTGCTTCTATCACTTTTGGCGATGGTTTCTTCCAATTTCAAGATAATAAAGTAAACTTTGAGCAAGCCCCTGGCCATAATCATGAAGACACGATATTTCAGGTAACTGCAACAGAAATAATGAACAACGTCTAAGCAAAACGATAGGGCCCCACCCGACCCCGGATCCGTCTAAATCTCACCTGAATATATTTTTTGTGTACTATTAAAACTAAATTTGCAAACAATTTATCTATATAAGGGGGCTGTAATGACTGATAAGCCTGGCTTTTTCACCATGCCTGTTGATAGTGGGACACGGTTTCTTTTTTTCTGTTGTTTTTTTTCTCGCACTCTTTAAAGGGAACCTCCGCTGTTATGACAAATTGACGTTAAATTCTTGGAAATGTAGTATACATTTCAATTATTTTAATAATAAGTGAAAATATAATTTTAGTCTACAAACAATTGGATATAGATATCGCCTATTTTTGCATGTAAATGTCCCGCGTACCGCCATTTTGAATACTTGACAATAGAAATCCAAACAGACGACCCGCGGGAACTATAAAACGAAAATAGGCGGCATGTACAAGCTAAAATTTTGTTGCATTTTTATGAAAACAATAGCTCCTCTCCGAGTTGCCTTTAGATTCTTTTTCAAAGTGAGGCTAAGTGAAAAACCATTCATATGATTTTGATGTTTGTTTCACATGCAAATAAAACTTATATCCATATGAATGGTTTTGCACTTGACCTCTGTTTAAACAAAAGGCTCAAGACAACTCGGAAATTGCTATTGAAATTTAGATCTTATTTCCAACAACCTGACGTCAATTTGTTATAACAATGGAGGTTTCCTTTAAATACTTAGCAATTTGCGAGGATTAACAACATCATAGTAAATATTATATTTATTATTTACTATTTTGGAAACTTACTTAATTCAACTTCAATTTTTCGCCTCGTTTCGTTGCCACTTGGACACCAGGAGTAGTCGCCATCCACAAATGGAATTCCCCAGGGATCCCTGTACGACGAGCCTCTGATTGTTGCGTTAGAGATATGGACGAGACTTTCTTTGAGCATCTGTCCACATTTCGCTTTAGCAAAAATCAAATAAAAAGATATGACAAATTAGTTTTTTTTAAGGAGGCTCGCAACAGTTTTTCTTCCCTGCGAAATTAAGTGGAACATGGTTTTCTTATACGTGTAATTCAGCCATAGGAAAGCACATGCACAAGGAGCATAGGATGCTGAAACCAAATTTATTCAAGAACTTTTCGTTACTTAATAAGTGTCGTAATAAATTTAATTAAAAAAGGGAAAATACGACTTTCACGATTCGAATTAAACAAAATACAATGATCGCAGTGTACACCACTTTTTTTCACGAAGCTTTGCGCGCTCGCTGCAATTCAATTTAGGGAGCAGGGATGGCGCAGTGGTGAGAGCGCTCGCCTCCCACCAATGTGGCCCGGGTTCGATTCCCGGAATCGGCGTCATATGTGGGCTGAGTTTGTTGTTAGTTCTCATCCTTTCTCCGGGATCTTTCTTCTCCGGGTACTCCGGTTTTTCCTCCCACCTCAAAAACTAACATTTCTAAATTCCAATTCGACCTGGAATTCGAGGGCCACAGGTTTGTCAGTCTCATGACTGTTAAGTGGCACCCTCGTTGGACAAAGTTGATTAATTTATTTTATTTTTGTTGCGTCAGCAGCAGAGATCACATAACACGCAAACTGTGTTCAGCTACCTTAATTAACAACTATATATGTATTCATCTGAGGTTCATTGATTTCATATCCTGTGCAAAAATTGTGGTGTACAACGTCGGATTCGGACTTGTTTGTAGGAAAGGTAGGAAAGGCGCCGAGGCAATTTTCCCTTTCGTAAACAAGCGATGCCATTTTAGCGACAATTAGAAAATTTTTCACCAATTATCGAATTCTTTTTTCTATCAGAAAAAGAAAAATGCAATTAATTACTTAGAATCAAACCCGGAACCTCTGCATGCTAACATCCCTTCTACACCACTAGACCACCGAGTGTCGAATTCACCGGAGTTCTAAATTACTGAAAATGCTTAAAGCTAAGGCTGTTTTCTACTAATATGGGCAAAATAATCAGCATTCCCAGCGAAAGATAATGAAGGAACACGAAATCATAATTTCTTTACTAGCAATGATCTTAAAAACAAAGAAAAACTGGAAAACAAAGAGACTGAAGCTTTGATTTATCACTCTTATGTATCTTGTTTTAAAAATAAGAGCTTTAACACAACTTTAATCCGGTCGACTAGGCTATACATCGATTTACAACTGCATTTATACGTGTGAATTTATGCTACGGCTTACAATCGTTGAGATACTACGCGGGAACAACAAAGTCACGTGACACTATAAAGTTCTACATACCAGGGTAGGGTAGGGATAATTGTTCATAGGTCCAGTCTCGCTGGTTTCTTTACGACTCTTCCGGGAACGAGTACAACGGGCTGTAACAGAGGGAGCATGTTTGTTTGATTTCTTTGCTTTATTAGATTGATGTCCTGAGTCAAAATATACTCTAAAATTAAACGCGTCGAAAACAACAAGTACGCACCTCCAAGAAGATAGACTTCACTCACAAGATAGCCGCCCTTTCCGCCTGGTGGACAGTTTGTGTCACCGAATACACTGTAGTTCAAGTGAGCGAATGGACCAGAATAACAAGCTCCTCCATCCTGTACTGCAAACGCTTTGTATCCCATCTTAGCCGCTTCTAAAGCACATTTCAATACAGCGTTTTCCCTTGTCTGATTTGATCCTTTCAGGTATGTGGCACCACTTGATTCCAGTGACGGAATGGCACGGGTATCATTCTGATCATTGAAACAACCCAGTGAGAGATATTCCACTGACTTGCCTGTTTTGGAAGCAACATTATTTTAAAAAGATGACAGTTATGATAATTTCCTCAGTCAATTACAGGGAACTGGCTATCACATAGTAATTGGACTTTGTTGCTCAGGTGTGGAGGAATGATCAAGATGGATGGGGCGCGTTGTTATAGAATAGCGATCGGATCAACCTCGTGGTCAAAGTTTATCACCCTGAACATCAGAGATAAAGCTTAAGCATTCTCTTTACATGAAGCTGAATAGCTAGAATCAAAGACTCCTGTGAGCCAACCCGTAAATAAGAAATGCTCTACAAATCGCTGGCTCATATTTGAGCGACCCTTCTTACAAAAAGGTGTCGAAATGTCGTTAAATAGTAATTTTGAAGACATGTTAGTCGATTTGGTTGAGAACGTGCTCATTTGCATATTTCTCACCGTCTGCGATAACCCGTTCATTACGCTTCGCGTATTCACGGGTTAAAAAGAGCACAGGATCGAGGTTTCGACCTCTTTTTCGCCAAATTCCAGATATGGGGGGGGGGGGGGGTACACAATTAAACCCTATTTACACTTCATAAAAAATGGGCAAAGTAAGGATGAAAATCGGCAAGGGTAATTGCTAATTCATCATGGCGTCTACGGTTTGGCCGCCATTTTAAAAGTATTGATCAATTGTACGAATGTGTGACATGCGCAAAATGTTCACAAAACGTGTTATAGTATTATAGTAAAGGCGCTTATAGCGAAGGCTTGGGTAACATGTTTTTAGCACTCCTTACTTTTTTCGCAGTTTTCTCCAAAGTATTCCACAGAGCACGTGCAGTTGTAGTCACCTTCCCAACCTGTACAGGTACCGTTGTTATAACATGGAGAGCTTGCACAACTGTCAAAAACTGATGGAGGAAAAATAGGAAGACTTGACTGACTTATCTGGTCATGGGCGATACGCTCACCACCAGTACATGATTCGCTTGGTTGTGAACATTGAAGGTGACTTTCACACAGATTTTATACCAAACAAACTATCTCATCCCGATCGTCGGTTCAACCATTTCTTAAACAGCGGTGCCACTTTTATTTTTCACTCGGACTCTTAGTACCAAGAGTACTGAATAACATTTAGGCAGTACATATTTGTTCAAAAGAAAGATAAGTACAGTAAAATCCTCGTGACATCGACAAATACAAATGGCAGGTCACACTTCTGTTGCAACAGAAGTGTTATCAGTATACAGCCTCGCACCTTCACGGATCCGTCACTTCATGTCTTAAAGGTTAGTTGGTGGGGTATACAGTCGAATAAATTGATTAAGCTTACCTTGAGCAACTTTCTTTGCCACTTTAAATACAAACGTATCATTGGCGGCTTCCCAAGAGTTTAATACCATGACGTGATTTTCATCCAGATCAGTGGCTATCTCATTCAACTGACCCAAAGAGTATTTATCGCCTACACCCAGGGCTAACAATGTCACATTCAATGTTTTCAAGTCTATCGTGGGAACTGCAATGTCATCCTCGGACTTGCCGCTTGTAATGATAACAATAATATTTGTAACATTTTCACGTGATGATGGATTAAACAGCGTCTTTTTTGCAAGCTCTAAGATTGCACCCAACTGTATTTGGGGGTCATTTGGAAACATCGCACTTAAATTTCCTTTCGCGTTCATTAGATCGCCTATAACAGAAGATGTTGTTTCATTGCCAAAAACAAAATGGATGCAGGTCTTATTTGCACTTACACCAAGGTGATGAGAGACATTGACTGCAAAAGTTATGGCTGAAGAGAAGTTGGCTTGACCCATGTTTGTCGAACCATCTATTGCAAATACAAGGTTCACTTCTGACGAAGCGCAGACAGCTACAAGAGAAAAAAGAATAGCAACGATATTAAAATACCAGGAACACATACGTCCTTATCTGATTTATGTCGGCAAGTTCCAGAAAATTAAAGAAAAAACTAGTTCTTGCCGCTATAACCATGGTTACAGATGCAATTGTTATCTCCAAAAGTGTTGAAACAAGTTCCTCCGTTGTGACGTGGGTTTTTAAAACATTCGTTATAATCTACAGCAGCAATAGAGCGTTTGTACGTGAAGTCACGGCGACCATATTCGTGTCCTAAAACAATGACATGGCGGCCATATTGGTGTCCTAAACGGATCCTATGGAACTATAGCTCTATTATTGTCTATCACTCCAATATGGCCGCCGGTCACGTGACCTAAAAAAACTCTATGTAACTATATAGATTACCTGGCATTGTCAGGAATTTAACCAAAGAGGTTAACAAGTCAGGTATTTGACTATCTCCGGTGGCTGTGATCGTAAGTTGAAGTATTTCATAACCTTGTTCATCGCGTTTAATGTGCTTTTAACAAAACATGTTTCTAGGTCCCTCACGTACGTGCCGCTATCGCGAGAAATTACGAGAAATTACGATGAAAGATTTGCTTAGGACTTGCGAAGCTACCACGTTGTACAAAGCAAATACAACGGCTATTGCAATACAACGAACAAAACTATTATTAATTAAGCTTGGAAAAAAAGTCAAGTCAAGTCAAGTTAAGTTTAGTTTATTGCCCTATAGAGCAATTTTCAATTGAGTGTCGTAAAACCAAAACCAAAGTAATTACTCTGACCAATCGCAGCAGTCGTAAACAATCCAATGAACCAATCGGAACTCGAAGCAATTACATGGCGCCAAGCGCGGGAAAACGCGTGCGAGCAAGTCACGATTGGTTTTGGTTTTACTTCTGATTGGTCGAGAAAGTGGCGCGAGATTTTTTAGCCAATCATAAAGCGTAGCAATGCAAAACCAAAGCAATTGTGTACTCAATTGAAAACTGCTCTATTGTAAACAGTTACAGTAAATAAATATAAAATTTAAGAGCAAGGAAACCCAAAAGAAACCACTGGGCTTATAAATAAATAGGCTGGCCAATTCCCTCGGGCGGAGGGTTTGTGCATGTTCTGGAACGGTTCTTAAAACCATAACACGGTTTTGAGCATGCGCTATATGAAGACCACAATGACCATTGACCATCCACATCTGGTACAGAAAACATTTATTTACACAGGTTTTTTTTTCTAAAATATTATTCCATTTTCACACTTTATTAGAAAACAATGTAGTTGCATTTGTTTGGAAATAAAAGGTTGATCAATAAAAGTTGTATTACATGATATGTTTTTTTTTTACTTTTCATGTGCTTGCCACTCATTGTTCGATTAATTTTTTTTTCCATTTGGGCGAACACTTTGCCCGAGACCAATGACATTTGGGGGTAGAAATGATTTTTTTTACTCTGGAATTGTCAATTACAAATGAAAGCAACCATCAATGTTAGGAAATTAATACACTCTTGTCGTTGTTTTGGAAAGGAAATTGATACTTAGTCATCTGATAGAAATTCATTCCCCATAAGTATGTCTTCATTATGGTTATCTAAAACATAAAGCATTAGAAACAAAAATCGCCAGCGGTTCATTGTTGAACTTCATTGGTTCATTGTATTGTTGTATATGTTTAGTTATGTGATTAAGTAATGATCCGCATAAGAAGGATAGCGCTGAACGGCAATGGAATGTCAATCACAATGGAATGTCAAGATTTTTCATTTTTACAACTAGCGATCTCATTGGCCTAGACTCAAAAACCGCTAAAAAGTTAAGGTTCAAAGTGCATTTTGTCTAATTTTTTTAAAGTTTCAAGTAATTTGAGACCCAATCGCACAACACACAATTTTTAAAAGAAATTGTATTTGGGGAACTTCATCAAAGAAGCAAAATTATTAGCTATTGTCTTCTGCCATTCTGATTGGTTAAGCACGAACATTTCCTAAAATTTATTTGACGCAAATGGATTTTCTTTAATTTTATAATGAAATATAATTATTAACCATCAGCTCCTCCTCTATTCTTGACATCAAAGATATTCTATGTGGGAAAGAGCTAATGCCGCAGAACAATGAAGTTTGCTATCGTTCTTATGTGGAACAATTCTTAAATTTCGAGAGCCACGAGAACAACTGCTCGCAGACTTCAGTATTGACAAGCTGTGGGTGAACAGCGAAAAGTATACATACGACTGTTCAAAACTGAATGACTTTAATGTATTGTGTGTATTGGACAACCCTCGGTTATGGTTATTAAACTGTGACCCAAACAAAAGTTAATCTTGATTTTCCGCTAAAGCTTGTTTATTTCTAAAGCGTTATTTTTAATCACGCTTTATTAAACTCTGAAGTGGGAACACAGCCACTGTCATATCATAGTGATCATTAAAATTTAGAGCGGTTTTCAATTGAGTGTCGAAAGTAATTACACAATTGCTTTGGTTTTGCATTGCTACGCGTTGTGATTGGCTAAAAAATCTCGCGCCACTTTCTCAACCAATCAGAGGTAAAACCAAAACCAATTGTGACTTGCTCGCACGCGTTTTCCCGCGCTTGGTGCCGGCTACATGTATTTGCTACGAGTTCTGATTGGTTCATTGGATTGTCTGCGTCTGTTGTGATTGGCCAAAGTAATTACCGAGCTATTACTTTGGTTTTGGTTTAACTACACTCATTTGAAAACCGCTGTAATATCAAGTCAACTGGTGAACTATGAGGAATTTAACATTTCTTCAGTGCACGATTCTAGGGTAAAACGATTCCGTCAAAAGACAATCTAGTGAATGCTTGCAATGTTAACGTTAAAAAGGTTGCGTAATAGTATTTTTTCACTTTTTAGTTTAATGTTCGAGTATGTAAAATATTTTACTTATATAAATGCACGACACGCTATGCTGAGTGTATTAATGAGAAATGAATTTTAATTTGTTATTGGCAAATTGTAGTAAATTACAAAAGTATTATATTCTTACCCCTACGATCAGAATACACCAACCAACTAAATCGATTGCGGTGAAGTTAAAGAGAGTCAAACTTTTAATTTTTAAAATATTAGAAGAAATCCAGTAACCATGAGAACCGGTTATACTTTATTTTGTCAATAGTTCAGCTTCATTTGAATGGTCACACTTCGGGATTTCATAAAAAGACTCAAACGTTAGAACCACATACTGTTGTGCAGAATAAAAAAGAACAATACTACAGGAACTTATTGCAATAGCTTTCATTTTATCTGTCAAACTTTCCCACTTCATCCACAGACTTAGAAGTGAGAGCCACCATGTACAGTATTTTAAACGGCTGCGGGAAAATTGCTCAGTAGTTTCATTTGAACTATGATGTATGGCAGTTGTTGTTAATCGCATGACGCGCGACTGATGGCCGTTGTCATGTTGATGACAGTTTAATCGCCTTTTAGCCAATGGCATTTTTTTTCTTTTTCAGGAAAAACCTAAATTCACTTTTTTAGAAAGAAGTCCACAGACCCTATTTATTTTTTTCTGTCGTCCTAGGGGCTCGTTCTCGCGCTATGCGCTCGCACTCGCACGAGTTCACTTCGCTCAAGCTGGGCTAAAAATAAATCGGTCTGTAGACAGACTATGGTTCACTTCAAGGTTTCGTTAGCAAAAAGTCAAAAGCATGAACAGTTTTTTTCTTTAATTGATAAGTTTTCTACTTATTTGTAAAACTAAAAAAATTCAGGGTTAGCTCAGTTGATAGAGCGCTGTCCTGCCGTGCGGGAGGTCCTGGGTTCGATTTCCAGCCAGACTGGCTAGGTTTTAAAATGGCCCAGGACGAATGACTCTGCAAACGGTTACACCTTAGACCTTAACACCTGCAAACGGTTAGACCTTGACACCTAAAGAAAGTTACTTTTATTTATCTGGACTAGTCTTTCCTCACAATAGCTTCAAGAGCAACATTTTAGGTCGCTAACATTTGGAAATCGCTTTGCCGCTTCGATGGACACGCAGCTTTGTTGTCACTGATGAATCAGAACTAACCATCTAAGTGGGTTAAAAATACATAAATTCAAAAATAAGGTCTTTTTCTCAATTTCCATAATTCCATAAAGAACGAATTACGTATACACGTAGAAACGTCATTTAATGCCGGTAAGTATCCTATTAAATCAGCATTGTAGTAGTATCGCATTCTTTCAATCAATGCTGTAAAGCAGTTTATTTGATAATTTAACTTAATATCATTAGGTAAACAAAATAAAATAGACACTTTTGATTATTGAATAATCAAAACATATTTGATGGACATTGCACTATCCTATTCTTACAGACAGGTCCCATGTTTGAGTTGTCTTATTGAGAAAAACATCACATTGTGTCCATTCAATTTACAGCCATGATTCTCTCCCATGGTGCGATTTGTTTATGAATAAATTGATGCAACAAAAATGACGTTTATTTTGTAGTTGGTTTGTTTGATTTTTTCTTCGTTTTTTCTTTCGTTTTAATTTCTCGATTTCAGCAGTTATAATATCCGGGGAGTTGGTAACTTACAACGCAATTTAATATTACAGCTGCAATTCTTAATTTCTCGCAACCAATTACCTTATGCATGTTCGCTGCATCAAAATAACCGATACGTTATCCCTTCATCTCACCTTGCCCACTTGAAAAAGCAATCCAACTTTCCGCAATTAGGAATAAGAGAAAAATACCCATCACATTAGCAAACTTCGACTTTCCATTCCATGAGGATGTCATATTAACGAATAGACTGAAGACAGATAAACACTGCCTTCGTTAATGATTCTGCTGGAGGCATTAAATTTGATTTAATATTCGAAGGTTCTCGTAAAGCTCATTCAGATAGCAATTATGCGAACAATAAATTGGACGCTTACTGCGGTCAACTCTTGCATACATAATATGCTAAAACAGTTAACGAATAGAGTAGAGCGTAGATTTTGATAAGCATGAAACTCCGACTATCTTCGATAAAATCTACTTTGACTTGGCCAATACTTTATCAAATTAGCGAAACGTTGCACTCATCTTAATGGCAGATGTCAACTTGGATCATCACCTTTCGTAATACATACCAGCCATGCTTTATACACAATGCTTTGCAATTCAATAAATCACAGTTTGTGGTTTTCGCCTATAACTGTCACATATCTACCTTAAAGCAATTCCGAATGCGTTATTTGCCTTTATTTAATTTTTTTTTTCTCTCTCCCTAACTACGCGGAGTGAAAATTGTTTTTCGTTCATAGCAATCAGAGGACAATGTTGACAATGTTATTATTTTATTTTAAACGATTGATTTAAACGATTTAAAAATGACGTCTATCTAATTAGTTATTCATGTATCAATAGCAGGTCCACATCAGCATTTGCTGCCATTTTATTTAACCTGCTTTACCAAATAAAAAAAAGGAAAAAAATCACTATTACAGATACAATAATATGAATACAAAAGTCAATTAGATAAAATTCTTTATCTTCCAATAAAATATCCAAGTCTGAAATTCCTTGCTTGATTACGAGTCCATTGTCTGCTTCACCTTAAATCCCACGAGCCCTGAAATGTTCAAATGAAAGGAACAGTATTGGTTGGGTGTAGAGTGCGGAGTGCGGAGTGCGGAGTGTGGAATATGATATGTGGAGTTTGGAAAATGAGGAGTGTCAGGAGCCCATGGGAGTGTGAAATATGTGGAGTTTGGAAAGTGAGGAATGTGGAATATGGAATATGTGGAGTTTGGAAAATAAGGAGTGTGAAATATGTGGAGTTTAGAAAATAAGGAGTGTGAAATATCTGGAGTTTGGAAAATAAGGAGTGTGAAATATGTGGAGTTTAGAAAATAAGGAGTATGAACGGCATGTGTAAACGGCTCAACTTTTTACGTTTACGCGAGCTGTTTTGGAATTAATAATGACAAGCTTGTATTTATTCACAACGTAAACCATAAAAAACTTTTTACGGATTTGCGCCGTGGGAAACAAGACTAATGTTTTCGTAAGGTGTGACTGAGGTGTAGGATACGTGTGACAAATATATTTTGGGGACCACAGTTTTAGTACGGTATCTTTTTTATCCCCATTTTTTACAATATCATCTACTCTCCTCATTTTTCACAATCCACACTCCACACTCCACACTCCGCACTCCGCACTCCGCACTCCGCACTCCGCACTCCGCACTCCGCACTCCGCACTCCGCACTCCGCACTCCGCACTCCGCACTCCGCACTCCGCACTCCGCACTCCGCACTCCGCACTCCGCACTCCGCACTCCGCACTCCGCACTCCGCACTCCGCACTCCGCACTCCGCACTCCGCACTCCGCACTCCGCACTCCGCACTCCGCACTCCGCACTCCGCACTCTGTATAAACATAAAACGCATCCGTACCAAAGTTAAATAAGGTTCATTTTCGATAAAAGCAATGTTATTAAAATAGCTAAAACATTGTTTTAGTAATAGAAGAGGACACTTACTCCAACGTGTTGGCTTTCACTTGACTTAGACGCACCGGCATTAACCCACGAGCTTTATTAGTTTTTATTCTCTGCCGTCGGCTGATTCGCGCTTGGCGCAGAGACGAGAAGTGGCCAATAAAAGTGATCTTCATTACGATTCAATTCTATTGTACGTAAAATGGGACCTAAGTGGCATGTGATAGGGTGTTGGGGAGTAGGCTATTGCAGTCGTTAATACCGCAGGGTAATTTGCTTTGATAAGTTGGTGCTCAAATAAGCAGGTGCACACCAGAGCGTGACCACTGAACTAAACTGCGGTTGAAACATATGAGCGATAGATGTGATCGTCGCAGTGATTTAGTCAACTTATCCAGTTGAAGAAATCAGCCTTGAATTTTTTTTCAACTGCACATGAAGTTGATTAGATCACTGCAAGGATACAAAAAATACATCGTTGTTCTTTTTTGTTTTGTTTTGTTCTGTTCTGTCCGTTATCCCGCTTTGAAATTTTTTAACCACTGAGTTTGTCGCAGATTCATTTGCGTTATGTGAGACATCAAAATAAAAACCAAACTGGTTTGAGACTTTTTTAAATAAACCAAAACGAAATGAACTTCACTATCACATGAAATTAACTAAACTTCTAAAAGACTGTTTTGTCTAAAACAAGAAAACATTTGGTTGTTGCTCTTTCGCTGAGTGCACCTGTGCCATTGGATACATTTCTTATTAAAAACCGACGGTAGAAAAAGCGAGTAAATTCTTTGTTAAACGCAGGTTGAATTTGTTTTTATTGAGTTCATAAGATCAGTTCGCCTGTCAAACAAATAGAAACGCTACACTGACCTCGCTAACAGTGGGATAATCCTTGCTGTAATACTAGCCCAATTTCGATATATTAAAATTCGTACTTGGCTCCGAGGCTTAGGGGAATAAAACAAAAGAAATCATTTTGAGGTTCGGGGATGAATAATAAATTTCTTTTGTTTTATTCCCCAAAGCCTTGGAGCCAAGTTAGAATTTTGATATATTGAAATTGGCAAATGTTTGCAGCTGATAGACCGCTGCTTCTGTTAGCTTTACGTCTTTCCACGACAATTTTTCACAAAGAAATCAGCAATAGGCCTGAGCAGTTATCTTTCAAACATTTCAAAAAATTTTGACGGATTCTTACCCAGTCAGGTTTAACCCATTCACTCCCAGAGCCAATTGTGGAGGCATCTAACTTTTGAGTCTGTGGACGAAATCCGGTGGTGTGACCATTCAAATGAAACCTCTTCAGCAGTACTTTTGCAAGGTGCCATTTGTTTTTCAATATTTTACAAAAGGAAAATTGGGATTTTTCTTGAATTTTGATAATTGACATTTTTGGACGTAAATGTCATGGAGATTTAAACAATGCTTCAGTCCAGTCTTTGTAAGTTGTTTACCAACTGACGCATCCGGTTGCATTGTTCAATTCCTTACAATAGCGTGAAGGTAATTCGTTTTGGTTGACTTCTTTAACGACATGTCAGCGTTCATTTTAAAAAATCACCAGAAGAATACCTACCAGAATACCTACCATTTGAATTAACCTCTTCGAAAATTTCTAGTTTAACTAATTGTTTCTTTAGCAAATTGTGATTTGCAGACGATCAGAAAAGTGCGTGTAGTGCAGAAACCTTGAAAGATACCTAAGTGAACCACGTGAGACAACCCAACATATTATTGTTCGCATTCAGGTGCACGTGGTTACCTCTCAATTAAAACAAAACAGTTCAACAGGTCTTCAGTTTGGTGTTTACCTTTACCATAGGATATTCACAGTCTGATTATCAAACGTTACAGGAATATCATTTGAACGAATGTGCTCGTTTTGTCCATGCTGCAATTTTCTTTAGAATAAAATAATTTTGCTATTCATACTTCGATTTGTAAGTGAGTCTGATCGTTTGCTTCTGTGAGCTTTACATCATTTTGCGACCCTTGTTATCAAAGAAATCAACAATTTGCCGGAGCAATTAGTTTTCAAATGTTTGACAAAATAGTTTGGATTCTTATCCAATTGGATTTGAACACAAAAAAAAAAAGAAATAAAACATTTGCGGACATAAAAGAAATTGGCATTTGAACAAAGCTTCAGTCCGTTTTGTTTCCCAGTCGATTACTTAATGCGCTGTTTCTAACAATAGGGAGAAAGGTAATTTGTTTTTGATCAACTATTTTATCCGCATTTCAACCTCAATCATCCTAATTTAACCAGGCTATATCTCTTGAGTTACTGGGTCTGTTTACAAAATCCGAGGTCGTGGACCTTTGAATGAATATTATACACTGACTGACAAATCGCGTCACTAAAAATATCAACATTTCTCAGTTCTTAATTTCTAACTGTCTACAAAGTGGCTGTTTTTATCTAAGCCAATAAAATTACGATTTCATTTAAGACCAGACAAAGCTAAAAGGGTCGCTTTAAAACAGGTGATTTTGATAGGAACTTTAGTGCAATGTTTTGTGGCTGCATTTCTTCAACTAAAACTGCCCGGTTGTTGCTGCAATTATACTACGAAAATAGCGATTCTGTGCAGTGGAGCATGCAATGTTAGAAAAACTCACCTCAAAAATGATAGGTACGTCAGGGTTAACAAAAACTACCACAAAACAACTGCTACAAAATAATCGTGTTGTGTTTTCGCTTTTTGGTGATTTTACGATAATTCACGAAGGTTCCTCGACTAATGTTACAGCAAAAAATTGCTAGTAGTTTATACCGAAAGTTCTCGCTCATATCGCCGCAAAAAGGCCTATGCACTCAAACTGTTTTCATTCGAGCGTAATCTGATTTTATATTTATATTTGTCTTTTTAGAACTTATATACAGTGTACGTTTATTTAATTGGTTATGTTCTAGTCATGAAACAGTTTGCTGTCGATATGAAAAAAAAAATACATATTTTTTTTTTTATTTCATTTCGAGACAAAAAAATAACCCTATTCCATTCATAACTCGACGTATGTGGATTCTTTTGTTGTTCCAACATATTCAAAACCTTGCAATTATTTGTGTTTTAGTGCACGAGGCGTGCATATCTAAAATTGTTTTAAAATAATTATAATAGCTACCAAAGGCTGTTGTTTGAAAACAAAATTTTTAACAATTCCGGCCTTACCTGTAAGAGAGCAGTAGAAACGTGACTTAAACTGAGTATCATTTTAGATATGTGATCATTCAAATGATCTGGAAGTGTTTCTATTCCTTTAGACACTTGATTTTCTTTTAAATCACCTCACCTTTGTTTTCTTGAACTAAACGGAAAAGCTATACTTCGATAGGCAAGCAAATTCGCACATTTTTAGTCCTTTAAACAAACAGGTTACAAGATCTTAAAGTTTCTAAGAAATGTTGAAATTTCTGATCATGTTAGTGGTGACTCTCATAAGACTATAGGTAGTCGAAAAAGAAAAATACGTATTCTTGGTTTGCAACCACGTGACAAGGCGGCCATGTTGGTGGTCAATACAATACAATTTTTGTCGCAGAATTTGCATGAAAATAGAGTTTAGTTCCCAGCGGAGAGAAACGCTTTTGTTCTTGACCACCAACATGGCCGCCGTGACGTCACGTGCAAACCAGCAATAAACTCACCCGACCTACCTGTGTATTTTAGAACATGTGTAGCTACCATTGCGGACCTATGTTTTGTTGCGTCATTTGTCATTCGCTAAGTCATGTGACTAACTTTGCCTTCGAAACGCCATCTTCAATGCACCTTTGATTTTTTGAACTTTTAAACTTATTACAGTATTTGTTTCTCGGTGAGCTTGTAATTTTGCATCTTAAAAGATTTGTGACTTTATTTGTTCGAAACAGTCGAAAACCTAACCTAACATCTAACTTACTTGACAGAATTAAATGGAGTTTGACTGTTATTGGTTTTGAGTTTTCGACCTCGAAAATTTCATCGACTACATATTCTGCAAACTACGTAACAACAGGGTTGACTCTAATCAACCTAAAAATCACACAAAAGGGAAATGTAGAGAACCGATGTAAAATAAAAGGCTGACAAAACACATATTTGTTTTATATTGTGGAATTTAGAGAGAGTTTTGGGCAGAGGAAAAACGAAGCATGGCGCCTTCTCTCGGTTGCATCAACAAAGCAGCATCGTTTTGAAAAAAATCCCGACAGTTTCAAAAAACAAGGCTGCGTTTTTTTGGGAGAATCCCGAAATTAGATTTGTGATCTCAGATCATATGGATTCTTCTTGAACAAAAAAACGAAAAATCCTAAAACTGATCATTTAACGTAAAAAAACCATTGGTATGCAAATGAACCTATTTTGACTTGCCTGATGCGTTTATCAGTCTGCTCGACAAATAGTTTTAAAAATATCCGCAATATAATCTTACCTGAATTGCCCATGATATGAAACAAAACGAAACAAAACAGCAAACGGAACGAGTATATTTGCACGAAAGACCGCTTGTCAGATGTACTTTTTTCGAATCCTTCCCTTACTTTCATGTGGTACTGTTTATTATGCTGTACAAGGTGGGTCTAACTTTTGAGTCTATGGATGAAATCCTAAAGTGTGACCCTTCAAATGAAAGCTACTGAGCAGCACTTTCCTGTGGTACTGTTTATTATGTTGTAGTGTACAAGGTGGGTCTAACTTTTGAGTCTATGGATGAAATCCTAAAGTGTGACCATTCAAATGAAAGCCACTGAGCAGTACTTTCCTGTGGTACTGTTTATTATGTTGTACAAGGTGGGTCTAACTTTTGAGTCTGTGGATAAAATCCTAAAATGCGACCATTCAAATGAAAGCTACTGAGCAGTACTTTTATGTGGTACTGTTTATTATACTGTACAAGGTGGTTCTAACTTTTGAGTCTGTGGATGAAATCCTAAAATGCGACCATTCAAATGGAAGCTACTGAGCAGTATTTCCCTGTGGTGCTGTTTATTATGCTGTTCAAGGTTGATCTAACTTTTGAGTCTGTGGTTGCAGACCAAAGGTCTGACCCTTCAGCTCCTCAGCTGTCAGTACTCTTTTAAGGTGCTGTTCGTTTGTTCGTTCCTTTGATTTCAGAATTTTCTGCAAAAAAAGGTTATGCGGCTGGCCTAAACACTGATGAGTTCAGACTGATTATCTTTAGTTGTTTTCTTTTTCTTTTTGCCTATCACAGATCATGGCTGGTGCAAGTGTGCTGTTATTTTCCAGTCTTCTTGTGCTATTCGTGTCAGGTAAAATTTCAAACATTTTCTCTTCATGCTCTATTTATGGTAAGATTTACTGAAGTGATCTAAAGGCGCAATTATCTCTGAAGTCTTACTGGGAAAACTTTATACTTTAGGCTTTTAAAATACATTTTTGCGACGATCCGTGTGGGAGTTGTGTTTAGCCTGTCTATTTTTGTACTACTATACACGATATCATATTTTGCACTTCGCAAAAGTTCCAAATTCCCATCGCTAAAATCAAGCTCCGCATCACCCGTGTTCTGTTTTCTTTTGTCGCCAAGTATCGTCGCTTTTACGTTTTCCTCGCGGGTCCTTTTGATCTGATCTTTCATGAGTGCATTCAGGGGAGCAACCACGATTACAACCGGATGAACCGAAGGAGCTGATCCAGAGTTGATTTTGTCGTAAATAGCGGCGGAAGGAGGTGGAAAATCATTGATTTTCCGTATCCCGTCGGTAAGACAGCAACTACATCCTTTCCAAAGTAAAGTGCCTCGAGGCACTTGACTTGTTTGGCTTTCAGTAATGGTGGCTTGGAGTAACTGCTATTAGCGATCGCAAAATGCAGACTACTGAGAAACATGGCGGTCAAGTTGGAATGAGCTTGTTTTCGCGTTTGAAATCGGGAGCCTTGTTTTGGAGTGGACAAAAAATATGTTGACAAAGAATCGAAAACGAAGGACCCCACCCTCAGTCTGAATTTTTCTCTGAGACACGTGACCAGACCAGACCAAGGTCTCTCCTCTCTCGCTTTTGGGGGTAGGGAAGAGGAAGAACCTGGGATCGAGGTTACAGAAATAACAGTCGAAACGTCGCGATCGACACCTAAAAGTGACTCCATCGTGAGACAAATAAAAAACATTCATCTGTCGAGCTGTAAGGTGTTGGACTATAATCGAAACATCTTCGGATCTTCCTCGGAAAACTTCCGTCGGACATCCTCGGCAATCGGGATATGATCGAAAACGTTCCTTTTAAACCTTCGGATCGTATTCGGATAATTTTCGAAAATCTTCGCATATCGTCGGGAGTTTTTGTAACATTGCTTAAAACTTCATACCTCGGCACAATCATGTATTATTAGTAAAAGAAGGGTAAAGATCAGAATAGTGTATTGAATAATCGTTCGTTCGCGTCATAACCAATATCTATATCCATTACATGTTATTGAGTGACCCATAACAATAAATGAAAGCTAATAGATCAGTGCTAGAACCCAAAACTCAATTATTTGCTTAAAAACTTAACGATCAAGCCCTATTCTCTCAGTACTCTGCCTATATAATTGGTTGTTTTTTCGTGTACGTCAGTAACATAACGATACAAAACATTATGTAAACCCCGTACACTTATCTGTAAAGCGCTGAAGTGTCTAGTCGCTTCATTGTTAGCAGTAAACATATACACATTTTTTTAACTTTTTAAATGTTTATTTTAAACGTATTTTGTCATTTTCTTTTATAAAGTGGTTTCTTCTCAGAGGAATCGGAGATACACTTGTCGGCATGATCAGGAAGGTCAACCGGTCGATGGTCCGTGTGGTGAGCAATGCATTTGCCTGGAAGGAAGGCTAGAGTATTGCTGTAGAAAAAGAATGAACTTTCCCTCAATGACTCGAACTGAAAGGCTGCGTTATGTAAATACTGTCATCAAGGCTTCCACTGATCGGCGGTATAGAAGAAAATACAACCAAATTATCTCCATACACTCCAGCCTCTTTAACCGGGGTATTCACGATAAACAGGAGTTTCTACCTTGGCATCGATGGTAAGTCGCTGGAGGTAGGGAGTTGTTAGGGTGGGGGGGACTGGGCGGGGGGAATAGGGGGGGAGGGGGCTTCTGTACCAGAAGCCGAGCTCCTGCGTAAGCCGATGCCCCTCGAGAACAGTCAGTCCTGTTGGGAAAATATCTATGCGAGCCTGTTATTCTATTTTGAATCGACATTGTGGCTTTATAATGAGGGCTCGTTAGGAGAAAATATATTTCCCTATTGGGCGGAGTAGCGGTTTTTGCCGGCTATGATTCGCCCGTCATAATCTTCTCATGATCAGAAAATTGTTGAGGAAATTAAGCCCATGAATTGAGTTCGCAGAAAAAATGCTGACTTCCTGAAATATGAACAAATTCATAAAGATCTTAGAGCATTCAGTGTGCAAAACCGTAATTATTTACACTTAGAAATGGTGAAGGGAATTCACAGATATTGTTCTTTGCGGATGTTTGTATTTCAGGAAGTAAGTATTTACACTTTTTGCTCATCTTATGGATGAATTTCTTCACCATCGTGTTACCTTGGGCGAGTCAATACGGGCGAATCGATCATAGACAGCGAATCATGTTTTAAAAACTTGCCCTGCACACTGCAGTGAAATCGGCTGTAAGTAATATGTATGGTTCTAATTTTTGAGTGACATTCAAATAAAAGCGATTGAGCAATAATTTAAAGGTAAAGTAAAGCTAATGCAGTATTTGACAATACACATTGGCATCTTGTAATGGTGTCGTTTATAACTAGATGCATTATATACATCGCACTGGTTTATTTTGTAAAATGTAAAGATCGCTTTAATTTTTATTATAGCATACCTCAAGAAAAGCGCGCGCTCTAATTGGTAGCCTGCGAATACAGCCGCCTCTCATCGCTCCCGGCCGCTAGGGGCGTTCGTGCGAGAGAGCGTCTGCGATTTACTTTGAGAAATTCCATACTGATGATGTAAATCTGTCCCGAATCAAGACAGGAGCGCTGATTGGTCAACTTGATAATTTTACATAATTGCGTCGACGAAGGAGACGCTTCCTAATCTTGTCGGCTAAGCGGAACGAATCGAGGAAAGTGTCGGTACCAAATCTGCGCCATCTTGAAACGTCACAATAGTATCCAGCATGCTTAGCGCGTCGTCTAAGCGGAACGAATCGAGAAAAGTGTCGGTACCAAATCTGCGCCATTTTGAAACGTCACAATAGTATCTAGCATCGCGTGGAAATCAGGCATCATCCTGGGGAGCTGGGGTTCCGAAATATCACATGTGAATAATCTATTTGTCTTGATTTAGTTTCGGATATTTTCCCGATTTTGGAATGGAATCGTATGGCTCAATATTTCAACGCCTAGTAAAAGTAGGCAGTGGAAAAATTGGACGAAGGTTCTTCTCCGGACCAAGTGAGTTGTTGGGTCTCTTTGGATTCATGCAAGAAGTTACAGATTTTCCTCGCTATCGTTCTGGTATGTTTTGAATGTTCTATCTTGATTTTGCTGTGGTTCTCTGCCTGATTTGGGAAGCTTTCACCTAAATACCGACGTCGTTTTTCGCGATGTTCTACGGTACGGTGCAATTCGCTTAAGTCTTGTAGCAATAATTCACTGATCATGACCGGCCGCACCAGGCGAACGCAGATTAACATTACAGTGCTCGAAATTCCACCTGTATCGGGCGCATTTGCGACTAAAGATTTCGCAGTTTTGTGACTAAAATTTGTCTAGCTAATAAAGGAATTATATTCAACAGTCTTGTGTCTTACTTGCAACTGGTAGTTGTAATTTTATCCGAAAAATCCTGCGAAATTCACGTTGAATGTTGCGTGACTTAAACGTCAATTTCATGCTCCATTACGCGGTGTCCAAGAACAGGCTTTCTCAGAAATTGCTCATTTCCGGTTCCGGTATTAGTACATGTACTGAGGTGTATGATTTCAGAATCGGAGAAATAACCGACAAATATACTATTTATATGTCGGGAAAATCTGAGACCTTTCGGAGGACACAGCACGGCAGGATTTTGCCCGATTCCACGGCGATAGCGTGAATTTGTTTGATGACGGCCCGACGTTTTTGCCTGCGTGACATATCTCGCGACATAGCCCTTTTAAACAGTGGCTGAATTAATTCATGAAACTGAGGTACTAGGTCAAGACGAGGTGCCACGGGATAAGGAGACGCACTATAATCTATGATTACTTCTAGTTATGCTTTAAATTATGCAGTGTTGTGACTCAAAATCACAACTTAACAAATATGGTCGCCAGTTGTGAGGATTAATCTTGTCTGTCGTTAGAAAATGTTCGACTCTGTGTTCAATCTATTTGTCCCATGTTTGATGTTTTGATGTTACAAGCAAGTCATTTTCAGGCTCTTTATAGTTTTATCTGCGGAGAAGAGGTTTTTCTGTTTTTGTCAATTTAGCCGACCGGATATGGCAAGTCACTGATATTTCAAACGGCGCCACTCGTGCACGTGTGGATGAATGAACATTTATCGGCGATACATGGGAAGAAGAATCCCGTAATTATAATCATCAGTCTGCTTTTAGCGGAAAGACTACCTTCAGACTCACGGCACCTGTGTGCCTACATCCTCATGGACAAATGAGTCACAACCTTTGCTTAGACTGATCTATAAAGAACCTCCCCTTATTTCATGCAAAAGGTTAGATCTTTAAAGACATATACTGATCAGGGCTAAACTGTAAAATTCAAAACAACTTAAAATCAAGTGAACAAAGGTCATAACAAACATGCCAGGCGCTAGTGGAATTTGTGATAGGTCTGTCAACACCTTTTATTTTATTTATTTTCACTGCATGCACATTATTATAATTATACGAGATTAGCGACGGGTGATTTACGTCATCAGTATGGAATTTCTCAAAGTTAATCGCAGACGCTCTATCTCGCGAACGCCCCTAGCGGCCGGGAGCGATGAGAGCCGGCTGTATTCGTAGGATATCTGATTGGTTGATACGCGCCATCTATTTACCGGTGGGTCGCACCCTCACATCACGCAGCTTCTTTTGCCGAAAATTTTAATGCTATCTTCATGATCATGTTATAAAAGAAATAATAAACGTCGCAGCTGTGCGTACATCGAGTTATTGATGCACTTAGGGGGTTTGCTTAGCACTCAAGAAGCAAGAGTCGCTTACGCTTACGCTTCTTTCGTGCTTATCAACTTCCCGCTTGCAAAATAACTCGCACGTTTACCGCGTTTTTGCTTTGTAATTATCTTAAATCTGGGGTCAATTCAATAACACTTTTACAAGATTAATTTATAAGTGTAGCTATTGTTTTCAACCTCTGAAACAACGGCTACGCTTGTAAATTACACTTGTAAAAGAGTAAAACTTGTAAAAGTTTTATTGAATTGATCCCTGGTCGTTTATTCTAGTGGCTTGCAAATTAAAACTTCTGCAAGTTAATTGACCGAGATTTTATTTTATTTTGTTCAATCCACCTAAATCTGTCTTTCATTGCATATTTCCTTGTTATCATATGATGTTACTGGTCTATTAATATTTTTATATACTATCTGTGCTACTCTCGGTAAGAGCTGGTAAGATAACACTCACTTATCCAATTATCCATTCAAATGATTTTCATTCTAGAATAATTCCCTACTGAATGTATTAATTCGGTGTAACTTGCACGTATTTTTTGTTGCCTTTAGGTATCTTCTTTTATTTGAGAATTTACTTCGAGAAATTGACTGCCGCGTAACCTTACCGTACTGGGATTGGAGTTTGTTTCCCGGAGCTGCGTGGAGCGACGGTGAAGACGCGATTTGGTCAAGAAAATCTTGGGGACTTGGTGGAAATGGTGGACGACGAGGTTGGAAAGGTGCATGTGTGAAGAAAGGACGCTTTAGTGGTAGGGGGAAATGGCGCCTAACACCTTCGGCTCGAAGAGACTGTCTTAGGAGGTCATTCAACGGTATGATGCTTGCATTTAAAAATCATTTTGAGGCTCTGTTGCAGTCCAGACGTATCCGGACTGTTTTACCTTCATCCGGTGGAAATTATAGCCATTTGCACCGATGAATGTCTATTCCACTGATGAAGGGATAGCAGTCCCGAAACGCCTGGACTGTTTTAAACATTTTACTCCCAGACTCAATTATGAAGACATGTAGTATAGTTCTAACTTTTGAGTCTGTCGACGAAATCCTGTGGTGTGACCATGCATTCAAATGGGGCAAACCTCTTTGGCACTACGTTTGCATAGTACGTACCATTTGTTTTTCAGTATTTTACAAAAATTTGGGAGTTAAAAGGATTAACATGGAGAGCGCCCCCAAAAAACCTGATTTTGAACTCATCCTCAGAGGCGCTACACAGTTTTAATGGTACTACTAGAAGTAATCACAAATTAAAGTGCGTCTCCTTAGGTACCTCGTTGTGACATGGCATTCGTGTTTCAGGCATGTTTCTGGTTCTTTCTTACTTTAGGGCCGGCTTGTAGTTGTGGAACGTTGTACGTTGTCGAACGAGCTGTCAGAGCACGAGGCAGCAAAAAAAGTGCGCACGCAGGTCAAAACACGCGCTAAGCATGCGGGATACTATTGTGATGTTTCAAGATGGCGCAGATTTGGTACCGACACTTTTCTCGATTCGTTCCGCCTAGCCGACAAGATTAGGAAGCGTCTCCTACGTTGACGCAATTACCTTGATGCTTTCATTAGTTGATAAGATCTAGAAGTTCCAACAGTGTCAAAGGTAGTTGAGTTGAGCCTGGTCACTGCTATTACTGTCCACTGTTATGCTCGGCAACTTTTTAGCAACATATTTAATGCACGAGCAACATCGAGACGTCATCGTCCCATTTTGCAGACGGAACTGAAAGGAAATAGCTTTAAGGTTACGAAGGTTGGGGGGGGGGGGGACCCAAAAGATACCGCGATAATTCGAACAGTGGTTTTTTAAGATTTCAGTTCCATAAGCGGTACCAATCATCAAATTTTGCCCTCTCCTCATTTTTATATGGATTTTGGTATGTTGTGAAAGCCGTGGATATTTCTTAACTTTTGAGCAAATGACCCCCAACTCCTGAACATGATACGCTCTTACTAACTCTAATCATACACAATTAATGGTTTAATATTTTATATATATTGTATTTCCATACAGAAAATCCACCTGATATAATAGCCGTTTACCTCACGAAAGCATACTCCTCGAGACAATTCAACGACTTTGAGTTGGAATTACGCGCCAATCTTCACGACACTGTGCACTGTCGTATTGGAGGCACCATGTGCGGTCAATACTCCGCTAATGCGCCAGAGTTCTTCCTGCACCATGCCTTTATCGACAAGATTTGGGCTGACTGGCAAGAAAAGAGTACTGGCCATTTGGACGCCTACTTCAGAAATCTTCGACGCAGCACCCGTCTTAGGCGAGCTCAGTACCATCCCCAGGAATATATAGACACGTTGTATATGCCGCACCCTGATATCGATAGACGCAATGCGGAACCCATCTGTGCCATATACAAAGATCCGGTTCACCCGTTATATGATGAGATTATGAAGCGCCTTGAAAGTTTGTCCTCAAGGGCAATCCGTCGGATCCCAAGGCGCGCCTTCCGTCCAGCCACGTCAAAGCAATTAAAACGTCTCGGGGTAAAAGGCAAGGAGCGACGTAAAGCAAGGAAACTCCTCAAACGGATCGAACCAACGAGACGACATCGAGTCCATACCAAATCCCTAAGGACAATCCTTGAAAAGATGCTCGGTTTTTCCTTGAAAAATATTCCTTTTAAGAAAAGGTCCGCGAATGACAGGCCATCCAGGACTGCAGATCTCAGGCATGCCCGATGGTTGGCGAAATCATTAAATTCTACAAGTATTCCAACAAGCCATCTCGCAGCGACTCGTTTTGCCAACGTTTCTAATACATCGGTGTAGCTCAATGTCCAATTTGTTGGACATTTAGATCCTTTGCTTTTCTGCGCTAGTCAAAGTCAGATAGGCTACGAATGTAATAATAAGTAAAAAAGGCAAACACAGATGAAATATATATAACGGTCCTTTTGTGTCTGTATTCATTTTCATTTTCTTGCCCCGTAGAAGGCTTCGTTGTTTTACAAACTGATATACCGGCAAATATATTCAATTGTTCGGTTTTTTAACTTGTGAATACGCGAAGCGTTGAACGAGTTAGCATTTGGGTAAAAATTTCACTCGATCGCTCGCTCGTTCGCTCGATAGGCTGTAAACGTTGAGACGGTGATATGTAAAGGTCACCTGCTTTACCCATAGCGATGGCGTTGGAGGGAGAGGAGGGTGGGGAGTTGGACGCAGAGGGTGGGGAGTTGGACGCAGAGGGTGGGAGATCGGTGGAATAAAACGTCTAGGAGAGGGGAAGGTCCGAAGGTGTGCAAAATTGTTTATTAAAGCGTTTCGCATTCAGGAGTTGGCTCATAGGAGCCTTTGATTTTATCTCATTTCTTTATGAATCTCTACTCCTTGCCGTAAGAATCAGTTTGCTGATCCAAGTCTGAAATAGATCTGGCCTTTCTCTACTGGTTTAATTTGTTGCTGTGGTTTTTTCTTTACTAAAACTTTCGGTTAAACTTTTTTTTCCCGTCCACCTTTTTGCATCTCATTGAATATGAATGTCTTCTTTTTTTTTTTTTCATGTGCTTCGTTCTAGAAAATGTTTTAAGGGACGTGTAAACAATTGGCCGGGCAATCTAAAATCGTTCCGAGTTTTTTAATGCAAATGAAATCTGCGAGTGTGAAGCCCGGGGGGGTACTCTGCAAATTTTTGGGTGGGGGTGTGCCGCTGGAAATCTGAGACCAGTTAACCTATACTAGACCATTTAACCCTATACTAGACTAAACACCGAAAAACCCTACCCTATCCTAGACCTATTCCAGACTCTCTATTTTCCAGAAACTGGTTCACTATCACAGTTATTTGTTAATAGGGGTCAGTAAAAATGCCGTACTGCCCGGCGTACCGATTTTTAAATGCCATTTGCCAGTAAACCTTGTCTAGACTAAATTCTTCACGCAACTGATCAGTTTCGCGGAAAATGATACCCTATACCCTAACTACACGCCGGCCCTGTAGAAGACTAGTTCTACAAGTCGAAATATTGGCCATTAAACCTGCCCTTAATTTCCGTTGTACTAGCCTTGCATTTTAAATGGTTTATCTACACTTTGGGTGACGTCTAGTACTCGCATCCCTTCATAAAGGAGATCCGGAAAGAAAGTTACCACTATTTATCGTAGTGTTGAGTGGTCCTTTGCATTTAAACGTTTTAAAAATCTCTGATTACTATATAGATATATGGGAGTACCCCTCCCCCCCCCCCCCCCCCCCCCCCCCCCCGGGCCCCGGGGTGTGAAGACAGTTACTGAGCTGCTCTATCTATGGTGCTGTTTATTATAAATGTATGAGTTGGTTGTGTCTTTCAATCCGTGAACGAAATCCTCTAGACATATCTACACTCTTACTTTTTTTCCAGTAGAGCGTCTAATTTTGGGGCTGAAGCGGATCCGGAACTGAACGTATTTTCTCCTATTGTCATTTCTGAAAACTTCAGATAAACAAGACGCCTGGGGGCGTTTCATGCGGGATGTTTTGGTCGATGTAAGTATTAACTTTGAACGCCTACCCACAGTCACAATCTGTTTATATTTACAAACAAGAAGCTGTACACAGCTTTGATCGCCAACTGACACAAGCATGCAGGACCAAGCATGGCGCACGCACATGCCAATCGCGCTTAAGCTATGTAAAGGCCTCCGACATGGGTGGAAGCTGTAGACTTTTACATTTAAATACACGAGCAGAAGCGAATTGTGATGTGACACAGAAACTCTCTCTCCCCCGCGGATTACGGGAAACTTTAAAAAAAAACGTTGCGTTTTGTGACGACCGAAACTTCAACGCGGTGTGCCACAGGCATCCCCGTACATTTATTTCAGAAACTTGTAGTTTCGAATAAAAAGAAAAAGTAAGCTTGATTCTACCAGCCTACTAATAGTTAACACGGGAAGACAAGGATATAACCGTATTTTGAATGGGCACTTGGACCCAAAAGTATGTTTCAGTTTTGTTAAATATTTACAAAAATTATAACCAAGCAACTTCACTGGTACAGTCTCACGAAACGACTTAAAGAAGCCTGGCGTGTGTTTCCTTAAAAGTTTCGGAAAGTTAAAAAGTTGTCTATAGAGGTTTTGCACGGCAGCCATGTTGCATGGCAGGAACAATAGATTCTTTTCCCTATGGGAAAGAATGTTCTTTCTAATGCAAAACATTTTCATTGTTCCTGCCATGCAACATGGCTGCCGTGCAAAGCCTCTATTAACAGAGTTCGAGATTCCGTTGCTATTGATATTCGTAAAGTCATTTTTATTTTATGAAACAAACAAAATTGTCTTTCTTGTGGAATTTTGACTCTGGAATGGCCTACCTGTGGAGCTTCGTCAAGTAACATCACTTAATAGTTTTAAATCTCGACTTAAAACCTATCTTTTTAAGAAGTATTTTTATAGTTTGTAACTTAGTTTATTTTATTCTTATGGTAATGTATTTTCGTTTTTTTTTTTCAAACATATGATTGTAAAGCGCTATTGATCAGTACATGTAAATACGCGCTATATAAATTGGTAAATTATTATTATTATTATTACTATTATTATTATTATTATTATTACAAGTGAAACCGTAAATAATATATTATAATTAATTTAACATAATATTCCATAGACTATAGTCCAAAAAAGAACTTCAACAACGTTGAAGAAAAATCTGCACCATTCAAGTAAATCCTGTAAATAAACATATGTGTACACCACATGGCCTGCTTTTCAAAGGTGCTAATTGTGGTGTTGGGTTCATACTAAATATATAGAAATTGAGGGGGCAGAAAAAAAAATGCGCTGACCCTTAATAGTAAATAGAGGTTATTCAGCATAAAGTTGTGTAATACGGCTGAGTATTTAAGGCTGGTTTTCACTAGCGCATAAGCATAAGCACAAGCCAACATACGCAGACTCAGTAACATGTTGATCATTAGTTCCAATTGTTTGAACAAAACAGAACAATAGGCACTAATGATCAACACGTTACTGAGTCTGCGTATGTTGGCTTGTGCTTATGCTTATGCGCTAGTGAAAACCAGCCTTTACTGACGAGTAAAAATGCCCAGCCGTATTAAACAACTTTTCACTGAATAAATGTTTATTATACGACAGAAATATTCTCCTAAAGGCTACGTTTTTTAAGCTGTTTTTCCTAGTGCACGGTCAGAAGAGTGTAATAACGTGTCATATTTGCACTCGTTTTGATGCATATTTGCACTCTAGAATGCTACAATGTATGTCGAATAATAATGTATCATACATTGTACATTTGCACTTGTTTTGGTGCATACAGTATTTGCAATTTAATGTCAAATGCTACATGTATGTTGCATAATAACACCATATACATTGATTTATAATACAGCAGTATTTGAAAAAATATATATTTATTTAAATTTCAATGATAATACATTAAAAAGACTTTCTGACACACATAAAAGGTAATTGATTCGACAAAATCTACTGGTCATTATTATTAAACTATTGTCACTTTCCATATCTTCCCTATATCAACCAGTGTACATTCACTTGGAAGATGACAAAGCTTTAGAAAAAAGTAAGAACATTGTCATGATGCTTAAACTCTCTATTCTGTATGATCTGGGGATGATCAAACCGTACATGTACATGTAATAAAACAAATTCACTAAGAAGAATGTCCTATCCATCAAGTGATCTAAATCACTTTGACAGCTCCTCAATTTTTTTGTTTATTACTTTAATTTGCTATTTGTTTTCATGTTTTTTAAGAAAGAAAGTTTCAATGTACATGTACCTCAATACAACCTTAAATTTTTGCAATAATCACTGGGTGGCCATTTTCGCAGCACCCAAAAATGGCCACAAACAGAACCTCAGAAACCAATGTACCCTGGTTGAGAACAACCCTTTAATGATTTAAAGGGAAGGTCAGATAATTACACTACAACGCTTTTTACAAACAGACAGTATCATTATTAATTGTAAAAAATTCCCTTCACTGTTTCAGTCGAAGAAAATCCACCTTATGCTTATACTGAATATACCAAGGGATGCCTCTTCAACAGTCTGTTGATTAGAAATAGAAAACTTTTAATTTAAGCATGTTCGCACTTATTGTTCATGTGCATCCTTACTGCACATACAGTTTGTCACAATGCCATCCTACATCATGCAACTCAGCCTGTGCACAGAGGAAGAAAACTAACCACATGAACGGTTGGTAGCCATTGCATTAACTTTGCTAAATAAAAGTTGGTGTCACCTCCATTTTTTTTAACTCATTTATTTATCCGGGGACATTTGATTAGCATAAATACACACTGTGGCTAGTTTAAACACTACCCTGGCCCCCTCACATGAGTTAACCCCCCTCCCCCCCAAGGGCCATAAATACATGTATTCTAAATACAATTGTATTCAGTTTTCTTACTTTTCTTCATTAACCCTTTCACTCCCAGTGCCAATAATGAAGACATGTAGTGTAGTTCTAACTTTTGAGTCTGTGGACGAAATCCTATGGTGTGACCATTCAAATGAAACCTCTTTAGCAGTACTTTTGCATGGTACCATTTGTTTTTCAATATTTTACAAAATGAAATTTGAAATTTGTTTTGAATTTTGATGTTTGGCACTCTTGGGAGTTAAAGGGTTAAGAACCATCTTCCTAAGAACTCATGGATCAAAACGTTTTGGCTGAATGAAATTGGCAATGCAATTACTGTCGATATGCAATGAAAGAGACAATTTCTTGCAAGTTATGTTCTGAGCATGTGTAGTCCATATAATAGGCAATGATAATATAATAGGTAAAAGACAATGGGTTTCTTTTCCTTATTAGTATTCTTTGTATAAAGAATACTAATGTTGGTAATTATTCAGGATTCTTAATACAACAAATACTACTGTTTTACAATATCTATATGGAATCTTCTCCAACAAAATTATGTAGCAACCAACAGTTTAGCAAGTACATGTACGCCGTTATTTGAATGACACCAGCGCCCACGTGTAAATTGGTAGGAAAGTGAGTGGTTCAGAGATGCAAGCTGCTCATTTCTACTTGTTCGCTGCCACTGAATAAAAATTGTTAGACATTTTATCCACCGTACCTGTCAACTTTGGTATAGCATTTTTCATGGATTATTTTTTTCCTCAGAACTTTAAAATACCAAAAATTTCGACTGCTGTTCGTGTTTTAAACATTACATAAACATGCATGTAATATAAACCCACAACCAATTATTCTTATTTACATGGAAACTAATATACATGTATTAACAATTTTAAATTAACATACCTTAGAAAGATCACACATTTGCAATGAGTTTACAATGTGGTAGACTTTTATGCCCATAACCCATGACAGTACATGTAGAGTATGTGATGTTTCCTGGGAGAAACAATTTGATTAATATAGGAAGTGAGCATCTTGAATTGATTGATATATTTTTCAGACATATAAAATGATTAACTGCTGGTATACATGTACCTACTGTAGTTCAGGGCTGTCACTAAGGGCTGGGTGCCGGGGATTTCCCCTGGCTACTATGAGCATGACCCCATACTTTCATAGGAAAATAGAAGGAAAATAGAACCAAAAGAACTCCCCAGCTGTTTGATTGCCCGCCTTCTTATTGCATTTACCCAACAACTTGAATCTTATTGACAGCCCTGCTAGCTGAATAATTATTGTAATTATTATTAATAGTAACATTAAATTATTCTTTCACTTTAAGCAAGGCACTGGGGCTTGTAAAAACAGTCTGCAATTTGATTGCCTTTCTACAGGTAAACAAAGAACTAATTGTTTGAGTACATGTATATACTTAAGCACTTTACATTTAAGCATTTCAGTTTCTCCAAGGAGTGGAGTAAGCAAGTTCCTTACTGCAGAACACAAGGGTGAGAAAAAAAAAGCATCTTTAGATTCCTAATTGTACATGTACATGTAACTGACAATGACAAGAGCAAGGCTGATGAAACATGTCTTGCAGAATTGAAACTGTGGTTCTCTTATTACAAAGTACCAGTTACAATTTTAGATCTTTCTTCATGTAGCATCCTTGTATTGGTTTAAATTAATTTTGAGTCAAATTTGGTTAATCCTGTATGGAGATCCAAGATTGTGAACTCTTGGCTGATTTGATACCATCACAATCATATGACCTATCTTAAAGTATATATTAAATCTTTATTACTCATGGCATAGCCGAGGAAGAAGTTATAAATTTGACTTTGTCCCATTAGTGCATGCAAATTTATGCATGCATATTTTTGTCTCACTGATCTGATTAATTGACAAATTATTGAGGCCTTGTGATCTCGTGGCCTCATGTGTGTTAACTTGAGAAGCAGAAAGAAGAATAACTACATGTAGCCTGCGGACAGGCTTCCAGTCGGACGGCGGGGTCATGCAAAGAAGGGAAGCCTGCACGCATCCTTCAAAATCGCAGCTGCCGCCCACAAGAACCCGCGGATTGCTTTAGCTTGTCAACTGTCAACTTTTAACCAATCAGCACGCCCCGGAAGTCAAAATTCAAATCAAGGTAAACAAATGATGATACACATGACATCTAGGCGCCCGGTCGCTCGCGAGCGCCATGTCTCACGGATAAACTCCCAAAATTACCATACTTTCAGCCTCTGCAATTCAATACCTTAAAGCGGATAAAATCATTATAAATAAGAGTACGTTGTTTTGTTACAGTTAGCCGAAAACCATCTCCGAGTTATTTATAGTTCTTGTCGCTTCGCTTCGCCATGTTTGTTTACACACGCAATTTCAGCGGTCGGTCGTAGTTAAAAAAAAAATCCTTCAGAAGGTGTAAAACAAATAAAACCGTCTGAAAATAATTCGAAAGCCGTTAGCAACGAAAAATAATTCATGAACGTTTCATTAGTCACAAACGAATTGGTCATTCAGCTGGTCATTCAGCTGGCATTTCTGGGACTCCAGGACATGCACTGCACGTTAACTCTGATCGCAAACCCGCCGTCAAATTCAGAACTGACTGAAAGAGTCGGATAAAAATAATTCTGATCAGAAAGACGACAATAATTCAGAAGAAATCGACAAAACTATTTTTAACCGAGCGACAAAATAGACAACCGATCGCTTATGGCTTCGCCGCTCATGGGTACAGCTCCTCGTGAAGATAAAACAAAAATCCGCTGCCTCCCCAGGCAAACTACCAAGAAGCTTATTGAATGGCGATTCAACTCATTCAAGACATGTTTATTACTTATGCGCATAGCGCGCATAAGGTAAGGTTCCGGCTTCGTTTTTCTTGTTACTTATGCGCATAGCGCGCATAAGGTAAGGTTCCGGCTTCGTTTTTCTTGTTTTTATTATTATTATTTTTATTTTTTGTGTCAAGATTTTGCATGCAAATTTAGTGACCGGGTCCTCCGGTCACCAACATTCTACAAAAATGGCTGCCGCGCTCGGCATGTGCTTGGTTTTTAAACCCGTAGTTTCGTGTCATCGGATTAATAACTCACATTTAAAATATTCAAAATGGAAAGAGAAAGCTTTAAGGAATACCCAAAGCCGCTATAGTGGAGAAAAAGGAGACCTTTTAGCAACTAATCTTGCTTCAAGGAAATTCATACGCTTTTATCAGTGTGGGGCGATCAAAACCGAAGAAGCAGAGTTTTAAAGAATTTTCAAACAGACGAGGGACTTTACCGTAAAAGAAATTACAAATTTTGGTGAGAATTTATGTTGATATCAATTTGTGATTCACTTTTTCTTTGTGTTCTGGTTAGTTTTGGAGAAATATTTATAAAACATGTTAAAATTCAATCGTAATGACATCTGATATTAAGCTTATGTAAACAAAACAAGACTTAATTTTATACCTGTAGTTCTAACTTCACACGCGTCGCCTAATACGCAAAGATGTCTGTGTATGTTTTGCAATTTTCATTTCCAAATCAGTTTCTAGGGCAATTTCCGATACAACTGGTGTATTTTATTCGAAAATTAGTCATACTTTTAGTCTAGACCGAGTAAAAGTTTTTGTGCACGGTCGCGTAATTCTGTTATTGAGATTCACTAAAATTGAAAAAATAGCCCGGTCGTTTGCTGATTTCATTGCTTTTAAAAGTAGTCTTTTCAAATGTAACAGAAAGAAGTCACGGTTTGGGAAATAAAAGACGAGTGTGTATTTGATCGGGAATCAATAAATTAAATATTCAAAGCGAGTACAGAAAACGTGTTTTAGCGTGTTCTTTAGTGTGTCACGCAAAATTCGTTGAGGGGGGAGGGATGCGTGACCCATTTAAAATAAACTGTATAACTTTCTTATGCAAGCGCATAAGTACAGGCTACCAGTGTAGCCTCTTGTTATATTTAAACTTTACGCATTGAATGACGAAATTTTCATTGACGAGTTGTTTTAATACACACCCGTTCGCCAGAATGTCTGCACGCACTCGTCAGAATGTCTGGGATTCTGAGAAATATTTCATGCACTCAAATTACATGTAAGAACTGAGTGAAAACGTTACTCTGTACCGGACAAAAATAATTCTGAACAGAAAGAAACGAGTAATTTCTCTAATAATTTCTAATTTCTAATTTCTCTACCGGAAATGAAATGAAAAAATCCACCAATCAGCGCTTCCAGGTTTGCGTCCAAAATTTGGACGCAGACATTCGATATTCTGAAACTCGCGTGCAGGCTCCCCTTCGTTGTCGGCGCTTCGCGCCGGAAAATAGCGCCCCTCTGAACCAGGAGCCTGTTCGCAGGCTAAAGAATAACAGGATACAAGTTTTCAAGACAATGCGGGGCATTCATGGATGGATAGGACTGTTTGATATTGTGTTCACCGCTTATTGCCACATGGGATTTTTGTTCCAGCAAGTTTTGTGTTTTATATAACTTTGCATTTCAGTCAGCGATGGCAGTTTCCAGTGTCAGCTACTGAATGTACATGTAGTCTTAGGGCCTGTTTATATGGAGAAAAGTTGGCCCGGGTAGGAGGGTCACCCGCCCACCCGAGCTACCCTGGGCGAGCCAAGTTTTCATACTTTCCCTTACAAAACGCGGCGAACTGTTTATATGAGAATCTCAAAGTTGGCTCGGCTAGCCGGGTCACCCGGCTAGCCGGGGCACCCTCTTTCGACGGCAGGGTGACCCGGCTGGCCGAGCCAACTTTTTCTCATATAAACGGTTTGGCTCGGCTAACCGGGCCAACTCGGTCAACTATAGATAATCTGGGCATGCGCGGGCTAGTTTCTGCCACAAGACTGAAATGAACATTTGAATATTTCTTTGTAACGTCCGAGATTTGAATGAAACCTTGAAGATCTCTCTGGAAAACACTTTGAAAGCCACGAGTTAACGGAAAAATAACTTCGCTACACGCATAAAAACCTAATATATGTAACATTTCAAATAAAATGATATTTTGTTGCTCTTTGTTTCCGAAAATGCGGTGAAATTCTCACGGGAATTCCGAATCTCGGAATGAATTTACAAAACCGATGCGTAAACTTGAAAACTCCATTCAAATTTTCAAAAATACTAGTCACGCTTGATGGAGCACGGACAGCTTTGGCTGACTTGGCTCGGTCAGGCGGGACAACATTTTTGTCATGCGAACGCTCGGTAAAGTTGTCCCGGGTGGGCGGGTGACCCTCCTACCCGGGCCAACTTTTCTCCATATAAACAGGCCCTTACTTTTTAGACACAATTTCATGTTTCTCTAGAAAAGCACTCAAAACATTTGGGAATCAAATACTGCAATGGGTTAAAGACACCACAAGTTCAAGCTGTGTACAGCTTCTTGTTTAATTATACCAAGTATTGTCGCATTGTCACAGCTTTCATACTATTGATATTACATGGGAGGACAGAGGGAATCCCCTAATGCACAGTCCAATGAAAGGGCTCTAAGAGCCATGCATCTCATGAATACGAAACAGCGTAAGGATAATTTTAGTTGTTCTTGATGTTTTGTAATTTAGCAGCGTCACTGTGATAATTAACACATCTTACGATGACAGAAATATCCATTGTGTGAAACGAGACAGCTGGATGAGCCGAGTAAGCAAGCAATGACAGCAATACAGTGACATTTCCCCTAAATGCTCCAAATCCATTTGAAATCCACAAATTGGTTATAATTTTCCATTTAATACTAAGTTTGAAGTCCAAGAATTGAAGAACAAACAGATTTTAAAATATTTTAAACATTTTTGCATGACATAAATATGCACCAAATCATACAAACTCACATGTAACATAAGTTATATAACATCCGCTCACATGTACACTCTGCTATATTAAACTCACGTGCCTTACATTCATTTGTGTCTCTTTATAAAAATATTGTAGAAAGAACTCTGAGTTATAACACATGCTGCAAGATTGGGCATTATTAAATAAATAAATTGAAGAACAGATTATGGGCATTTGTCGGGCATTTTATAACTTTTCCTTCCCAAGGGTGGGGCATTTACCAAAACAGGTCAGCCTGGGGGTGAGGCATTGTCAAAACAACCTTATCTTTCAGATTTTAAAAGTTGACTCATACAATCCTTAGTTTTTTATTTTAAATTTCCTGATTGCCCTCAAAAAATAATACAAAAACTGAGTCTGTTTGGGTCCCACACTTTTCAAGAGAACCGGAGCAACAAGCAACAGAGTGAACGCAGTCATATTCCATTTTGGGCTTTCACACAATTTTCAAGACAGGCAGGCTAGTGCCTTACCTTTCAAGTGCCACAGAAGATAATATCACAGTAAATTGTCATGATGTTGAGGTCTTATTTACCAACATTTCTAAATTCCAATTCGATCAGGGATTTTAGAGGGCTACCTCAGAGTCAAACATTTTGCGGGAACAATAAATTAAACACAAATATTTAGAACGAATGAGGGAATGGATGTAAGTAATACTGAGGAGAAATGAAAGAATTTATAGCATGATTAAAGATCCATTTATTTGTGAACAATTAATGCTGCCATCATTAATTGTTAAAATAATTAATTATTAAAATAAAATTTTGATCTTATCCCTGGGCATTTGCACTCTTTCAGAAGCCCCACCATGGGGATTTGTATGTATAACTAATAAGCTGACCCCACCATGGGGCATTTGCAACATTATTTAAAAAGAAGACAAATGCCCGACAAATACCCGGGGGGGGGGGGGGATGAGCGGGCTTGGAATTGACGGAGCCATTGGGGGTGGGGATTGAGCGGGCTTGGAATTGACAGAGCCGTTACCTTTATCCGACTTGTTCCTTCTTTGAAATGTAAACCACAACATGTACATGTGAGTGTAGTTTTTGAAAGTCTGATTACCTTAGGAGAACAAAAATAAACAAAACTTCAAAATAGCAATACAACTGTACAGATCTTGTAGTTGATAACAAATTTAATTCTAGAGCATGATGCAAGATGCAGACCCTCAGGTTTTTGTTTTACTTCCACCTCCAATTTCCACTGTCAAAGATCTACTGTACATCTTCGTGCTTGAAATACAGTGAAACAGGTGAAACGAAAGGCAACGAAACATCTTTCTAGCTACACGTCATATTTAAAACCTCTTATAAGTTCAAATGTGGACAAAACATGTCAAGAGCAAGCTTAAAACCTTAACGTATAGCATATGTATTAACTTTGAAAATTACAGCGAAAGCTACATGTACACTGTACATGTACTATCAAGCTGATATCAGGGTGTAACATGTCAATAATTTCAATAGTCTATAAAAATCGATCGTTGTAGATTGAATTCAATACTAATCAATCGACAAATATTGGAATTTGATAAAAGTCAATCACGATTTCTTGTGATTATTGATTTTTTTTACAGTTCGATTTTGATCGATTTCGATCAACAAGTATCGAAATATAAAAAATGAAGTTGGCGAACGCGAATAAACGAAGCAGGATCGGCTATGTCAAGACTTTATTTTACCGATTTTACACTGTAATTGGAAGCTCAAATAAACACAAGCTGAAATCAGTGAAACTACTCTTTTCTTCCAGTAAAAGTGATTCATTTTCATGTCATATCATTTTATGTCTTATCAGTGATTTATGCATCTCATTTTTATGCTATTTCTTGATCGCCGCCTTCTGTCATGCTGTCTCACGCTGCTTCTGTCCTGTTCTCATTAAACCTGATTAAACTCCAGCGCTTATCAATTTTAACAGAATTAAACGGCTTTTTGGGGTCCATCAAGCACTGAACGAACTACTGTTTATCTTGGTTTATCATTTCTCAAGGTAATTATTCGATTCTACATTGAATAACAATTAAACCACTTGGTTGTTCAGTTTTTTTTTATGTAAGTTTATTGCCGTAAAGATTTACTTCAGAGCGGTTTATACTTCAACCTGAAAAGTCGTTCGAGCTATTAAGTCTTATTAGTTTGGTTAATTTCGTAGCCATGAAAATCTTGTGATTATCGACTTTTATCGACAAATTAAACCTGTCGATTCACAATTATCGACAAATATCGAGTACTATCGACTTAAACTGTATCGACTACGTTTTCGATGATCGATTTTGATCGACATGTTACGCCCTTTACGCCCTGTGATATTTAATTTTTTTCAGCGCTCAGAGTCGCAGACTTTTGCCAATCTGTTTGTAAACAAAATCGCTTTAATAATAATTGTAAATTAGTCAGACGTGCACAATATCAAATAGAAACTAATAATCAATCGCCCCAAACGGTCTAAAATAACCCTGAACCCTGTCCAGTTGGACATTAGGTTGAAAGTTAAACTTTAATACGTCTTACTACATGTAAGCTTAATTTAAAACTCAAGTCACCTACAGTACCTTTTCCAGCTTTTCTTGTCCTTTATCAATCCTCGCGACCGGCGCGAACTAAAGCAGACTTCTTCGCGCTATATCGTAAGTTAGCCACGAAAAGAACAGTTTGCAAAGCAATTTCGCCAGCCTTTTTTCACTAAACAGGACTCTGAATCGACGAAATAAAATAAATTTTCTGTGCTGACGCTACGAGCTGGAAAAATGGCGGATGTTGGACGGTTGGTGTGAAAACTCGAACCAGTCCTCCCGCTGACCATGTCGTGCAAACCAGAGCAGGGGAGGGGAGGGAAGTGGACCGAAGGGGGAGGGGAGGGTGGGGGAATAAAAAAAAGCTAACCCCTGATCGGTATGAAAGAAAAATGCTACAGAAAAACTGACAACGCCATTGGTAAGAGGTAAGATAAAAACCACTTATGCAGATTTGTTTATAGTTTTAAACTGAAAAGTCGCTGAACAGGATCAGGAAAGGATGGATTTCCAACGTGTAAAACGTTTTTCGTCACCTTCATTTTTACACAATTTTACTGGAGGAGTAATAATGGCCTTTTTTATACACAAAAATAGCATAAATTTTAACTGGGTGGAAAAACGGGGATTTATTTAAGTTAATAAAACCAGAACTGCAACCGGAACCGAGCCAAAAATCAGTCAACTTCCGTGCGTTCTGGTCACGTGATCCAAGACGTCATACTAATGACGTTGATAAATAATTTAATTTTATTCTTATATCTACCAACATACCAAATTTTTTAACTCTGCATTTCACCCTTTCAAAGATACATGTATACAAAGATACTAGTCCCCAGACCCCCTATTTGCTCATGTGTATAGCCCCCTTAATTTTGAAAATCCAGAACCATACCGGGCATGACGAAATGTTGTAAGCGAATGCCTTCCTTGCCACGTTGACTATATTTGCATTTGTCAAACCATGTTTCTAAAAAACGTTTAAAGGCACTTGGGGGCATAGTCACGTGCCTGATGACGTCATCGCACTCAGTCAATTTAAATAGGTATTTTATGGTAGGTGTAAATAGCATGTGGTGTAGTATCCTCATACACTCAAAATTGACAGAGTTATTTGGCATCGAAAATTTTTCTGGTGCAAAGGGTGATGGGAAGGTTCTTATTATAATTATAATATATTATTTTAATTATTATTATTATTATTATTATTATTATTATTATTTCTTAGCCGTTGTTTTGTCTCTTTAATTTAACATTTTTGCTTTCATCACTTCGGGCGATTTTTGTCTTCGCTTTTCAACATAATAAAGCAATCTTAAAGCCAGCTCCTGGCCATAATCATGAAAACACGATATATCAGCCGGGAAAGTGTTCCTTTAAGGTTCTATTTTTTAAACTTTTTGTTTTGTTAACCCTTTGAGGACGGTCCCGGCCAAAATCGTTCTTAGAGGAACGATAACACTCCACTGCAACTTTCTCAATCGCGCGAACATTGCAGTTGTGTGCATTGACTAGAAAGTCCTTCGAATTGAGACACCCAATAAACACAAAAAAGTCAGCGATTTTCGCAGAATATCAGCGTTTGAATTTGGAGAAGAACAAAAATGACCGTTTTTAACGTCATAGAAAAACTACAAAAATCACGTTTTTGCCTTCAGTTTTTTTTTATTGAAATCATCGTTGCAAACCCAAAGGTCAACATTCACAGCAAAATTCAGTCCTAGTCCTACCTTAGGAGTGATTTTTTTTCTTTTGCTTTTATTCGTTGCCGGGCCGAGCTACAGCCTCTCGTTCTAGTACATCCTGGCCTTGCCTCGATTTTCAACATCACGACCGCACTGCATGCTGGGAAATATCGAGAATTTTTGACAGGGTTCGTTCCGTCCCCCACATATTTCATATTTATACTAAGTCCACAGCCACTCCGACCTACCACCGAAATTTCACGCTTGTTGCGTTCTTCAGTGGTCGCAACTTCCAAAATATGCCGTGGTAATAATAATAACTATATTTAGAGAGGAAAGGTAGGTCGTGGTAGGTCGAGAAATTCATCCAGAGTCGAGTCCCAAAGCTGCTTCGTTTTGTGGCGGCCATTTTTCCAGTTCAACGAGCAACGAGCCAAATTTGTAAACGAAGTACAATACCTAACTCGCTTCATTGAGAAAGTGGACTCTTAGCTACCTTCACGCTTAATGATGCTCATCAGGCAGCTACTAAAGATGAAAAATGGCTGTAAACTTACCAAAAAATCGCATACAAACCATATTTGATCTGTTCGTATCGCTTAACGAAACAAAAACACTACGTCAGAATGACGTTTCTTGTAAACTCGAGCCTTCAGTGTTTTAGAACAGCAGCACTTTCCATGGTAACCCCAAATATGGAGTCACGAAATCGATTGGTTCGTTTATATGCAGAAAATCACTCAAAAACGTAAAAGGTCACCGTCGTCAATGGGTTAAACTGTGTATTACCTAAAATAGTTTGTTTTGAGGTTACTGTGTGAATTTGGTGTGATATCATTAACTCTTTAACCCCAAAAGTGCCAAACATAAATTCAGGAAAATCCCAAATTTCAGTTTGTAAAATATTAAAAAATAAATGGTACCATGCAAAAGTACTGCCAAAGCGGTTTCATTTGAATGGTCACACCATAGGATTTCGTCGACAGATTCAAAAGTGTGAACTACACATGTCTCCATAATTGCCGACTCTGGGAGTGAATTATCTTGTGTGTCTGTGCCGACTCCAACATAAGATATCAAACAGCTTATTTCATTGGTACAACGATTTACGCTCAGAAATTTAAAAAAAAAAGAAGAAAAACGATTCACGACATCTGATTTCTATTTATTTATTTATTTTTGGTCGTTTGCGATTGTGGTTTGATTTCTCTGCTGGATTTCACGGTTGTGAAAATTTACTTTGTTTACATTTATATTCGCAAAAAACATGTAATACTTTAACCACAACAATCACGCCGACTTATTAACAAACGAATCCGCTAAACCAGTAATTATTAATATTTTTTTAGGACAATATACCTCCATTTATGTACATGCAATACAAAATGTTGAGAATGAAAAGCTGCCTCATATTCAGAAAGACTACGCTTGCAACCAGAGTTTTTTTCCATTCTCACAGCGTTTATTTGACCCCGAATGGGATAATCTCCCGTATTGCACGTATCGTTGAAGTATAAGTAGTGTAAACTAGAGTCATGTATTGATAAAAGTTGTTAACCTCCGGACGGAGCCTCCCGTGTGAAACTTCACAGACTTCACCCTGAGGTATAAGTGCAAGACGAAGAGATTTGTGTCAAGGGAAAATCATCATCCGAAGAAGAAAATGAACTTAATAATTATCTGCCCTCACGCACGTGCTTTAGGCTGAAGCTTTTGCTTCCATTGGTGGATCGTTTTCACATCGATACCAGTAGTGTTACACTCGCGATTGTGACAAACTTAAGAGGAAGGAATAAATTGAATCAGTAAAATGAGGAGCCGCTTTTTAAATGATTTCCTTTACGTTATATGCTGCCGAAATAAATGAAACTTTTTTTTGGCTAAGAGACAGTTGTTTGCCTTATTTGTTTCTGTTCTTCACGTCTTTCAAACAAATTTCTGATTCAAGGGAATTAAATTTTTCATATGACAATAAAATTGGTTTAATTTTTATTCTGGTGAAGAGTAGAAATTATATTTCTCCCATAAATAAACAATTCTTTTCAAAATACGGCTTTCTATTGGTCAAACCGGGAAATCCGAATAAACTCTTTAGTCATAAGCTCAACACCAACAAAACTTATAAAGAATAATTTTCAAGAACGCCAATTGTACCAATTACGAAATTCAACTAAATAATTTATAGTCGGAAGACTCAAAGCCAGCGTTATCAAGTTAATCATAAATTTCGTAGTTTTTGTTTAAAACAGACATTCGCCTTGCGTTAAAGGAACAGACGATTGCTGTGCATGGAATAAGAAGGCCGAGGAAGAAGAAGAAAAACGCGGCTAGTATCCCGTAAGTTAAATAATTTGTTTAGCTTAAAAGTCTGCTACGAGAGAGAGCGAAATTTACTGAAACCAGTTCATCGTTTAGCTGTATTAAAATGAGCAAGGGCAATCGCTGAACAAAATTGTAAAACGATGGCGGAAACATTATGGCATTATCAAGCTATAAACAAAAGCAAACAGAGTTCATAGTTCCGAACCATTTATCGATAAATGTGAATTCTTCTATACTTTCAACTATGAATTAGGTAAGGCTATTTAACGCTTTTACCTAGGAATCAAACCAAAGAAAACCATAACTCATGAAACCTTTTAGTCTGATCAGCGATGAAGCTATCAGTTGAGCAGCAATTTGTCCGGGTTAATGTTTAATTTGCTGTACAAGGCCATTTTAAATTTTCAAGGTCTGTCGGATGAAATCATAGTGGTACGGAGTTCCACTCAAATGAAAGCCACTGAACAGTACATTATCCCTGGTGCCGTTCGTTTGCTACTGTCTCGGTTGCTATTTTTCGCAGCAGAATCAACCTTTTGTTTTTATCGTTTTGTGGAGCCACATTACTATTGGGAAAAATAGGGCTTGGCAATTATGCCGGTCAGTCTTCAAAAGGATTACAGAAAAGTCCACAGGTCTAGAAAGTGCCAGTCATTATATTTTTTTGTTTCCGGACCTGAACCAACCCGTCACTTTCATATAAACACACGTGCACTATTATTCAAAAGCTTCCTTTATTTTTATGAAACACGGCAACACAGCTACTATAATGTGCCATAGTCAGATTCCTAAATAAATTAGCCTTTCAGTTAATTATAGTTAAAAATTCTATATTGAGATATGTTTTTATACGTGTTGACGCAAAGTGTTCAATTAGGTAGATACAAGTTGATATACCATAAGCACGTTTTTATACGGGGTTCCACAGAATAAGCTGAAATAAGTCAGACGGCTGTGCTGTTACAACTGTTCAGAAGGTCGCCTTGCAAACGAGCCGGTGGACCAAGCAATTTAAATTGAAAAACAAAAATACCCGCTGTGTGAATTAATATAATTTTTCCTACTGAACTAAATCGTTGACGAAAAATATAAGATATATTTGTCTTCTAGTAAAATATTTCCATCGTTTGTGTTTCGTTTGCGAGCGAGAAGATAGCGTCGCCACCAAAACCGAAAATAGTGGCAATAAATGTGCATATAAGTTCTCCATTAACACATCATGTCCATTTAAACAACCTACAGATTAAGGATTTCATTGTGGAATTTGCATTTACATTTTATTAAACGTAATGGATTATTTAAGTGTTATCGTGTTGGTAAAGTTAAAAGGATTTGATAAACTAAACTAAAGGTATATGAAATTACTTACGCCCTGGGAAATGCTCTTGGAAAATAAAAGACCATTGGGTATTGGGAGTCAAAGAAAAAATAATATTTAACCTCGTTAGGAATTTGAACACACGGCCTATAGATCACATCACTGTTGGTTGCTACCAACAGGCATACTCTATTTTTTATGACATTGAATTTTTGCTCAAATTTCCTTTACTAGTTTCATATTCGGGGAAGCGAATTTTCGTTTGTTCCTTGAAAAAAATGGTTTGCATTCTAAAACCTTTAATGCTGCTTATGGCTTAGTCATACAAGTGGTATTTCATTAAAATTGACTACGGGGGTCTGCCTTCACTGATTAAATAGCGGTATAATCGAGTTGATATTTTGCACCAAATTATTTTTACAACACTAAAATTGGAAGTAAGACGAGCAGACCAACGTACTTATAAATCTGCTCTCAGCATCAAAATAATAAATGACACATCTTGATAAAGAAATCAACGTTCTTACGAGAGGTGCAAATAGTGATTGGAGAAAAACGGCCATAATTTCGTTTTTGTAAAATATTGAAAAACAAATGGTACTATGCAAAAGTACTGCCTAAGAGGTTTAATTTGAATGGTCACACCAAATGATTTCATCCACAGAATAAACCATTTGAACTTACTCTTCATGTCTCTATAAACAACGCGTTAAGATATGTATCAATGCATTTTTTTATCAGTATCATTTGAAAGTGTGTTCTTGTTGACTTGGGATTGCGTTTTTAAAGGAAAGGAACTGCAATTCTCCGTTATTAAATTTGTAACACTAGGATAGACGTTGCACTGTTGTTAACAGATGAAAATAACATACGGCAAATTTGGACGTTTTGCATGCAAATTGTTTTGATGAACGACGTTTTTATGGCTACACTCAGTCATTTGTTTAACAAATGTTCTCATAATAGCGCGCGCTAAGAAAATAGTGCATGAGCGCGCGCAGTTCAGAGAAAATTGACAACGGTGTTCAGCCAATACGGTTGTATGGTGCCACTTGCTTCCTTTTGGGGTCCGAACCGGTGCATAACCTGTTATATTCTCTGACATCCTGCTTGTCTGTACATTACATCAAATGTTTTGTACGTTAACTAAGGAAACCTCAGTCTACTTCTTAAAATAAAACAAGTCGCAATTAAAACAACGGTCATCAATCTGAGGAAGGGTTAGCCCGAAACGTCGTTAATAAAATTCACTTGACACTTTCACAATAATTTCAACTTTATTTTTCCTAAAGAACATATATTAAATTAACTTTGGAATTGACGCGATTACCCCCTACTCGCCAATGTAACCGCCAGCAGAACAGTTTTGGTAAGGGAATGTTCTTTTTTAACCCTTTCGCAGCTCCCAGAGTCAATTACGGAGACATGTAGTCCAGGTCTAACTTTTGAGTCTGTTGAAGAAATCCTACGATGTGACCATTTAAATGGAACTTTTATCGGCGGTACTTTTGCATGGTGCCACTTATTTTTGCAATAGAGCAGTTTTCAATTGAGTGTCATAAAACCAAAACCAAAGTAATTACTCTGACCAATCACAGCAGTCGTAAACAATCCAATGAACCAATCAGAGCTCGAAGCAATTACATGTCGTCGGCGCCAAGCGCGGGAAAACGCGTGCGAGCAAGTCACGATTGGTTTTGGTTTTACTTCTGATTGGTCGAGAAAGTGGCGCGAGACTTTTTAGCCAATCACAAAGCGTAGCAATGCAAAACCAAAGCAATTGTGTAATTACTTTCGACACTCAATTGAAAACTGCTCTATTGTACAAAAATATATTTGGGATTATTCTTGAATTTGATTTTGGGCAGTCTTGGGAGTTTAAGGGTTAAAACTGATCATTACAACACACGCGTGACACACACGCGTGCCAATCTGTTTACATTGTTAACATCCTCTTAGAGCTGCAAGGACCTCCTCGATGACTGAATACCTTTCACTTAAAATAGAACAATTAAATATTCAACTTCCGCTCCCATTCGCCCCAGCAGCTACTAACGGGAAAATCATTTACTGTTAAAGAAAAATATCTTTGTCGTCATAGTACAAGAGAGGTGCACCTTGACATCAAAAAAACGGTAAATAACACGCTTTGTTGCATTCAATATGGCATTGTCATCCTCGACCATTTTTTGTCCTAGAATGAATCCTTTTGCCCAGCTTTGCATTGAAATTGTCTCAAACTTTCGAGTTTGCTAGCTGAATACTAAGTGGTGACCATTAAAACGAAACACTTCGAACAGTTTTATTTATTTTTATCAATTCTGTACTTCAGGGCTTAATATCCAATGAAATTGCAAATATGCCTACCAGTATGCAGTTCACACCAAAAGAACGACGGTTTATAAGGCTAACAGAAAGGTGTTATTCAAAGTTCATTTGTTATTTGTTCACAGACAGAATGGAGAATTCGTCATTTTTCATTTGACGAGGACAAAAGCAGCAGATAGTTCTTTATTTGTAAGTCAGTACAGTTGGAGGTCAGAACCGTCAATAGGGATCTTTGTTCCAGTTCGATATTTCACAGATCTGAATTTTAGCATTTAGAATGAACGTCTTGGTCTCTCGTTCTGTAATTCGTTCCTTACATAATCTGTAGTTATCATCAGTTGAGTTCATTTTAAGCACTAAAAAATTAATAATAATGCCTGTTGTCGATGGGTTTTTAATACATTTTTTAGCCGAAGTATGATTTGTTCAACAAATCATACTTCAAGGTTTTCCTTCATTGCTTTGATTTTATATATTTTTTAATTAATTTTACACACACGAAACACCATATGCTAATGTGCTTTATATTTTCAAACACATAAGGAAGTTGAAAAAGTATTCCGACGGAGCCAATTTTTGTATTATTCACAGTATTTCAATATTTACACTTCTTTTCATTATTTCAGCAGGCAGGATTCGTCTGACTGCTTAACAAATCAGGGTTAAGGAAAACTGATAATTTGCAAAAACAAAGCCAATTAAATTTTGCCATTTAGACTTTCTTTTCATCCGATGTTAACTTAAATAGAGCTGATTGGTTTAGCCCATAGTAATGAAACACCCCTGGGGAGTTTTATATTTTGCTTAACGTATTATTGGATCCGACCCCGCTGAGCTGTCCTCAAATCAATCGGTTCTTCAAAAGAAATTCGGAAGATCGAAAACATATTTTGCTCCATAGGTGGTTACTTCAAGGTGGCATCTGCTTTTCACAGTTTTGCGTCGATCAAAGGTGTTTAAGGAACTTGCTGGCAAATTTCCCTAACCGCTACTAAACACCACCACTGAAAAATGCTTATCAACGGTTTTCATTGGGATCGTTGCATTTTGTATTTCATCCACGCACTCAAAAATAGCATCACCATAAAAAGCATACTAAATAGCATAACAAATCAACATAACATATTACCAGAGACCCATGAGTGGATTAAAACGTGTAACGCGCATTCACAGCTTCCGAATATTCATTTTTTGCTTAGTGCCATATTTGGAAACCCCTCGGTCCCTCGAGATTGGAAGCAAGTTGGGTTCTAGCGAATTTATTGGTCAATATTCTTATCTTGATTTTCCAAACTTATGGCGGCTGTAACAACTACTTAGCAAATTGAATAATCGGAAGCTTGTTTTGAAGCGTACAAGAGACAGTTGCACGTTTCAACCCACTTATGGGTTTCTGATATTACATAACAAGTCATGACAACAAAGTGCTGCTCTGTAGCTTTAGCTTGCATGGTCCTCGAGAGTGAAAGGAGGGGGTGGGGGAGGGGGTGGGGAAGGCGGTGAGGAAGGGGGTGGGGAAAGGGGTGGGGGAGGGGGTGCGAGGGGGGGTTCTCGTATATATGCTATATTTGAGTATTTACCGCTGCGAAGGGTATGGTTTTCAAGCAGTTACGTCTAGGATAAGGTATAGAAATCAGAGAGTCTGGTCTTTGTATCAGAGGTATGAAGAAAGAGTTCCTAAAAAATAGCAAGTCTGTGAAAGGGTAGGGATTTTGGTGTCTAGTCTAGAGTAAGGTATGTTGCAAATGCAGCTGAACATGGCCTGACATGATAGGGTAAGTGTTTTAGAGCACAAACAATGTTTTTTGCTGCGTAGCACTCACGTTGAATGATAATATTGAAATTTAGTTAAGACTGAGTGCTGACAAAACTGTTACAAAAACAGTCAGACGTTTCGGGGATAACCCCTTCATCAATATCAGTTTGAAAGTAGAAGGAAAAAAGGAAAAAAGAACCCATTAAAGTGCAACTGATTGACGCGCGCGCAATGTAGGTGTCCAATTACAGCTATCCAATTACAAAAAGTTGCAATTAGATAGCTGTAATTGGACACCCACGTGACCGTGCGCCATTACGTAAGATATAACGTGCGGATGACCAATCACAATCGAGAATTTTGTTATTGATACGATTAATTAAATAATTAAGGTATTGACAAAAATTGGCACGACGATTACTATTGCCTAGCAGAAAAAAATTCTTGCAAGTTTTACGTACAATGTTACACGTTACACTTTCCACGCAACTTGTCTCGCGAAAAAAAAAAATGCGTAAGTCAGCAACAGGCGTATACGTTAGTAGTCAGTAAAACATCACAAATAAATTGATAACAAATTGGTTAATATTTACATCATAACTGCACAAGAAGAAAATAGAAACAAAAGGAACTATGGATAACAAAACAATAAATCTTACAATCACACTAAACGGAATCAAAGGCTCATTGCGAGCCAAGTCGTGAATGTGAAACAACCATCGGACCTTTTCCTACCCTACACAAGGTGGGTCCTCTTAGATTGTACATGTTATGACTACTTCTCTTATGTTGCAGATCCACGTACCAATATCTTTTACCAAAGAAGGACCTCTAAAGCCTTAAAAATGAGTAAATAAAGAAAGTTTGAAGTTTGAAGTTTGTGTAGCTGAGGGAGCGTATAGCAAACAGGTGGCATGTAAAATCCACTGTGATTTTTATCAACAATGCTTTAAAGATGAATTACAGTCCGTACTGTACAATCTCACACGAAGGAATGTGTTTGCTAGCGAAAATGAAAATTACGGGACAAACTTACCGTTTCCTTCATTATTAATATCAGATATCCTTGCCAAACTATAATAACAAGTAAAAGAACCCCAACGTTTTCCCAAACCGACGTTTCATCTCATCGAACATTCGTAAACACAACGACCGTAATGGCGGACTTGGTTTACTCTCATTTATCCCTCATCTATTTTATTACCGAAGTGTAACATATCAACAATTTAATATAAATTTAATATAAAGTTTACGATGAGCGAGTGACTTTTCTCCAGTAACCGCGATAAGTCGTATTCACGACTTAAAAAGGGGGGACTGTATTAGAGTGGACAAAGAGGTTGAGGCACACTATTGCAATAAACAGTCATAAATTATACAGAGTGTAGTCCATTTGGATACATATTTCGCGCGTTTGTTATTTTTCACAGCAATTTCTTTTCGCTACGAATATTATTTTTAAGGACGACACATAAAGCCTCGAACTTTGATTGATAGATATAGAATTTCGCCATTAGGAGGTACAGTAGTGGTGACGTCATACAGTGACGCCATCACCTCGTTTTTTTTCTCTTCCACCATTCAGTTACAGTAAACCAGAAAGATTTAATTTCAGGGCATTCATGCTGGGTTGTGTTTGGTTGACTGAAAGAAAGTGGCGAAACGAGCCTACTTGAAAACATTTGTTTCAGAAAGTAGAAAACGATTCCACAAAAAAAAAAAATGCCGTTGCATAGGGGGAAGAGGTTACACGTAAAAATCGAGCGTGCAACTTGCAGCATTTTTAATTTGTGTGCGAAACAAGTTGCACGAAAAGTCGTTACGTATAACAGCACCTAAAGTATTAGATTAGTTTCCATGTGATCGTCAACGTTTCTGCATGCTAGATATTGAACGATCCCCTTCGAATGAGAACTACCACCCAAAAAGGGAGGTATGTAGAAATTTGATGAGAAATTTTACGCACTACATTTAGACATTCCAGTTTCGAGGCCTCTATCGTGTCCTAAATGATCTCATTGTTGTTGAAGTATTCATTTTTAATTATTTTATTTATCATTTTGTTTTTTGGATTTAATTTTTGTTGTCAACGGTGTTGTTGTGTTTAGCTTGGTTCCTACTAGCGACGTAAGCGACCTAAGCGGAATTATAAGCGGAATCGGAAACGCAAGCATCTTACGATTTACTGGAAATCAAAACGACGTAGGCGGATAGAAAGTGACGGAAGCAGAAGCGGAATCGGATGAAGAAGAAAACCGTCTGATCCTTCCAATTCCGATTCCGATTGCGACTCCGTTTTTTTTTTAACTTACCGACTAGAACGTAAGGCTCTTTACGTTTCCGACTCCTACTCCGCTTCCGATTACGTGCCTTTGTTTAATTACCAGCACTTTGCTTTTTGGTTTTTGTTTGAGTGGGTTATTACTTTTTACGTTAAGTATATATTTCCCTTTTGTCGGCCAGAAACGTCCTTCAGACAGATCAGGCCACTCTAAATGATTAATGTGCAATTACAAAAAAGCATTAGCCGCATACTTAAAAGCCATTGCCTTGAACTTTGAAATGACACCCGAGGATTAACTACTGACGTCTACTTCACTCCAAGTTAAAACTAAGGGCTATTCGGTCACGATATCCTAGCTGATTAAAGCAAATGTTAGAACTAGATCAAAACTGTAAACAAGGGTCTTAAACGGTTAAAAGCATCGTGTATGCAATATGTAAAAAGTAGCAATGGACTTGTATGTTTGTTTCTTTGCTTCCTTGTTATAGCGCACGGTTTGGTTTCTTTTGTTTTGAATGAACGCTGTCTTTAGTACTTAAAGTTCCATTTTGTTAATAAGCCAAATTTAATATTCTAATTTACTTACCATTTCCTATTAAAAAGAACATTGCCTTCTTAATTTTAAAGGGTTTTAGAGGGTCTTTTATTAGTAGATTTCGCGATATAAAATGACGTACAAACTTTCCTCTAAAATATAGGGTGACTTGTACCAGACCGAGACACGCTATGAAAGTGATTCGCAAGTCTTAACGTAGACTTTTTCAAAGTCCGTTTTTCGTTTTTTCGTTTTGGGTGCAGACGGAACAAGTCAACTCGCGACTCAGTCGTGTTCTCGGGGGCTTCACAGTCGACTTGTGGCAAGTCTAGTCTTAACGAATCAACTTGCATATTATGATTTGATGATAAAATTGACAGTAAGGCAAGTGATCTAAATAGTGATCTGGTGAAGAGAAATTCACTTCTTTTTCGTTTATTGTCATGCAAATGGTCACCTGTCATGTAAATTATGTAGATTAACAGATGATTATTATTATGTAGATTAATTGGTGTAGTTATATCGCAGGAATATCTCGTGAGCTGATGTTCAGATAAAGTAAATGCTTCGATTTGTTCGCTCGGATGAAAGAGGCGGGTCATATCTCTTCTAAACTTGCAGTGTTTACTTTATTTCTCAGGTACAAAAAGTGTAAATGAATGTTTGGTATGTGTTCTTAAAGAAGAGGAAGCATAAAAGGTAGGACCAAAACAGTGTTTAAAAAGTGTTTTGTGTGCTTAAATTATAGCAGTTTTTTAAACACAAACATTGCTCATACATATAGGTTTATTTACGTTTCCAGTAACATCTCTCACATAAACTCTTATTCAAAGGAGATTTGAGCCAGAAAACAATGTACTAAAATTATTTTTTCGATATCCTGCATATGCGTTAGCTACCAGATATAAGGGAGCTTACGCAACCACGACGGCGACGGCGAAAGCAATGCCTCTGCACGTGCGTTTTACATTTTGGTACATTTCTTTGCCGTTCCTGCAAAACAACAACGTCAAATGATCAAATTATAGGTTTTGTGGAGAACGTGTACACACGACGGTTAATTTTCCTTTCTCCATTTGAACTGGAAAGCCATCCTTTTAAATTCAGCTCCTAGACAATCCAGTCACATTAGACAAACTAAATTGGAACAACTGCAAAGTAGTCTAAATAGCGCGAATCCTTTTTTCAATTGACGTTTTCCCTGGCGTTGCCGTCGTCGTTGCTTGAGCTATCTATTTTGAAACGCTACAAGACGCAATTTTAAAGGAGTTTAATTAAAACAGTTGTCACAATCGAATCGGCATTTAGAAGAACAAATTTCAACGAGCTATGCCTACGTACGCGCAGATGTCTTCTATTTCATTTCTCGGTCCCTATCCTGACGAAGAAAGGAGTTAGGTGGCTCAAAGAGTTTAGCAGAAGTTGCAACAAAATGAAATATTCAATTAGTAAAATCTCCACTGAAAGAAGATATGAGTACAAGGAATGATAAAATTATAGTGCGCGTGCATGACATATTTCATTCCAGATATTAAAGAAAGCAGGGGAAATTTAGCGTTAAAAAGACAGCTGACAGTTCCTGTCAGGAGTAAAATGTGTCTAACTTTTAGCTTAATTGAGGTTAAATGAATTCCTGTTTGATGTGTGTCTCATTTGAAGTAAAAACAAGTTTAAATTAGGCGTTTTGTGCACCATCTCATTTAATAAACCATTTCACTTACAATATGGTTATGACTTCGAACTCATGTTATATGAAGAAACATGTTGCTCTTAATATGAGATTTGTCAGAATATGAGGCTGAACATTTAACTAAAATTCTAATAAATTGGCTAACAGGCTTCATTTATGTCACACTTATATACATGTAGCTTTATTTCACAACTATAAACAATTAGAACCTTATGCTTATGCTTGCGCTTTAATAGTCAAGAACTGTTCAACAGCCCCCATTTCAGTGTCCAATTTACATTGATCATAAACACCTGTTCAATATCCAGCTCACAATAGAAGTCGCCAAAACTGATATGGAAATTACAATATATCTGGTTACTCAAAACCCCCAATTTAGAAGCAATGATGACATATGTTTTTGTCGATAGGTCCTGATATATCTCGTTTTGACTGTCCTTAAGCACTAAGAACCACTACTGACTAAACATAAGCTATCTGAGAGCCAGAGTAATGGATAAAACGATTGTTGTGTGTATGGGTCGACACATACTAATGAAAACCGCGCAAAACGATCGAAACTTATTTAGTAAGTAACCTTGGCCGATAAACATTGCTGATTGCGCAAGACATTAGTAGAGGCCGCATAACCAAATTTGTAAATAGCACTTAACTAAGCCATAATGCAAAAGGAAGAAAGTTTTTATCATAGTTCTACATATTAATTAAGTAATTCTCAGTTTAAGTCATATCAGAAATTTTATCTTTTTTAATGTATATAACCATGAAGGCTTTTGTTTTAAGTTGATAATCTGAAAAAGCGAACACTTATTCGTATAAGATAGCAGAAAACAGCTTTTGTGCGGCTTTCGAATATCGTATTCATTGCCTTAGTTGGAACATGTTTTATGTATGTCACGGAAATTCTTTTTGCGTCGCTTTTGACAATCGCATTTTTACAGTAAAATTATAGGCTCGTGCGTAAAATGCATCAGGATAAAATAACAATTTTTTTAACTTGCCGACAAATAATTTTCAATACGTGCGTGATTCCATAAGCCGATCATTCATGATCATTAAGGCGGGACTTAACCTAAACGCCACTTTTCCGCCACTTGACATGGCTTTAATGGAAATATCTCGTTCACGTTTCAAGCAATCCAAAAACCCTATGCTTATCCCGTAAAGCTATGTTGTGGGGTGTTTTGTGAATTTTTGAGTGATTTTTGGGTATGTTTGGGAGGAGAGAGTTTTTCTAGAAGGATTGGTAAAATTAAGAGAAATAAGAAATATTGAAGATTTAGTGAAGTTTTAAAATTAGAATTTGTAGTTAATAATTAATAGACGGATACCAAGTTAGTCCACTAGCAACCTGGGGTGCTCTTACGTGGGTATCGACTGTCTGTTGGTGTTCCAAAAATCATTTTCTTACTCCTATCCCTTCTTAAAACCTCATCAAATTTCATTCAAATTTAGGTTAAGTCCCGCCTTAAGAGTATATAACATGAGAAAGAAACATAGAAAAATATTGCCCCCTCTTGCAACCAATCATATGACGTTATCGTTTTCACCTTTTGGCTCATTCGCGGAGTAGGGGAGTGCGTATTTTGCAAAGCCAGGAGCCCATTACCAGGAGCGTGCAACTACCATAAATTCGTGCAACGGCGTTTTTACAAGTAGGTTTATTTTTAGATAAGCCTTTCATATGACGTTATCGTTACCAATCATATGACGTTATCGTTTTCACCTTTTGGCTCATTCGCGGAGTAGGGGAGGGTGTATTTTGCAAAGCCAGGAGCCCATTACCCGGAGCGTGCAACTACCATAAACTCGTGCAACGGCGTTTTTACAAGTAGGTTTATTTTTAGATAAGCCTTTCCCGCGAATTGGTTTCGGAAAGCCAATCACAAGCAATTACATAATTAATAACTATTCACATGTTCACATTCCTGTGTGGCGAATGTCTGATTTCCAGTCGCTATGTGAATATGTGAATGTTATTAATTATGCAATTGCTTGTGATTGGTTTTCCGAAACCAATTCACGGGAAAGGCTTATCTAAAAATAAACCTACTTGTAAAAACGCCGTTTCACAGGCGCAGTATGGAAGTTGCACGCTCCGGGATTATGGGCTCCTGGCAAAGCTAAAAGTTTCAATACGCTGGTTCTTTTTACGTCGTTTTTGATCACCGCATTTTTATTGTCAACTCTCTCTGAAACAGAGTTGACTGTAAAATTGTTTTTTTGAGCAATAAACTATAGCCAAGATCCAGACAAGCGAAATGTCGTTATGACGTTCATGCGGATGGGTATTTTAAACGTTCACACATCGCTTTCATATCATTAATTCTTTAGAATTCTTAGCTACTGAGGAATTATTAGAATCCGATTCCCCTTATTTCCTAAAAAGGGACGTTTATTTCCAAATAGCCATTCCTTTCAGAAGTCAATAAAATGATTATTCTGTTTAGGCTCGTTATTTAATTTAATTAATTTTCTCTTTCCCAGTCCAGCAGTGACAGTGTTTGCGTGCTACCGTTTCTTTTAAATAGCTGGTGCAATGTCTGTAAAATATTTTACCAACTTAATAAATGTAGATGTAGACGTAGATGTAGATGTATCGTAAATGCTCCAATTAGCGCCCAGCTTCGAATAAGCGCACCCCCCCCCCCCCCCCCCCCCCCGGCGCCCACCCCTCGAATAGAGCTCTCTAAGGCTAAAAATATTAAATAGGCGCCCCTTCTAATAACCGACTCCTCCCATCCCTCCCCCTAAGAAAGAACGAAAGTCACTGACAACCGGACGTTGAAAGCAAAGCATAAATATGTATGTACAACACACACCGATTTGTGTTTCTACTGAAAAATACGTTCCAGTTTTGCAATTTAATGTTACAGTTTGTGAGTCACTTGAAATAAAGACCATCATGTCATATTGAGGCTGAAACTTAAAAAACGAAATTCGTTATGGTGGTCTTTGTAAATACAGTTACTTGTTTATGAAAAGAAAGATTGGTTTTCCTTTTTCTTTCTTTCTTTCTTTCCTTCTTTCTTTCTTTCTTTTCTCCTTTCTTTTTTTGAAAAAAAATTACGTTACTTTTAAAAGGCGAGACTGAAATTTCGAGCAACGGCGTCCTAATTTCGCCCTGTAAATAAACCGGCTCCTGCTAGGGATTAAAATGTGTGGTTTGGTACCACTGACGCAGGCTATCGAGTCTATAGGCGGCATAAACAACCACTAATGTCTTTCGACTCGTGTTTGTTTCTACAACTATTTCTCGCCAGACTCCAAAACGTCCACCCATATTACCGTATCTCCATGGAAACACGCAAAACGTTTTTTATTCTCAAATATGAGGCGGTGTTTAGTACTAAAAAGCTGCTGTGCGCCAAATAAGCGCCTGGTTCAAATAAATCATTTGTAATCTTGATATAAATAAATCAAATGCTATTTTTATGAAGAAAAACGGAATGTTAGCAAATATCGACAGCCCCTGACCGTTCAGCGAATGTTGTCAGTGTTGTGCTGATCGCGTTATAAAGTTTGTCATATTTATTATAAGGTTATTAAGCTTAAGCCCCGTCCACACGTATACGTTTACGTTCGTAAACGCATATTTTTTTTTATCTAAAACGCTCCCGTCCACACGAAGCCAGCCATCGTTTACGATTCGTTTTCACCTGTCCACACGTAAACGCTAAAACGATACGAAAACGCCTCAAATCTGCATTGAGCATGCGTAGATACTTCCCCCATATTGGATATCTGCTCTATTTTCTTTATTTTGTGGACTGGGTCCGAATCTGTGACATCAGCGTTTGCGAAAATATCCGTTTACGCAGTCCACACGTAAACGGATAAACGGCGATTTCGAAAATATCCACTTTGGAGAGCATTTTCGAAAATATCCGTTTAGGGTGACCGTTTTCATCGTTTACGTGTGGACGGGGGGCCTAAACGCATAAAAAAATATGCCTTTACAAACGTAAATGTATACGTGTCGGCCCGGCCTTAGTTTTTTTCTTGTTCTTGTTTTTTTTTTTTAAAGTTTTGAGGAATACTTTGGTATATTCAAATATTATCTAGAACTAGAACAAATCGCGTGATGTAAGTGATGTAAGCAAAGAAATTAAAATAACGGCTAAGAGAGCGAAAATTCCTCAGGAATGAGACAACCTTGATTTAGGACCACGAGAATTTAGTTTTATCGACTGAGTCGATAAGGTAAATTGACCACCGTAAAAAGATTCAAATAGCTGACGTTTCGAGCGCTAGCCCTTCGTCGGAGCGAATCAAGGAATTGTGGGTAGTGTGTGGTTTTATATAGTAAGCGGTGGAGCTACGCTATTGGTGGAAATTTGGTGACGTGAAAAACAAATGTAGATTAGTTGAATGAAAAGCGTTCGTTGATTCCGTGGGGTTTGAGAGTGCCGATTTGAAAGATGATTTTTTGTTCTAGGTTTTTACGGCTTTCTGTGTTACCCTGGTGTAGGGAAAGGCCGCAGATTGTCATGTGTTGTTTAGAATGGTTAGTAAGATTAAAATGGCGCGCGACTGGTTTGGATGCGTCTTTGTCATTTTTTTCAACGTCTCGGAGATGTTCACGAAAACGGTCGCCCAGTCTCCTCCCTGTTTCGCCAATGTATATCTTTTTGCAAAAAGTACATGTAATGCAGTAGATAACATTTACGGAGGTGCATGTAAAACGATCAGTGATTTTAATAGATCGTTTGGGTCCTGTTATTTTGTCCGCGTTGTGAATGAAAGGACAAGTGTTACATCGTGTGCGTGTGCATTTGAAAGTTCCCGGTACATCGTCAGATTTCAGTGCGCTCGTAACTAGAAAGTTGCCTATGTTTTTGTCACGTTTGAATGAAATTAGTGGGGGTTGTGAAAAAATTCTGCCAGTTTCGGGGTCGTTTTGGAGTAATTTGAAATTTTTTAAAATGATGCTTTTGACTGTGTTGTTGTGTGGGTGGAAAGTGAGGGTGAATGGAATTCTCTCGTTCTCTTCCTTCTGTGGCGTTTGTAGTGCTGACTGTCTGTCGATCTGTTGTGCACGTTGTTGGCCCGTATTAACAACAGAGTCAGGGTACCCACGTTTCTTGAAAAACTGGCACATTTCTTCTGATTTGTTGGAAAAATCAGAGTCATCACTACATAGACGTCGAAGTCTGAGAAATTGAGAATACGGAATGGCGTTTTTAACGTGCGATGGATGTGAGGATGAATGTAACAGATAACTGTGGGAATCTGTAGGTTTGTAGTGCACACTTGTGGATAAACTGTTACCGTTGATTGAAATATTAATGTCAAGAAAAGCGACTGAGGTTTCGGAAATTTCCCAGGTATATTTTAGAGCTGGATGAAAAGTATTGACAGAAGTTATGAATTGATTAAGTTCCTCTTTACTGGAAGAGGTAGCGCCAATGCAATCATCGATGTAACGGCCGTAGAGTTCGGGTTTGGTTCCGTGGTACTGATTAAAAAATTTGTCTTCGATGTGGCCTACAAAAAGGTTAGCGTAGCTTGGTCCCATTTTGGTGCCCATGGCGACTCCATTTACTTGTTTGTAGTAGTTTTGGGAAAATGAAAAACAGTTAAGTGTCAAAACTAATTCGGCTAAGCGGAGCAGTGTTTCTGAGCTTGGGTTTTGAATGGAGCGCTGGTCGAAAAAATATTTTAGTGCTTGAAGTCCTTCGTCATTGGGGATGACGGTATATAAAGAGGTAATGTCCATAGTGAAAATTAATTTGTTTTCGCTGGCAAAACTGAAATCCCGGAAAATTTCGAGTGCGTGATTGGTGTCCTTAATGTACGAGGGTAGTGATTTGACAATGGGGGCCATGATTTTGTCTAAATAGCTAGAAATTGGCGCTACCTCTTCCAGTAAAGAGGAACTTAATCAATTCATAACTTCTGTCAATACTTTTCATCCAGCTCTAAAATATACCTGGGAAATTTCCGAAACCTCAGTCGCTTTTCTTGACATTAATATTTCAATCAACGGTAACAGTTTATCCACAAGTGTGCACTACAAACCTACAGATTCCCACAGTTATCTGTTACATTCATCCTCACATCCATCGCACGTTAAAAACGCCATTCCGTATTCTCAATTTCTCAGACTTCGACGTCTATGTAGTGATGACTCTGATTTTTCCAACAAATCAGAAGAAATGTGCCAGTTTTTCAAGAAACGTGGGTACCCTGACTCTGTTGTTAATACGGGCCAACAACGTGCACAACAGATCGACAGACAGTCAGCACTACAAACGCCACAGAAGGAAGAGAACGAGAGAATTCCATTCACCCTCACTTTCCACCCACACAACAACACAGTCAAAAGCATCATTTTAAAAAATTTCAAATTACTCCAAAACGACCCCGAAACTGGCAGAATTTTTTCACAACCCCCACTAATTTCATTCAAACGTGACAAAAACATAGGCAACTTTCTAGTTACGAGCGCACTGAAATCTGACGATGTACCGGGAACTTTCAAATGCACACGCACACGATGTAACACTTGTCCTTTCATTCACAACGCGGACAAAATAACAGGACCCAAACGATCTATTAAAATCACTGATCGTTTTACATGCACCTCCGTAAATGTTATCTACTGCATTACATGTACTTTTTGCAAAAAGATATACATTGGCGAAACAGGGAGGAGACTGGGCGACCGTTTTCGTGAACATCTCCGAGACGTTGAAAAAAATGACAAAGACGCATCCAAACCAGTCGCGCGCCATTTTAATCTTACTAACCATTCTAAACAACACATGACAATCTGCGGCCTTTCCCTACACCAGGGTAACACAGAAAGCCGTAAAAACCTAGAACAAAAAATCATCTTTCAAATCGGCACTCTCAAACCCCACGGAATCAACGAACGCTTTTCATTCAACTAATCTACATTTGTTTTTCACGTCACCAAATTTCCACCAATAGCGTAGCTCCACCGCTTACTATATAAAACCACACACTACCCACAATTCCTTGATTCGCTCCGACGAAGGGCTAGCGCTCGAAACGTCAGCTATTTGAATCTTTCTACGGTGGTCAATTTACCTTATCGACTCAGTCGATAAAACTAAATTCTCGTGTTTCATCCCCCCACCGACGCAGCACCACAGTTTCTCTAGAAACTAACCCCATTCATTTGTTGATTTAGGACCGTCTGTCACGAAATTATATTTGATGTAACTGAAATCCATTTCCTTGCAATCCTGCTTATCTCTAAACTACTGCTTCTATAAAAACTCTATGGTATCTTTTTATCCAATTTAGTTGTATATTTGGTTGCATTTGGCGATAAAACATTGACAGTGCCCCTTTACGATCCATGGAGCGACTTCTTTTTTTGTAGCCATTCGAGTGGATGTTACTAAGCATTCCTTGATTTTTTTATATGTCTTGTATTCTTTTTTTCTTTTTCATTCACACAAATTTGAAAAAAAGAAAACGTTTTTCGCACTCTCCAGACTTCTGACGTTCATTTTAACCGAAAACACTTACTAGGGTCAAGACTCCCGAAATTAAACCCCAAGTTATCTTAATTTGGATCGTCAGGGTATTTTTAATAAACAATTAATTATACTCATCGTACACTGTCACAATGATCACATAACTTGGTTCAAGGCTAATGTTTACTTTTAAATTTCTCGCGAAATTTATTCGTTGACCGCGATACCGATCCTCAAATTATACAGACAATTGTTGTATGAAACCGCAACCGTGCTTGTTTCAAGCTTCGATATGCACCAAACCTTATTTTTGGAAAACCAAAATTCACCACAATGTGGCTTGAAGTCGCCTTAGTTATATTTCGTTTGGATTTTTTTTTGCCACATCCATCAAACAAGATTCGGTTATCTTCAGTTTAGGATGCTTAAATCGAAAATTTCCGGCAAGCATCCCCGTCATTTACAGACTCCCCACCCCCCGGGATCTTGAGTAAATTTGACATGGGATTATATTATGAGGTTGCGCTATCGCATTAAAGGTCGACACGAATGTTTTATCTTCGGATTCCTAAGTAATCTGGCTGACCGAAACAAAATGTCTAATGATAAGATAACGTTAACAGACTGATCAAACAGACAATAACTACATTGTTTGAGTTTACTTGTATTTAATAAGACGGTTTAAAAAAACACACACCCACACATAAAATTACCTTTCGCACATTTATTTCCGGAACTTTGATACACAATTTTAAGAAAAAGCAAAAAGAAATGCTTCGTGTGAGAGTTCTCATGCGAAGGACAGGAGAATATTACACTGTTAACATAATAGCCTGCGTAGCTGGCGGTTTTTTTTGTTGGCGCGCGCGATAATTCGCGAGCGGCGAAGCTGTGAGAAACCGCCTGCCCGGTTTCGTGGGCTTTTTGAGCAGCCGCCCCTTTTTGACATCTTTTGGTGGATACAATTACCCAACCAATCACAGGGCGCATCGTAATACGAAACTTCATGTAAATTACGATCGCGCGAAAAATCGTGGCTTACGCTGGCGGGCAATAAACAACAAAAACTACATAAGTTTCTTTGATTGCGAACGGCGATACCCCGAAAAAAAACTCTCAAGGGAGGGAGAATCCGAAAAGCGCGAATGATAACTGTAGATTGTGCTGTTTCCCTTTGAAAATTAAATAGTGTGAATTTCAGAAACGCTGTGGCTAAATGCCCCCGGCAGTCAGAAATTTTCACAAAATTTTCACTGAAAGGCTCTTTCAAACCTTTTGAGAGTATTCGATGTTCGTTTAGAAATGTCAAGCGATTCCCAAAATTATTTTGATTTTCCAGTTGACAAAATATCCAAGCTTGGGCATACTATAAGATCGCTATGTTCTCGACACTTAGAATATTTCTGCCGAGACTCGCAGTCAGAAATTTTCACAGAATATGGACTGAACGTCTCACTCAAACCTCTTAAGAGTATTCAAAGTTCGTTTAGAAATGTCAAGCGATTCCCAAAATTATTTTGCTTTTCCAGTTGACGAAATATCCAAGCTTGGGCATACTATAAGATCGCTATGTTCCCGACACTTAGAAAATTTCTGCAGACTGCCGGGCACGGTCTCAAATAAACTAAATGCCCGGCAGTGACAAATTGTCATAGAATATTTCGTCAACTAGAAAAGCAAAATAATTTTTGGAAGCGCTTGACATTTCTAAAGGAACATCGAATACTCTCAAGAGGTTTGAAAGAGCCTTTCAGTGAAAATTCTATGAAAATTTCTCACTGCCGGGCATTTAGTCTATTTGAGACCGTGCCCGGCAGCCTGTGCAAAAATTTTCTAAGTGTCGGGAACATAGCGATCTTTTTGTATGCCCAAGCTTGGATATTTCGTCAACCGGAAAAGCAAAATAATTTTTGGAATCGCTTGACATTTCTAAACGAACATCGAATACTCTCAAAAAGTTTGAAAGAGCCTTTCAGTGAAAATTTTGTGAAAATTTCTGAATGCCGGGCATTGAGACGCCACAGGGTTCTTCCATGGCAAGCACAAACATTGTGAAGATTAAACTCTTTCCAAAACCTGTAGGCAAAATGGCCATGACGTCTCTTCCATAAAGTAGTTTTTTTTACGGCTATTTCTTGCACTTTCTTCGATTTCTTCTCGTCGAATATTGAGAGATGCCAAAGCTTTGAACAACGCTTCGTCTACCATTTCGCGTGGCAACTCTAGTCTCCCTTGGGAGATCGCATAACCATTTGATTGACGTGTTTACGTTTTAGAACCAATCAGAACGGCCCGTACGCCGGCGTACGGACTATTCAAAAAGCCCACGAAACCGGGCAGGCGGTTTCTCACGGCTTCGCCGCTCGCGAATTATCGCGCGCGCCAACAAAAAAACCGCCAGCTACGCAGGCTAAACATAAAAGCCACCTTTACCATTTTCAGAGATAAGTAAATAGAACTTCGCCGATAACTTTTGGTCCTAAATCCTATTATAAGTGTTTACAAGGTCATGGCGTTCTCTCTGTATGCGGAGGCTGCATCTGTTAACAGTCTAGGATTAGCGACTACGAGCTAATGGTCAAAAGCCGACATATATATGCATTTTAAAGTGCCAGCACACTTCACAGGCTTTGATGCTTATCTACAGACACATTCTCAACTGACTGAAGTTGCATCCATCCACTGCCTCTAGAAACGTACATCGAAAAGTGAAGAATTACTTTCCAAAGGTAAAATCTCAGAAGAATTTTAGTGTATTACTCATATGAAATGATTTACATTTAACTTTATAAGGGTCACTTGTTAGTTTATAATCTCGCGCTCGGTAAGCAATGCCCGGAAGAAATGTTTTATGAACTGTATCTAGCAGCGACTTAGACCTATCTGTCAGGCAAGCGTTCTTCTGCAGAAAGTTATTCGAGTGTGATATCCTTTGACTCACAGTATTGATGTTCCCAGTCTTGTAACATTCTTTTCTCACTCATGAAGCGTGGTTTAGGCTTTTATGTATTCGTGATTCGTGATTTCTAAGCCGGGGGATCTACTTTTTTTCAACATATTTTAACATGCTTGTGAATGCAATGTGTCCCGTGAACTAGTAAGTGCTGAAACCTAACGTGAAACGTGAATTATTTTGCTTTGCTTTTGAATTCATTCTGGTTATTTTAGTGTCTCGGTAAAGATACGTCTTTGTTACCGTCGTCGAGGTCGCTTTGAACATCATGTGTAACTTATCTAAATCGTTTTACTATATAAACGATGTGATCTGGAAAATCCCATATTCCTCGATTTTTCGAGAACGTGAAAGAACTTATTCATGACGCATCAAAAGGTCCGACGTCTTTACGTGGATTAATTTCGCAAAGGAGTATAGAGGCCCCTCGATAATGCCCCAGGTAAAGTTATAAACGGCAAAATGTTGGGTACTACTTGGGAAGTTAGAATGCTTTTATTTGAATATTCAATATTTGGGATTTCTTCCACCGACTCAGTAAAAGTTAAAAATACGCATATGACACACGTCTCTCGAGGCCAGCTTACGAGCAGAGTCAACGAAAGTTACTTAAAAATTACATTTCATTCTAACATGTTTGATCGTGCAATTCCTGTTGCGTCGTATTGACTGCGAAGTATTATATGACAGTAGTATGTTTCACGATTTGGCGCCTTGTTGTGATGAAAATTGAACCCGGCGTAAAGCGTATCGAAAAACTTTTCTTGCGATCATTTTCTTTTACCCGGGGGGGTACTCCCTATAATGGGCTGTACGGGGATGCTCCGCCCGAAAGGGGTACCTTTTTTAGGCTGACGGTATATGAAAGGGTAGGGATTTCACGAGTTGAAGTATATGAAAGGGTAGGGATTTTACAAAGTATAGGAAAGGGTAGGGAAAACACCGGTTGAAGTATAAAAAAGGGTAGGGAAAACTGCCATTTAAGTATTACAAAAAGCGCCTTTCAAGATATATCAAACAGACGCACGTAAAGGCAATATGAAAGGGGTGCCATTTTCAATGAAAGGTATATGAGAGGGGTACAATTTTCAATTAAAGGTATATGAAAGGGGTACCTTTTCTGTTAAAAACGGTATGTGAAAGGGTATTAAAAAAGGGTTTGGACCTTGGGGCGGAGCATCCCCGTACAAAACTTTGTTGGGTACCCCCCCCCCCCCCCCCCCGGGTTCTTTTACCGCTTTCTCGCGTCCGCTGCTGGTAGTCGAGCCTACTCTGTATGTTGTCCGTTCGAGGGATGCACAGACAATTTTAATTCGTTGACAGGTTCGTGAAAGATTTCTGCTATCGAAACAATCTAAATTCCTCAGTGTAAAAAAAAATCGCCAAAAAAAATTAACGCGTTCTCATGCACACATACTGTTGAGCTAATTATAATTTCTATAAATTCCTTGTAGACTGTTAACAAGCTTACAAGGTATATTGATGCCAGCCAACAAATAATCGAGGAACCTTGGTCGACTAGGAAGTTATTACATTGGTCTCTGGCACATTCTAAACTAGTAATTTTCAGCCCGGTCTAATGTGTAAAAATCATCAAATACCGTTCATTTTATAAAGGACATGCGATCTGGTTTTAAGTGCCAAGCTGGTTCGTAGAAACAAAATGCGAGATGCCAATGTTTCTTTTAAGCTTTGAGGAGTACATGGGGTGGCACCCCACGCCTTAACAGTCCAAACATTGTTTTAATTGTTTTTAAATTTTTAACTTCTTTGTTGCCACCTGTCGATTTCAGTACGTAACTGTTTGCAGTTCATCGTTTAAAGGGACAATGCCAATGTCTTTTTGTCAATACTGTACTTAATATTTGACTATAGGCACCTTTGTTCTTTTTGGTCAATACTATCAATATTGTACTTAATGACCGCCTTAGAAATTCAAATGATATCTTCCTCTTCGTGTTCTAAACGCATTTCGTGTTTTAATTTGGCGCAGTTTTGACTTAATAAGCTTTAATAATCAACGTTAAAATCCCAAAGACCTGCATAGAAATATCACGAGGATTTGGCTGATCTTTGTGCTAACATTATGCACTTATTGACTTAGTGGGAGGGTCGGACGGGAAAATATTTGGCTCGAGGTCATGGTGTACGGACCGAGCGCAGCGAGGTCTGTGCGCCATGACCGTTTATATACAAAAAGCTATATAGTATGTCTCAAGCATGAACTTTACTCAAGCGCACTTGAGATACTGAAGTAACACTTCAGAAAATAAGGGCTCACACATCAGTTGCTAATCACTGTTAATGTTTTGCGACGCTGCTCGTGTCTTTCAGCTTTGTACACTCTTTTTGAAATTTGTTGAGCTTCATAACCAGTTTGTTCTATTAACTATGGTGAAACCACCAAGTGATTCATTGAATCCTGTGCAGGAGCCTAACTGGCATGACTGGCGGTTTTTTTTGCGCACGATGCTGAATTCGCTAGCGGCGAAGCCGCGAGTTTCGAGCGCGCGATGCTAAATTCGCGAGCGGCGAAGCCGTGGCCGCTCGCGAATTCAGCATCGCGCGCAAAAAACCGCCAGCTATGCAGGCTAATTATCAAGGGAGGGGCGTTTATTTCATTTCTCTGAATCATAATACTATTATTTTATTGGTAGTTTCTTGGTGTTGCGGATGGTGTGATCACCAAATGACGTAAAGCAAAAGATTCAAAAGACACTAAACAATACCCACACCACAACACAAAAGCTAACCAGCAATGGCTTCCGTAACACCAAGAAACACCCATTTTATTGCTTAATATATTGCGCAAATTTACATATTAAAAATGTGAAAATGCACATCACGTATAAAATTAAATGTAGAAATATAATCTGTAAGACTGGTTGGAACACAATTTACTAAGTTCATAAAACGTAAAATTAGTTCCATTCATGCACAGTATACATGTATTTATTTAGTTTCTTTTTACTGCTCAGATTTTTCAAGCAGAATTTGGGAGTAGGGTGGAGGGTGTATATAATAGGCCATTTCCGAGTTGCCGTTAGCCTCTCTATCAATTCACATGCAAATAAAACTTATTTGCATGTGAATGAAAACTTATTTTCATATGAAAGGTTTCGCACCTAGCCTCGCTTTGATAGAGAGGCTAAAGGCAACTCGGAAATGGCCTATTGATGGGGCGTCTATTAAGGACAGATATTAAACGGTATTTTAATTAAGGATTCGTAACCAATTCCGATGGCACACTTGGGAGTCAAGGTACGTAAAAAACAAAGTAGATCGATCCTGGAATAAGCGATAATTTTCAAGAAAAATGACGGGATGTCAGCAATTGCTGACTCAAGGATCGATGTCAAATCGCCATAAAAATGTTATATATTTATTTATTTTTATTTGAACATCCTTACATATTCAAGATATCAAAAGCGATTTCATGTATCATCTTTTATTTTTTTATATACTGATGGAAAGCGTTAAGTAAAATGGCATTCAGTCCAGAGTATTGACTGTAGGATAATTTAATACATTTAAATTTAGTAAAATATTATGGAAAGGTTTCAGTTAGTGCTAAAACATAGAATCAAAAAATATGTGATGTAACTGTAGATATAATATTATCAAATGTGAAATTAGCATAACAAAAATAGAAAACAATAATTTTGTCAGTCGTTTTACCTAAAAAAGTGCACCAACCAGAATTACGTACATTACAGTGTATAAATCGCTTAGTTTCTTTCGTTAAGTTGTATTTTGAAACTTGAAGGTTAAAAAACAACTGGAAGTCGTTATAGTGAGATGCAAATAGGACTATCACATGACTTTTGGAGGGCATGTTTATTTGTGGCCCGAGTAGCATCATTTGCGCCCGAGCGGAGCGAGGGTGCAAATGATGCTACGAGGGACACAAATAAACTATATGCCCGACAAAAGTCATGTGATTATCATTATTATCAATACACAAGGCCAAATCGTACAAATTCATTTAATAAGAAAAAAATGTTTAACAGAAACAGGGCCGTAAATGCGTTTGCAGCCCGTCAAATTCAATATCGCCCGCCACTCACGCGTGTTTTTTCGAAGGCATTTTTTTACTTGGCCGCGTATATTGATAATAATATTATAGTTAACAATGTTATGTTTAAGCTTATATTTTAGGTTAAAAAGATATTTGCAAGCGGTTTTAAAATTCCTAAAATTGTGTCGAGTGATTTTACTTTAGACAGACTTATGGGAAAAGAGCCAAGATAAATTAACGAAATCGGATTGCTAATAACGAAAAATGCACGATAATCATTCATATCTAAAAATAATGGAACACGCTAAATATAGGACCGCCTAGCGAGGTGACATGACCGACTGAGAATTTTGTACAATTAAAATTATATTTCGCATTAAATTGATCGCAATATAACACTCCTGCAGTGGAATTGGTCTCCGGTCGCACTGTAAAGTAAATAACAACTTGGTTGTTCGTCTTTACAGATGTCACGCGTCTTTAATACTGAAAAATATCCGATAATCATTCATATCTAAAAGTAATGGAACACTCCAAATATAGGACCGCCTAGCGAGGTGACATGACCGACTGAGAATTTTATACAATTAAAATTATATTTTGCATTAAATTGATCGCAGTACTGTTTTACACTCCGGTGGAATTGGTCTCCGGTTGCACGTAAAGTAAGTAATAATTTGGTTGTTCGTCTTACAGATGTCACGCGGCTTTAGACATCGCTTTAATGACCGAAAAAAATTGTTGTTGTTAACCAAGGCGGGTTAACTCTTTAACTCCCAAGAGTGCCAAACATCAAAATTCAAGAAAATTCCCAAATTTCATTTTGTGAAATATTCGAAAACAAATGGTACCATGCAAAAGTACTGCCGAAGAGGTTTCATTTGAATGGTCACACCATAGGATTTCGTCCACAGACTCAAAAGTTAAAACTATGCTACATGTCTCCATAACTGACTCTGGGAGTGAAAGGGTTAAAATTCGGAAGTTGGTAAATGCGATACGTTGTAGTTTTCAAAAGGTGGGATGACTTGAGACAGTGTGACAGGAAACGATTGTTAGCTGTTGTTTTTCCACTTATCGTGTCCGGCGAGAACTAATGCACTTATTTGTGGATTTTATTTCGTTTGGTATTTTGTGTCTTTACACACTGATCTCAAAGTTACAGTATTTGCCTTTGTTGAAATCTTCTTTTATCGGCAACAATAATCCAAGATGACTTATTTAGACATTCACCTTTCATGTCTTTGCACACACTGACACCACTGTGACAATTTTACCCGGGGGGGGGCTGGCTCCCATATAAAAATGATAGGTCTGCTCGTCGTACCTTTTACGAATTTAAATTTGTAGATTGGTACGCCGCTTAGGGTGCTAAAATCTAAAAAGGCCACTGTTAAAATTATCGCGGTACCATGTGGGGTATTAAGCCAAAAAAAATATAACAGAATTGGTACCACTTAGGGGCAAAAATTAATTTGAGCCCCGCTCATCAAACGGAAATCTGGTAACTTTTGGGGTGTGTTTTTTCCCCCAAGCAAGTGTATAGCTAAGTGAAATCAAGCCCGATTCTTTTTATATGCATATTATTTTAAGTTTTTTTAACAAATTAATTCTGTGAGCATAAGATTCAAACAGCTGTATGAATATTTACTTATATTCACTCGATAATTTCAACTGAGATCTAAAAGAAATAATTGGTATTTACTTTTAATGAAAGGAAGTTGTTCTTGTTTTATAAACACACAATACACTGATAGAAAATTGATCCTGCAAATCTATATGCAAAATGTGAATACATTTAAGTTGAGTCCTAATTTTACTTCCATTTTTATCATCTCATGTTTCACGAATTGAAAGCAAGAAAATAGGGCGAACCGGGAGGGTGAAAGATCTCGAAAGGTTATGAAGACTCTTCTCGCTTTTGATCATGCCGACAAAAGAAGCGATTTGAAAGACCGAGGTATTGCATACAAACTGATTACATTTGAAACCATTGCGCTGTCTGATTACTCAAATACACTGCCTTCTGCTTGTGACATTGTGAGATAATGGTGATATTCAGTGTGATTGATATTATTTGTTTCGCAGTTTAGTGTAATAATAATTGGAAGTTTCCCAATATGAGGATTATGACATTTTTCGATCGAATGACTATAATATTATAGAGCTACAATAACGCAATTTCAAAGCTGAACAGGCGTTAAATATTTTACAAACTTAAATGATAGAACGGTGGTACTTTCACTGCCAATAGCAAGATTTGAGTCGAGAAACTAACATGCATCTATTTTTTTTTTTTTTTTAATAGTCAAGTTGTTGGTAGTCCAATGAAAGTGATCGAATTTTACATTCCGGTGTTTATTTTGTATATATTTTTTTCAATATAATACAAAAACAAGTTTGGGACATATATGTATACTTTCTTTCTGTTCAACTGCTTCTAGTGTTTTCTTGTTATAAAAGTACCATAGGTTATTCAATACCATAACCTTAATTGCTCGTTTGAACTTGGGTAGCTTTGATCACGACGTTGTGGCGCGCTTTCGTTGTCATGCAAATCATCAGAGACAACTGCCTGGGCGCCTGTAAGCAGCTGATTTCACATACCTTTCGGCATCGCCAACATCACAGATTTTTGTTTTTACTATTTTACTAGAGCGAATGAACACTTAATAGAAGAAAATTATCTTTGTTTTATTTTTTTGTTCACAGATTGAAAACAGTCGTTACAGAAAAAGGCCTCTGAAGGAAAGCGCTTAAACAAGTGTACATCGTTAACTACCAATCAGCGTACGTCAGCAATAGGAAACAGAGCTCGAACTGTTTATAAAGATTAATAAAACATAGTACTCCTTGGCAGATTTCATTGCGAAGACGATATCATGACTGATCAGACCGAAAACGCAGGGAATATATCCAAGCCAAATAACGCCACCCAACATGGTGACTTCGTCCCCGCTTCTGGAATTCCTATCGATACGATTCCCGCCATAGTTATAATGGTATTCATTCTTTTGATTAATGGTGGTGTGATTCTTCTCATCGGCTGCTATTCCAACTTGAGGACAACAAGCAACCTCATTCTTGCCAGTTTAGCGGTCTCCGATTTTCTTGTGGGATTCGTCGGCATTCCTCTCGTTGTCGCTTGTTCCGCTACATTTGTAACGCCCGTGTGCATGAGTACCAACATATTTTTTACAATTATCTCCCTGTCTACAGTGCTACACATCACCGTGATGACCTGTGATCGGTACATCTACATAATGTGGGCCATGCGTTACCGCGATCTCGTCCACCGTGGGAGAATTATTACAGTTCTTGGCATGACGTGGTTAATCAGTCTAATTTCTTTAGTTCGGCTTTCGTGGATACTACATTTTAACACTATCACAGCTAAAGAAGACGCAAAACTTGTAGAAGAAAAAGAATTAACATACTTAATTTTTAATCTCACCTTGTTTTCCTTCATTCCCGTAATTGTAATGGTTGTTCTTGACGCACGCATGTTGCTGTTGCTACGAAGACAGTGTCAGAGAATCGCGAGGGAAAACTTGCCAGTAGAAAGTGTGAAACACGAGAGAAAGATGCAAAAGAGGCAAAGGAAAGTTGTCTTTACATGTGCATTACTGCTTATCCTTTACGTGGCTTTTTGGTTTCCTTATTTTATCTTCGAGCTCTTACAGTATTATGCCACAGATGACAAATATGGTGTTTCTGGCTTCGTTGTGACCTTGATCACATACCTTAGGTTTTGTCCATCGTTATTTAACCCGGTGGCATACACTCTAAGAAAGCCTGACTTAAAAAGGACGGTTAAAAGTATCACTTACAAGATCTTCCCTCGCCGGGAGCTGCAACACACGGAGAACCGAACGGAGCAAATTCACCTGAGTAGTCGAACTGATGTCTAAATAAATATTCAGTGGGGACGAACTATTTGACTACTTGTTTGTTCGTCGCTGGGGGAAAGGACTATTGTGCTACCCCGCAAAGGGTAAAAATTGAATGGAGAATTTCAGGTTTCCGTGACCAGGAAATAATCACGGGAACTATATTTTGTCTCCTGTGTTTCGCGTAGCCGAACATTTCTTTGCTTTCCACTCTCTGAACGACGTCATGGTTTGTGGCCTCAAGCAAAGCACTGGAGTAGCAAAATGAGGCTAATATTTGCGTAAGGCACGCTCAGTCTAAACGGAGGTTCTCAATGGGGTTAACCGTTAGCCGTAAAACAGCCCAAAATTTAGTCGTAAGGCGTAAAAGTTGAAAAATTTTAACCGTTTGGCGTAAACAATGTTTTAAAACCGTAACGGGAAGAAATTAATCGTTAACCGTAAAAGCCACCACCCCATTGAGACCCTCTAAGCCTGGGGGACTCCCATATAAAAATGACGGGAGTGCTCGTCGGAAATTTTCGAAAAGCACCCTAAAAGGTACCAGAATGTTGTTTGATGGGCGTGGCTCAAATGAATGTTTACCCCTAAGAGGTACCCATTCTAAAACAACACATGTCATATTCTGTCATATTTTTTCGGCTTCATACCCTTAAAAGTACCGTGATAATTCTAACGATGAACATTTTAAATTTTAGCACTCTAAGCGGCACCAACCTACAATTTTTGACCCCTAAAAGGTACGACGAGCACCACCGTCATTTTTATGGGAGTTCCCCCCCCCCCCCCCCCCCCCCCGGGCCTCTAAGAGGGATGAGGGACTTAAAGGGACAGTGTGCCTGCTGATGTATCGTGTTTTCAAGATTATGGCCAGGTGTTTGACTTAAGCTCGCTTCATCGTCTTGAAATATGAAGAAAAAATCGCTGAAAGTGATTCATTTCATTCATTTATTCATTTATTTTTATTTGATGATGTGATGAAAGGAAAGAAATATTAACTATAAAAAAAAATAACGGCTAAGAAAAGTCAAACTTCTGCACGAATGGAAGTTTTGATTTCTTGACCGCCTGTCGCAAAATCAACTTTGATGAACTGTAATCTACTTCCAGCATTGCAATCCTGCACTTTATCTCCAAACTACGGCTTCAATTTTGCTCAAAATTGAACAAGTTGTGTATTTGGTGGAATTTAGCGATATAGCATGGAAATAAGGTAAGAAAAGTTTTGTCAGCGTCCCTTTAAACATCAACTTTAGTTTTCTATAACTATGTTTCTCGCGCGCATTTCACACGTGCATGCAACAGCTTACGTTTTTGTGTGGCGTAGTTCACCTATTTCTCTGTGTTTCTTGCGCGCGTTTTCAACGCGCGTTTTATTACAGTTGAGATTGTTGTATGGCGTAGCTCGCCTATTTCATAAATTTTCTCTGTGTTTCTTGCGCGCGTTTTCAACGCGCGGTTTATTACAGTTGAGAATTTTGTATGGCGTAGCTCGCCTATTTCATAAATTTTCTCTGTGTTTCTTGCGCGCGTTCTATTACAGTTAAGATTTCTGTATTGCGCAGCTTGCCTATTTCATAAAATCTATCTGTATTTCTTGCGCGTGTTTTCAACGCGCGCTCTATTACAGTCAAGATTTCAGTATGGCGTAGCTCTCCTACTTCATAAGTATTCTCTGTGTTTCTTGTGCGCGCTTTCAACGCGCGCTCTATTACGATTAATATTTTTGTATGGCGTAGCTCGCCTATTTCATAAATTTTCTCTGTGTTTCTTGTGCGCGCTCTATTACTGTTAAGATTTCTGTATGACGTAGCTCTCCTATTTCATAAATTTTCTCTGTGTTTCTTGCACGTGTTTTCAACGCGCGCTCTATTGCAGTTAAGATTTCTGTACTGGGGCGCCGGTAGCTCTCCTAGTTCAGTTGTGGGTAAAGCCCGAAATGTTTATGATTATTTAATTATTATGCATTTCAAAGAGTTTTTCAACCTTGTACCTTTCTTTTGTCGCATAAGTGTCACGCATCACACAAGTTTCACGTTTCCTGCGAACCTTTTCTCTTAAGGAAATGTTCAAAACTGTTGTACTCGGACAGAACCCACCGCTGCACAAACAGGCTGGTGGTCTCTTTATATACCACCCCTCCCCTCAGCGTGGGTCCTCGTCGACTACACTTGTCATGACCACTACCCCTATTCTTCTCATCCTCTATCTTGACTGATTCACCATTGAGTAATCCGGAATGTGATGTACCACATATCCTTAAACCAGGCTTCATTGTCACTTTGAAAAGCCAATAATGGTCTGTAGGTTTGTAAACGATTACTATATTAAATAAATGCTCTTAAACCAACTTAAAAACACAGTAGGCTAAATTTTCAAGTTCTTTACCGTTCTTTGAAAAATCGATAAAAGAAAATGGATTTGGGTTCTTCTCTCCCTTTAGAATTCTCTTTATATCTTCATTTTTAGGCTCAAAGAAAATTGTTTGCATGATTGAAGATAGTTGTCGATAATTTTAGCGCAGTTTTGACCAAAATCAACGAAATCCTCTTGATATATATACCTAATTAACCCTTTCACTCCCAAGAGTGCCAAAAATCAAAATTCAAGAAAAATCCCAAATTTCATTTTGTAAAATATTGAAAAACAAATGGTACCATGCAAAAGTACTGCCAAAGAGGTTTCATTTAAATGGTCACACCATAGGATTTCATCCACAGACTGAAAAGTTAGAACTACACTTACATGTCTCCATAATTGACTCTGGGAGTGAAAGGGTTAACTGGACAAGGTGAAAGCCTGAGGACACAATAACACTAAAAGTAAACGTTTTATTTAAGAAATAAAAAATGAAGTTATTTAGTGAAATGTCCCCTTTATTCTTTATGAACATAAATCTTATTTTACTGGTCCATAAGGGGCTATGAATTAACTACGTAGGACACAACTTCTTGTAAGAACGCCCTTTAACTTTCAGGACGCGTACAAGGCAATGGATAGCAAATTACGAGTAAGGAGCCATAGTTAAGAAACAATTGTTTTCATTAAGCAAGATAATCAATAAAAGCTGAAACCCTAAGAATAACAAATTAGCATATTTACACAATAATTTATTACATTTTACAATCCATGTATGTAATGACATCAGATTAACTAGATGAGAACATGTACAAATGGAGAATTTACCAGAATAACGTTAATCTGTAGTCATATTTATTGCAAGCTCAAATAGCCAAGGTAGCGTTCATTGTCATTGCCGTTGTGCATGAAAACTAGTTTTTATTTCGAAATTGGCCCCTGTTGTGGTAGTTAAAGTAGTTTTACTGTAAATAGTTAACGTTACTCTGCATATTGGACATATTAAGAAAATAGATAAAGGACAGACTGGGTGCTAAAGTGAGCAAGAATAATTAGACAATAAACACGTTCTCTGATAAAAATAATTTGAAGAATGATGAAAAATGACTCGAATAAAGTAATTTATAAAACAACGCATTGATACATTGCCTAAATATGGTCATAAAGCTCTCGATATCCGTAGGTCTACATGACGTATATCCAGCGATGGTGGTAAATTTCGCATTTCGAAGGATAGCGAAAATGACCGCTGCCTGCACTGAATTTCGTATCTTTTTTATTGAATTATTACATAAATCAAAGGACTCTAAGAGCCATCTCGTGAATACGAAAGCGTCGATTCTTGCACGCGTCTGCTAGCAAAGTTAATACCGTAAATTCACGAGTTAAAAAAGAAAAAGAAAGATCACATGATTGGACAAAAAAAGGCGCGAAATTTTCTCGTTGTGTCTCAGTGTTAAAAAACTTAAAAAATTTTAAGCTAAATTTTTCAAGTTCTTTCACCGTATGTTAGAAAAATCGATAAAGGAAAATGGATGTGGTGCCTTCTCCCTCTTAATTTTTAGGCTCAAGGAAATTTTTTGCATAACTGAAGTAAGATAAAAAGGGAAAAGAAAGACGAAAGAGCAGAAAAGAAGAGAGAAATATTATTGATCACATGATTGAACAAAAAAGGCGCGAAATTTTCGCGTTGTGTCGCAGTGTTTCTTGGCGAAGCTGAATGAAATCTAGTTCAAAGTTTCAACCGCTCGATACACAGTGAATGAAGAAGCGCCTTATAGTAATCACCTCTGGAATATGATATAGACTTGATACTTCCCAGAAAAGGTACCTTTTTTGTTTTAAGCGGATTGAAGTTAAACGATCTCGCCATTACGGCTGTAGGAACTAAAACGAGGAAGTTTGTAAACAACAGCGATCGATTCATCTCGTACTGCAACCAGTTGCAAAATGGTTGGAACAGTCTCCCAAAAAAAGCGCGTTTTCCTTAAAAAAAAAAAGTACAAGAATTGGAAAAATAAACAACTTGATGTGCTTCTGACCCCCTCTCCCCCTTTCAAAGTTGCTTCGCTTATGGATTGAATGAAATTCCGACATTCAGACAACATTGACAAGGGAAGGGAAAGCATTCAATGTTGAAATTGTAAAAGTTGTAGAATTCGCGATTTTATGCAGAGTGTCTCAACTCTTTTTGCAAGTGGTTGTGGCTTCAATGCTGATACATGGTTCAACACGTACGGCAATTTGCTATTTTTCTTTTTGACTTAAAGTTCTTTTCCCCACCCCGGGCATTCAGAAAGAGACAATTCCTAATCCCCAGGACACTCGACATCAACTGAATGATAGACGGCTACGTTTTACAATTGGACTAAAATATTTATTTCTGCATTTTGATAAAACCTGAAGTTTCACAATAAATAAGAACTTTGAAGTAAGGATGGATGAAATTGATTGCAATTTTTAAAACAATGGCTAAGTTTTTATATTCTTTCCTAATCTGATTGTGATTTGCTCTCTCTTCGAGGTATCACATGGTATTCTACTACTGGTGCTCTTGGATCAGAAAAGATACTTATAGAGTACCGAAGTGATGACGTCACAAAAACTAAATTTGTGAAATTATGGGATTTGATTAGATATTCGGAAAGGGCATGACGAAAAATGCCCGCTTGCCAAAAATCAGCATCTTATTGCAATTTGGGGGTGAGATATTGGCGCCGTTATGCTCTGTTGACTCCATACAAACCTTTCTAATTTTTGCCTTGGTTCATTACGTAATGAACCAAGGCAAAAATTAGAAAGGTTTGTATGGAGTCAAAATCACGTCGACCAAAAAATACCGGCTTAGGTATTTACAATACTCGATGAAATGTTTGCGTTAAGTAGCCGATATTGGAGTGCGCACAGGCGCCGCAATTTCAAATCTATATGATCAGTATTTTTAAAATCAATAAACCGGGAAAACTGTTCAAAACTACGCATCACCGATTTCAGTGAGAATATTAGTATCAGGTTGTGATTTTTTTGTGGTTTTTTGTTAATGAGCTATAGTGAAAGCAAAAAATAACGGGTTTTTTCCAACGATGGTACGTGTGTTATTTCTTGAGAAATCAGCACGAATCATTGTCAGTTTAGACAAACTTCATTTACTAGTCATAATATAAAACAGATAAAACATCAAAGATATGAACTTGTTTTTAAATAACAAATTTATTCAAGAAAAATGTTTAATTAATTCCATTTAAAACTAATAATAACAAAGCCCAATTCAGAAATGTTATGGGGAAAAAGCATACACCAAAAACAAATGAGATCTGTTAACATTCCATCTACTGGTTTTCCTGACACATTTCCAAAAATATTTTCAGAGGATGATTTTGAGTATACTCGATTTATACTTCAGTTTATCTGAGAGCGCATAGAAAACCATACGTTCGTATTGTTCATGGCTTCTACTTTTAACCGTAAAAATTGTTTTCTGATTATATAGGTGTATACAAATTCCAAAATATAGAATGCATGTGCACAAGCATTTTTATCCGTTTACAAAAGCTAACGAAATATCAAGCAAATGTTTAAAACGACCAAGCTAAAGAATGCTGAAAATACGAAATGTAATCAATTATAGCTTAAAGTCTAAAAAATGGCCAGTGAAAATATCTCTTGAATAAAAATGAAAAAAGTAAAATAACAGAACTTTCGTTTATCATGTCTTTGAATTTTCATCTAGATCACTTCTTTAAAAGCTTATGAAGCTACTCTATAAATAAGAGTTGGTCGCATGCCTAAAAGCTCATTAACGCTCATTTGGCAAGTATAATTAGATCAGGGCGGTTTCCTATTAGTTGCGGCCAAACAAAAACGTTCAACCATAAAAGTAACGAAGATCTGATCAAATTTTTGTTGTTTAGAATTACTTACAAAACCAAATTCTGCATCAGCTCAAACAGGAACAACTAGACCGAGGACAATATTTTTAATTCCTTCTTAAGCGCTGTCTTGTAGTGGATCATGATTTTTTTCCAAGCTGGCACATGAAAGCCACATTGGTGGAATGGAACGCTTTAAACACTGTGTAACCATTTGAGCTGACAGGTAGTTGAAGAAATGGTCTAAATCCTCAATGGTATGCAGTAATAGCCTGTGAATTGGCTCTACTATTTGGATTTCGCGCGAGTGTTCCATGCATGGCGGCAAGCGAACTGAAATTAGCCGACGAGGACAATGGAAAGGGAAAAAATTTCCGCCGCCCATTCATCTTGTCAACCAGAAACTTGCCGCTTTGGGTCTCATGTTGGACACTCACGTGAAAACCAGAAAAGAGTACCTGCTAGCAGGGCTATTGCTGTATTAGTCAAACAGCAGAGTGTTCAACAGCACCTGCAGAACAAAAGCAAAACAACGAACCGCGAGCTGCGTGAGGAAGTCGCGCCGCCGACAGTATATGAATCCTAGTTTCGTTGTCAAGCTACTTCATTGGAACAGTTTGGTTAAACCCTCACTGGCATGCCCGTCGCAGCAGTCAGGCAACAATTTCCACGTTTACGTCGGCAGCAGCAGTAAATGCAGCAACCAAGCATGAGTAAAGAAGAAGCACCACCCACAGTCGGGGTCCCAATTAGTAGGTTATTCACTGATATATGATACTGTCCGTAATACCATTTCTCGCAATCTCGAGGAACAACCTTTGTCCATCCAGGATAATCCTTGCATGTTGCGTTTGCGGCACACCAGTAACATGCTGTTTGCTCAGTACAAACACCGCATGATGTGCTAAGGCTTTTGCATTTGGTGATCACACCATCCACAACACCAAGAAACTGCCCAAAAGTGACAAGTACAAACAAAGGCAAGTAAACCACACAGACAGATTGCTCAAAAGCTGTCTTTATTCTCTACAGATTTTCACCGAGGTTCGTACGCGACGGCGGTTGATTGACAAATGATCCTGACGTACCTAAGGTACTTTTCTTTTATAGCGCGTCTTCGTGTTTAAAACAGCTATTATCAAGAACCGAATAGATATAGAGTGTTTTCACTCACGCACGTGGAGTGCTAAAACAATAGGAAATGTTTGAATAAAAATAGAGCTAAAGTCCCATAGGATTTGTTTTGGACAGTCACCAATATGGCCGCCATTTCATTGTTTTGGGAACAGCGGAGCTCTCTGAACAGAAAGCTGATGATAAGCTTAACTCAGGTGAAAGGTCGGAAGCACAAGAATTAAAATTGACGACCGGGCTATTTTTCAATTTCAGCAATTCTCAAAAACAGTATTACGCGACCGTCTGTACAGTACATTTAGACCGTACAAAAGTTCACAAAAACACTTTTTCTCAGTCTAGAATAACTAGTATGACAAATTTCCAAATAAAATACACCTGTTGCGTATCAAAAATTGCCCGAGAAACTGATTTGGAAATAAAAATTGCAAAAAATACAGACATCTTTGCATAAGGCGACGCGAGTGACGTTAAAACTACAAAATCCAAGTGTTGTTTTATTAATTTATATAAAATCGCTTTTCAAGCTATGTAATGAATGAACAAACACATAAAAATGAACAACAAAATCTTCTTTTGAAAATTTTTATTCAAATACCTATCCAGAATTTATTATCTTTTACATTACGTTATATGGAGTAAAACAGCTGTTACCCCTTCGAGGCACACGCAAAGTTATAACTCCCCCCCCCCCCCCCCCCCCCCTTGGGTTTTGCGAAAATATTTTACCTCTAATGAATAGGCCGTAATGTGCTCTACAAGATAAGATAAATATTATGGGTTATGGTACTAATGGCGATCTGTGACGTCATCTAAAATGGCGGCCAAACCATATCTCGTTACCATATAGCAACCGATTCTCTTCACCCTCTACCAAAATGTGTCTTACCTACAGCTACTAAAGACGGCACGTGCTAACAATAAATGCTCTAGAAAAAATCCGAGAAAAACCTTACGGAGGCGGGGGGATACCACGCACGTCCATGTTAACCGATTGCAAGGTGTAACTGCAACTATTCTTTTGATTTTTTCACGTGCTAACGAGGCCAAGAGGGCTAATTAGAATAAATATAAGAAATAGGAAATAGGCCGCCATTTTTTAATTAGGTCTTTTCTCGCCCTTTGTTACTCGAGGAAATGCGGTTTTGTCCCGGTGGGGTACTTCCATATGCAAGCTATAACGTATGCATGCCGCGGGAAATGGTATGGTTTTATAGGTACTCAGTTCTTAAATCAAGGGTATCATTTTTTCTACTCAATTGAATGTAAGAAATACGCAAAACAGTACATTGGGAAAACCAAACGCCAACTGAATGAACGTTTTGGGGAACATCGCCGCTCCATCCTCAATCACCACCGTCTTATCAATCCTACTCTTGTTTCAATACATTTTAATCAACCTGGCTACTCTATCAACGACATCCTCCTCATTCCCTTGGAGCTCATCCACAACAACCGCGATTCAGTCAGAAAGGCACGCGAGGCGCATCTTATAGATAAAGCGATGATACTTGATCCTCATGGTATAAATAGACGTGATGAACTTATTAATAAGTGATATTTAGCTTTTTTCTAACCTATCATTTTCTGTTATTCTGTTATATGTCATATTTCAGAAAGTTTTATATGTAACGGTCCCTTTATATCTGTATTCATTTTTTGCCCCTGTAGAAGGTTTGTTTTGCAAACCGAAATATCGGGCAAATCATTCGACTGCTTTTTATTTCATTTCTGTCTCAATCTCTTCTCCTTGCCGTAAGGATCAGTTTGCCGTTTTTACCTATATCGTTTTTGAATTGTGATCCTTGGTTTTAAATTATAGTACCTAAATAACCAGCTAATCGAAAATAATATGGTTATTACGATGGCTTATCAATGAAACTATGCTAAGTCTAGTATTCTATGCCTGATGCTAAACTTTCCATATACAGAAAATAAATAGAACCGACCTGTTCCCACATACACAAATTTTCGTACGGTCGATCCCGACTTTTTAATTTTTAAAAATCGCAGTGGCGTCGGGACGAAATTCGTGGTCGACCGTAGCAATTCGTGGTGCGCCTAAATGGACCGTGACGACACCTGAAAGCCACGGTAGACCACGATTTTTAAAAATTCCAAAATCGTGATCGACCGTACGAAAACTCGTGTATGTGGGAAAGGGGCTTTATATAGGGTGTCAATTAAGAACCATCACGGTGCACACCTATCCCAAATTGACGGGAGTACTCCCACCCCCCCCCCCCCCCCTTCCGGGGGGTATACTCCCACAGCCTGCTTTACACGTGCGCTAAGCTACTAAGTGGAACTTGTTTAAATCGTTTGTGTGACGTGCCCTTATTCCACGGAGCTGACATATTATATAACACGCGTCTTGCCTTTCTCTTCAAGTCTGGTTTCCTTAAAGTGTACGCAAGCGGGTTGACAAGCGATGGGCACAGCCTTAGATAGTGAAGGGTGGTGAAAAGGAGCTCTGGTATTTCAGGATGATTGCGTATTATGAGTTCTAGAATAAAATAAGGCAACCAGAACATCACGTAAAGGACGAGAAGTAACACGCATGTCAGCACAGCTTTTCTTTGCCGCCGTTGCATTTTCTTCTCGTGCTTTGCATACTCGGCTGGGAAGTTTTCCCGCGCGATTCGCTTAAACTGTTTCCTTAGCGACTGCAACATGCCTGCGTCAAGAACGATCATAACAATCAGTGGAATGAAGAAAAACACGGTGAGACAAAATAGGAAGTACGTTGTTTCTTTTTCCTGCTCGAGGGCCAGATCCTCTATAGCCGTATCCATGTTGACATGCAGGGTCCATGAAAGGCGAACTAAAGGGGTTAGACTGATAAACCATGTCACTCCAAGAACTATAAGAACTCTTCTGCAATTGACGATACTATGGTAACGCATGGCACACATTATGTAGATGTAGCGATCGCAGGTCATCACGGTGATGTGTAGTACTGTGGAGATGGAAATAAATTTAAAAAATATAGTGGAACTCAGGCACACGGGAATCCAAAATGTAGTGCTGCAAGCCACGATGAATGGAATACCGACGAATCCCACGAGGAAATCAGACACCGCTAAACTGGCAAGAATGATGTTGCTTGTTGTTCTCAGGCAGGTAAAACAGCTGATGAGGAGAATCACACCACCATTTATCAGCACAATAAACACCATCATAACCATGGCTGGAATCGTATCGAAGGGAATTCCAGAAATTCCAGAAGCTTGGAGCAAGCCCGCCTGGGTCGTGTTATCGGACTCCGTCATATTTTCTCTGCCGTTCTGATAACTCATGTCTTTTGTTTTCCTTTGTTACCGTCCGTTCAATTTTCTATCAGGTGGCTTGATTTACTTGTTTAGAAATCAATCAGATAAAATTTTCACTGACTGTTATAAAGCAGTTTCAGTTGAAAGGTGCCTCTGTCTCTTGAGGGAATCGAATCAGTTGTGGTTCAGTGTCTCTCTGTAAATGAAAATAGAATAATAGCTACAGATTAGTGTATGCACCAAAAACGTAATTGCGATATGTCAGGATTAACGACTTCGTAATTAAAACAATAATTAATTGCATGTGCCTTACCACACGCTAAAAACAGGTGTGTTTGTTTATCAATATGCCTATTCCTCAAAAACTGTGAAAAGTTTATTTTGAGTGATAACAAGTTTTAAACCATTTTATTGCCAAATGCCACCAACTGAAATATAAAAGAGCAAAACAGAATTAGCAGTTTGGATAAAAGGCGTAATATATATAGATAGGCTGAGCCTAAGAGTGTAGACTACGAGTAGTCTCGCCTTTCTCGCGTGGGGTGATTTTCACGCGCGCTCGCGTTTCGCTCGCTCTACTATCCCTGAGGGAAAAGGAGGGACTACTCGTAGTCTACTAAGAGCGTCGCTATCTGAACAAGCTTAACTAAGGTGAAAGGTCGGAAGCACAAGAATTAAGATTGACGACCGGGCTATTTTTCAATTTTAAAAATTCTCAAAAACAGTATTACGCGACCGTCTGCACAGTACATTTAGACCGTACAAAAGTTCACAAAACAACTTTTTTTCCGTCTACAATAACTAGTACGACTACTTTCCGAATAAAATACAGATGTTGCTTGTCAAAAATTGCCCGAGAAACTGATTTGGAAATCAAAATTGCAAAAATACACAAACATATTTGCATAAGGCGGCGCGAGTGAAGATAGAACTATAAAATCGCTTTTCAATCTTTTCAATGAATGAACAAACACATAAAATGGACAACACAATCTTCTTTCGAAACATTTTATTCAAATCTCCATTAGCTTATGTTTAAAAGCAAAACGCGTACCATTTAAAGCGCATCGAGTTCGAGCTCCCTTCGATGAAATTCAAGAAATCGATTCAACTGAATTTAAGCACGTTTTAAAAACAACTCTAAAAGCTAAAGTTCAAAACTCAACCAATTGGCCACTCCGAAAAATACCATAACACTCTTTTATGCACAGGCTCAGCCTCACCGGGGTGTGATTATTTAAGGACGTTCGCGCGAAAATCTTCTAACATTGATTTTTTGCTACAGCAAGGTTATGAGTTGTTTGTGTCAGAAATGCAAAAAAATGAGGGGGTCACCGACTTCGTTTCCGAGATAAGATATCTGAAAGGCGACCCTAATTTTGAAAAATTGGTCTTCCTTACGGGATGAGACCCCAATGTCTGTTAGTCGAAAAATATTGCAAATAAATTTCTAAAATGCAACTTTTTTTCCCAAATTTTATGCGAGTAGGTTTGTTTAGCAAATTCATTCAACTGGTGACGTTTTTTAAAGTAAATTTAATCTTTAAAGAACAGTATTTGCAAACTCTGACAGCCGCAAAATTGACAGGATTCGATGTCGCGCGGGTAGAAAAATGGAAAAAAATTAAACTTCCTACATTGATTTTTAGTTCATTTTTTCACAATCTGTCGAGAAGTAGCAAAGAAAATTATCTATCAAAAAAAAATTGGGGGTCACCGACCATCCAAGCGAGTTAAATCTAAGCAAAGTTAACGCATCGACTACCAGTCCTTTATGTGCTTAGATTTCTTCTCTTGCGCGCGCGCTCGTGCATGATGTAGCATGGCGTTGCGACATGAATTGCGTGCGCAGTAAGGATGCGCATAAACAATTAGCGCGAACGTCCTTAAGTCTCCTTTGTTAGAATGACACAATGGAATTCAGAGTACATGTAGGAATACAAATGTGTACCGTAGGCTTACATCAAGCACCACCCAAACCTGCACTTTAAGGAGTATTATGGTATTTTTAATAGTTTCTGGAGTCGGCAATAGTTTCGTCGTGTTTTTTGTGGGTTGTGATTGGTGTATTTCGATCCAGTTTGTCAGTTTGGTTTCAGAGGTCCAATGTTTGTCGCCATAATTACGATTGACGGCAGCGAAAAACGCAATCCTTAGTTGGGCTTCAAACTTCAGAGTTCTCGTGTTATCGAAAGGCGCAGTAAGGTAGATCAGTGGTTTTCAACGGCGTTAAAATAAAGAACATAATAACTTTTAGCCGTGCCACAAGCTGAAATTTTCAAGAGTAAAATAAAATGTTAATCCTCTGTATGTCGCCAAAAGAAGTGCAGCCAATGTCTTTCGATTGTTTTAATTTTGCTAACAAGAGGCTACGCGTAGCCTATACTCGCGCCGGTCAAAATACCGGTGATTTCTAACAGATATAGTCCCGAACATTATGAATCGAAGGGAATTCTAGGGCTGTTTGTCGATGAAGGTGCCTTGACAGCAACAATTTCTATGCGTGATGTACGTTATTCGAGGGCAAACACTTACGTAAAACAGCAACAAACAATAAAACCCAAATTTGTTTCGCTTTTGCCGATCACACCGAACCCCAAGTATCGTGGGCTCAAAATTTTCTCGCAGTGAATGCGTGCGGCCTGGCGCACAATACTGGTGATCACGGCCGTAACACCGTGCATACGCACGAAATCGTTGTTTCAATTCATGCTCGATATTTGTGCATAAGCCACAGGGAGCAGAGGAGCCAAATTTGACCTTTATGCGTTCGATCTTCGATCTGTTGTTTACGAGTCTGTTTTCCAGCGGACCCCAAGCGTCATCGGAGCTTTGCGTTGGGTAACCGCAGATTGCTGACTGTGGGCGCCACAAAATCGTTACGCAGCAATAAGAGAGACAAGGGAGGAAACAGATTTAAGCCTAATTTTTGATCCCCGATTACTCGCTTTTGATTCAATGAAAAGTTCTGATTTTCGGCATGTAGCTTTATATGGACAGTCTCTGGACAGTTTTTCAACAATTTCGATGAAGTGATCCATTAAACAGTTCTTTCGGTGATCGGTCTTTATGGCGTTCAAAGTTGACTTTCGTAGGATGTGGACCGCAACATACTGGTGACGGAAATACGTCACACGAGAGGTGTGCGCATGACCGGAAGCCTTTGGCATAAGTTTATTCATCTGAACATGTCAGCGTCTTTTCTACGAAAACATGCCATCTTTTCCGGAATATCTTCCATCAGTGCCATTCGGTGATTGTTTTTGTCCGCTAGGTGAATATTTGAATGATGTGAATATTGCAAAGGTCTGCGAAGGAACAGGCAAGCTCGATAAAATGTAAGGACGTGGTGGAATTCGAATCCTTGTGGAATCAAGGCATGTCTGATGCAAGGTGAGAAGTTTTCACGCCTCTTGTGGTCCGTCTAATGTCAAGCTGATTGAAACTTCTGTTAAAACCCATACGATTGTTTAGGCTAAGCTATAGATGAATTCAGGGCCACGTCTTTGCGTTGACACTTAAGAAAAATATTACCTGCGACTAGCACTGTATACGTTCTGAGTTTCTTCGCATGCAATCAGCTTCACTAGACGACATTATAAGATTTTCCTCATTCGCAACACGTTTCATTTTAAATCTCCCCCCGCTCCGATCAGCTGCCGTGTTGTTTTGAATTTTGAACGGTTGGCGTAACTTCCGTTTTATTGACGGAATGTCACTTTCGGAGTTTTTACTTCCCTCACCAGTACATGTATGTTGCGGTTTACATCCAACGAATCACGTGGTACTATGTTTCTTCCCTTGTCTCTTTTTCTTTTCGGCACTTCGTGCCTCGCTCGGAAAGCTTACTCTTTCCGGAAAGCACCGATTACGCTTTCCGGAAAGCGCCGATTACGCTTGGGGTCCCGCTGGGGGAAAAACTCGAAAACAACAGATCGAATAACGCAAGACACAGCGCGCGTATAAAGCTCAAAGATCGAACGCGTATTAGGTCAAATTTGGCTCCTCTGCTCCCTGTGCATAAGCACGCATAGAAATCAGAAAGGCACGATTTAGGCTCGAATTATGCACGATTTAGGCACGAATTAAGCACGATGTAGGCACGAATTAGGCACGATTTAGGCACGATTTAGGAACGATTTAGGAACGATTTAGACGCGATTTAGGCACGATTTAGGCACGAATTGGGCACGATGTAGACACGATTTAAGCACGATTTACGGATTTAGACACGGCTCTGATCATGTTTTCTGGGACACAGTACCCCACCGGATTCGGATGTAAATGTGAATGACCGAAAAGTCTGAAAAGACACGAGCTTACACCAGATAAAGGTAAAAAAAAAATTATCTTCACATAGTAAAATAAGAAAAAAATCGACCGGTCTCTGGGCTTTAGGTAATGTTTAGGCACACTCAGGCACAATTTAGGCACGTTCAAGGCGCGGTTTAGGCACAAACTAGGCACGATTTAGGCACGATTTAGGCACGATTTAGGCATGATTTAGGCACGATTAAGGCATGATTTAGGCACGATTTGGGCACAATTTACGCACAACTGTTTGTGCCATGGCACGCCAGGATGCCTGTAATCCATGCCAATGCCCGGTAAAAAGCGTTTATGCGGTTTAAAAACGGCAGTCTAACTTCGTAAATTTCATTCAATTTTTATACATGCTATGTTATTTCTGTATAACTTACACAATTAAAAAGCTGATTTTAGGAACATTTAAAATGTACACTTTTTTTAACTACATTTCTTCTGGGAACTAACGTGGAAACAACTTATAAAATGCACGTCATGACAGCTAGTAGGAATAATTACTTTTTGCATGGTTTTTCCTTTGAAACGAAAGAGTTACCTACCCGGCTAGCTGGATATGAAATGCTGGTAATACATTGTAAACATGACCGACTAACTTTTACCTTGTATTTTAAGTGGTCAGTGTCCAAGCTTACCACTTTGGCTTAAAGGAGCTATGTCATGGTCATTTTGAGGTTTTCGGGTCAAAACCGTCGCAAATTGAAACTAAGTAACTTTGTCGAACACGAAATGCTTAAAGAACACTAACAGGAAGATATCAAGTGAATTTTAGCAGAGAAAATAAACCATAATCGGAGTTTTAGCGAATTTTCTAAGACACAAGCGATAAACTTGAAAAAATTGGCCCAATTTTTTCAAGATGCAATCCATTTCCATCCTGGCCATCTGCAGCCCAAGACACTTATTTTTACTTTTAGAGCACTAGTAGAATAATTTTAAACAAAACTGGATTCTTATTTTTGGAATTTCACTGATATAAAGATGTATTTTGGCTTTTTAAAGTAACGCTAAAAATGGTGACATAGCCCCTTTAAAAGCTATATACGCTTGACAATGTATGATGTCCACCTTATGGTTGTGTGCTTGTTAAGCCGCTACATGTGCGTCGCAACGGATTTTTAAACCAAGAAGTTGCTAGATATAACGCTTCATGACAACCAGTGAATCTTTGTACAGATAAAAAAGAACTAATAATTAAATATTTGAGTGACGAGAATAATAGGATGTGCGTATGTGAGCTAATTTAAATGTTTTGACAAACACCGGAAATTAGCGCGTTTCAAAGACAAACGATTATTAAAAGCAAACAATTAGAATAGGGGTATGTAGATTCGCCGATCTGTTTCATTTTGATAGCCAAATAGGTCGATCCGCAAACATTTAAGCTCAAATCCCAATCCTCAAATTATATGTGAACCTTTGAGACGTAATAAAAATCTCCTGACTTGAATTCTTGTAAATACCGTGTATGGGATTATTTATTTTTTTGTAGAAAAAAGGTCTTCTTGAGTTTTTTAATTTCCGAGGCATTACGAGCGAATGTCGGCAAAATATTTAAGCACGTCGTTGACCGTACGCGTACGTGATCTCGGCTGTAATGAAAACAAAGGAGCAACATGTCTGTCTCCGAACTATATAAAAAGAAAAATCCAAAATCTGGACCCCAAAAAACGAGATAAATCCGTGATCCGCTGTATAGGTGGTTTCCATTCCATTTCATTTTCTGAGGATTTGAAAGACAAAAGCGCAGCGGTCATGCTGGTGGATGGAACAAAAGAAAGTAATAGAAGATTATAGAACCTAATGAGAAATCTTTTGTTTTGTACCTCCAGCGTGACGTCAGCTGAAAACGTCCTATTGGTAGGATCTACAAATCAGTTAAATTTTTTTCTCTGAATCCTAAATCCGGGCAAAATTATTTACAAATCCGCCGATCCGTTGACGTAGGAATCAAGAGACTGGTGAATCGCTCGTAGTCTGATTAGTAAATTGGCGGAAAAGAACTGGAGCAAGTCTGAATAGAGAGTAAGGCAACCTCGTCCCCAGTATGTATCTGTTCTTCCCGTATTCTGGGAACGAGGTTAAGAGTGAGACTGGTAATTTGACGTAACGTTGCAAGCTGAACATTAAATAGTCCACAATACGAGTCACAGTTACTTGCAACGCTTGGCTCAAGGTCAAAATTCACCATCCAATGTGCGTGGCTCTCCTTCCTCCTCAGTGTTGAGTCAAACTGCTTTTAACATCGCAGGTCTTGGCATAAACGTTAAAATAACATAGATATGTATGGAGATATTTAGGGAATTTTACGAGATATTTAGAGCTTTTTTGGAGAATTACTGAAACATATTTAGGCAATTTTTCGAGATATTTGTATCTAAGCTTGAACATGCCTTTTCATGGATAGAATTATGCAAAATCGCTCTTAGACGTGTCCTACCGTCTAACAAAGGAGACTTGAATAATTACATCCCGGTGAGGCTGAGCCTGCACATAAAAGATTATTATGGTATTTTTCGAAATAGGCCATTCAAATGAAACCTCTTTAGTTTTACATTGTACTATTTGTTTTTCAATATTTGATGAGATGAAATTTATGGGATTTTTCTTGAAGTTTTTTTTTCACTTACTAAATAACGCTGATTTTTTTATACTGGTTACGTTATAAGTAACCAAAATACTGGTATTATCATTTTTATTCAGTATCCTTTCAACCGTGAATCCCTTAAGTGACCTTAATGCGTAAACATGACTAATGCTTTCACTCGTGTAACATGATAAGCCAAATTGTTCTCAAAGAATTGTGAAGTCGAACATAAGAAATATTACAGCTCTTTATCTAAACAGCAACAGGGTGATCAAATTCACTTCAGGATTTAGTCTTCATACGCAAACGTATAAATTACATTCACCTCGCACAAAAAAATATATAGAAACCCATAGTACTTAGTATTTAGTACTGCTAAATAACTTTCCATTTGGAATCATGAAAGTTAGAATCGTCTTGCACTGCACGGTGAAAAGTACGGCTCAGTAGAGTCATTTGAAGGCAAACATCGCAGATTTAAACACAACAAGTTGCCTCCGTCAATAATCACCTTGGCACACATTACAAAATAATAATTCACTCTAAGGACAATAACAAAAAATAGGATTAAAAGAACAGCTTACATTTTAGAATGAAGGGGTTCCGAGTCCGTTCTGCGTTGAAACGCGGCACAAGGTCTTCGAGTATTTCTTAGTCTTGTGTACGCTTTTTGTTGAAATAATATACCCACTCAGACTTGTTTTCGTATGGCAAGAACAGAATGGACACAAGTTCGGCATTATTAAGTAACTTAAGGGCGGTGCTATATTAGGATATACTTGCAATTAAAATATACCCGCCAGGCAAATCAATTAATAATCCATACACTTTTAAACAGATATTATAAACCTATACTAAAACACAATGTACTGCCATTCTAGAAAAAAAATCAGTGGAAAACTTTTACTTTGTACTGTCAATCCACAAAGAGCAAATAGTTGACTAATCCCAGATCAAAGTGCACAAATCAAGCCGAGGATTGTGCAAAACATTACAACACACACATTGAGGGTCACAAATTTCAATCGTGTTTAATACAGTCGCAGTTCGCATATTCACAACAATTATTATATCTGATTCAGCAGGCTTTTGTCAACAAACTTTAATAACAGACAGCTTTATTTTTAGTGAGTGATTTCTGTGTTTGAGTAACACTGAATAAATTATGTATTAACTATTAAAACTACTCTAAACATCCGTCCATTATCATGGAACCTTTTTATTTCTCGAACTGTCTCGCTTTTATTGACTGCAAAGCTAATTAATTTTGTCGACAGCAATTGATTTTGGTCGCGACTTTGTCACGGAAAAGAAAAATGTATATGGCTGTGCACGTAGTCTGTTCGCAGACTTTTCCTTTTTCGCGCGTTCGCTTCGCTCGCGCTAAGCTGAAAAATAAATCGCTCTGTAGACAGACTACTGTGCACGAAACAGCAGCCTAGCTCCAATGTGTTTAGAAACATAAGTTAAGCCTGTCATTTTTATGTGCTTAACGGGCGTCATTATACATCATTATTTTAATAACACGAACGTTGATTCAATGACTAAGCGTTTGTCATGAGGCTGTTTCAATCTGAACACGGCTTTTTGTTGTAAGTACCCGTGCCTAAAATTGGGCACGATGCTAGGGCACGGGTACAATGTGGAGACCTGGGGCCGTATTCACGAAATCCTACCTAAGATATATCTTAAGATATAACTTAAGAGAAAATTTAGGAGCTTCTTAAGATATGTCCTAAGTGCTATTCACGAACGATATCTTATGACCATCCTAAGGTAAGCGTAACTTAGCAGTCTCCTAAGTTTAATGGTCGCGGGCAGTTATCGATTAGTAAAAGTAAACCAATCAGAAACAGTTTATATGGCGCGATCTTATGAATAATAAGTTATGAAAATTACATGAATGAATATTTTGTATTGTGTAAATTGTTGTTGTAATCACAATGACGATACAATAATCTTTATTTCATCTCGAATTTAAGATAGCAAAACCGTGATAATATATCTTCGTTCATGGTCAGTAGCGAAAGCAACAAACAAATCCATCATCATTTTAATAGGGTCTACTTCGATATTTCTTGTACAAGGGTTTATTTTTACGAAAAACGGAAATATAACTCTGCAAATTAAGAGAAAGAAATGTGGAACCCGTTAATGACACGAAGGCTTATATAAAACCAACCGTGTTGTTTGACATCACTAGAAAATATTTAATTTTTCTTAGCAATATAATGCTTTAAAATGTTTATGTAATCGGTAACTATTGTGATACACAATAATCACGCTGAAAATCGACGTAAAACTCGTTAACAATCGAATTTAACCTCCACATGTTTTAATAAGTTAGGAAGTCAATTTTGACCTCCTAAGTTTAGGAGAAAAATTAAGACATATCTTAAGTTAGGAGGTCTTCGTGAATACCAGTTATCTCCTAAGTTATAGTTTAGGAGGCTCTTTCGACTTAGGATGCTTTTGTGAATACGGCCCCTGATACCCAGGCACTGATATCCCCAGGCTGCACATAATTCTCTCAATGGCGACACACCTTACCCATGAACCCTTTCTTTTAGTTGTTATTTTACAAAAAATAGTGAAAATGTTTGAATTGAAGCCGATTAATTATCCACTGAAAGAAAATGGCAAAACGTTGTAATTGCACGATGTTTGCTAAGTTCTGTGACTCTCTTTATCGTTTCTGTTTTCTCTTGAGTTTCGTAAAAGCATAAACAAACTGTAATAAACTGATTTATAGAGTTATGATATAAATACACAGCGGGTTCGCTTTAATATTAACAGAAGTTTATAGTTACTGACAGAAAGCAAGATCCTGGGCACCGAACGCGAGGTAGGTACTTCATGTAAGCCTACGTATAATGTCTCGCGAACAGAGTATGAAGTCTGAACAACACCCATTTTTGTGCCGGTACCCGGGCACGGAGCCTGGGCACCAAATGTAAACACTGCCTTAGCTTACACATTGGCCAAGTTATCTCTCGTAGTTTCTTGAAAATCGTGCTTTAAATGAAATATGTTAACTTTGTGTAAAAAAAAAACAGAAAACAAACAAACAATAATGCAAGATGAGGAATTCAGAAATCCGTTAAATTTTGGAACATAAATTTATGTTTCTAATCGGCACTGTTCTTCCACACGGAATCAATGTTCTGACTGTTTCCGCTTGCTACTCGTTTCTTTTTCTTTCTTCTCGGCTGTACTTTTTTGTTTGGTTTTATATTTTGGCCGAGAAATATTATTTCGTTTTCCAAATGAATCAACTTTCATTTATAAACTTAAATACACACTTGTGTAAATACTGTCTTTGACGAGTCTAATTTATATGAATTATAATAATTGTTAAACTATCGGAAGTTATGTCTTAGCAAAGAATCTTTTTAAGAGAAAATGCTTCAAAAACCTTTTAGGTATAGTAAATCATATTTCATATTAAGATTATTAAAAAAAATTAATGTTTTCGATTCGCATATCTTTAGCAAAATATTTTGGCGACTACAATTTACTGAAATTGAGCAAGTTATGGCATTGTGTCTTCGGCATTCTTAGGTGAACATGTAAATTTGATTATAGATATATTTTTCTTGGGTTTAAAACTAATTTTTCGCCATTAATGGCAAGATAAATACACGTTTTCGTGTTGTTACTAAGGAAATTCCGGCCACCCGCTTAAAGTCCATCAGAATAGAAGGAGATAAGATAGATTATTGACAATATTGTTTACCTTGTCCAAGAGACTCTTCAATTGAAAACTTGTCACGTTTTGGTGAAAGAGAGGGTTTTCTAGAATAATAATGTCAGCCACAATTATTGAAAGGAAATTGCCAGTTAAAAAATGACGATAGAAAATGAAGGAAGGTAATGGAATAATCATCGTTACTCAAAACAAATATATTTATTTACGTAAAACACTTGGTCCACTTGGGGCGCTCAACTTGAAATCCGGAGTTCAAGTTCAAGTTCAATAGATCCGAGTTCTACTCGTCAGCCACGCTTGTAAATAGCCAACTGGCCTGCCTCCTGCCAGTTGGGACTTGAATTATTTGTGTCTGATATTGAATCGTATAACTGACACTTCCGAGTGTAAATATAGGAAGAACAAGAAGCACAGGACCGCGAACGAAAATGCTGCTGGAATGCGGTTGCATTTTGGCTTTCACTTTGCGCTCTATCATGTCGTTGTCGGCGTTAAATGTTCTACGTAGCCTCAGCTTTGCCTACTTTGTTTGTAAATATAGGACCTTGTTTTATTATTTCTATCATTTTTTTTACATCTCTACCGCCCATAACTGATGTCGGGAAAGATCTAGCCCGCGTATTTGGTTAGATTATTCGCCCTTAATTTTTCAAGTTGCATGTCATTTCCATCCTAGCCGCCCGCAGTCTAATATATTTTATCTTTTAGTTTTAGTTCCCCTTTGTGAAATATAGTTATCTTTAACGAGACTGGACCATTAGTTTAGCGGGTTTCATTTGATACAGACGTGTCTTGACTGTCCAAAATGATCTGATACTCAAAATTAATGACAATTTTAGACTCTAAAGTTCTTTGAAATCATCAGGGTTTGAGTTCACGGTCGTGCGGGTAAATGGAGTTCTCGTTCATTTCTATCTCTATTGTAATCAAATTGCGTTGACACTCAACAGTGTCGGGATCGATGTTTTTCTTGAAACTTTTGAACATTATTTTTCTCTGATTTTCTTTTTTTTCCACTTAGCGTATATTTTTCTCTTTTAGCTCGTGAACACGCGAAACGCTTAACGAGTTATAGCAAACGGTATTGAGCCCGCTTTATGTAATGGTCACTTGCTTTACCCATGAGGAAGGCGTTGTAGGGAAGGTAGCGTGGAGAGTTGGACGAAGGTTTAAATCCTATGGTATGACCATTTAAATAAAACCTCTTCGGCAGTAGTTTCGCATGGTACCGTTTGTTTTTCAATATTTTACAAAATGAAATTTGGGATTTTATTTAATTTTAATATTTGGCCCAAAAATCAAAATTCAAGCTGTGGTACTGTCCTTTGTGCGTTATGAAGTAAGTATTTAGTAAACTCTATTTAGGCAGGGTGACCCAATGCATTCAGCTCAAAGGTTGTTATCAATACACCTTAGAGCAGTTTTCAATTGACTGTCGAAAGTAATTACACAATTGCTTTGGTTTTGCATTGCTACGCTTTGTGATTGGCTAAAAAATCTCGCTCCATTTTCTCGACCAATCAGAAGTAAAACCAAAACCAATCGTGGCTTTCTCGCACGCGTTTTCCCGCGCTTGGCGCCGGCGACATGTAATTGCTTCGAGCTCTGATTGGTCCATTGGATTGTTTACGACTGCTGTGATTGGTCAGAGTAATTACTTTGGTTTTGGTTTTACGACACTCAATTGAAAACTGCTCTATTCCAAAATGGCGGCCATTTTATTTTTCTTTTATATCCATGTAAATAGACCAATTCCGATATATTAAAATTCATACTTGGCTCCGAGGCTTAGGGGAATGAAACAAAAGAAATCACATCGAGGTTCAGGTATGAATAATGTATTTCTTTTGTTTTATTCCCCTAAGCCTCGGAGCCAAGTATGAATTTTAATATATCGGAATTGGTCTATTAGCCCGCTTGGCCTCATCAACATGTGCAAAATACAGAAGAATTTTCAAGCGAAAATGAGGCCGAAAGGGCTAGTTAACATGCATATAAAAGAATAATAAATTGGCCGCCATTTTGGAATAAGGTGTATAGGGTCCTTGCATCTAAACATACATAATAAGGTAGTTTTTTATTCTCCTTCAGTCGGTCGGGAGATCGGGAGGTCGGTCGTTGCCGAACATATCAACCAACCGGACCACAATTAAATAAACATCATGTCGGTGTCGGTGACAAAGAAAGTCATGGGAACAACCGCCACGCGAAAGAGGAAAGAAACGAGGCTAATCTTTCAACACAAGATCTTGGCGCCTCATGGAATTAACATTGAATTTAAATTCTATATTTACCATGAGATAACATTAGCTTCAATTTGCATTCTCTGTCGCATTTTAATATGTGTGCCAAGCGCGGGCTCGAATTCGCTTAGCGTACACATAACATATGTGAGCACGAGCGTTGTCTCGTGAGAACACAAACACTGATGAAGGGTTTATCCCCGAAACGTCTAACTGTATTTGCAACAGTTTTTCAGCACTCGATCTTAACAAACAACTACCAATATAGATGTAGAATTATACCTAACGTGTGACTATTTAATATAAAGCATTAATTATATATGCTTCGTTGTATACTTTTAGTCCGGATGAAGTCCTTCAGAATATACGAGCATTTTTTTATTAAAAATGAAAATGAAAGAAATTGATTTATTGTTTTTGTTTTAGATATTATGTTTATTTAATATATTTTTTTCAGTTTTGGTCTTACTTCTAGAACGTTCGGATATTTACGTATCATTTATCCACTTAAAAATAGGCAGTCACTCAATTATATCAGTTCAGAGCCAAGGAAGGAAAAAAGTAAAGTTTCTCGAACATTATTATATATTCTGTTTGCGTCATACTTCATTCCGGCTGAGAATAATAACAGAATGGACAAAACGTCTCAGTTAAATAAAAATTCCTGAAGCAAAGTAATTCCGCCTACGTCTGCTTTCTAAGAAAATCATAACTTCGCAGAAGAAACCAATAGACCAATCACGCTAGCATGGCATGAAAATATATTTAGTTTATTGGGGAAAAGAGCCCAGCATCAAATTCAGCATATCGATATTAGTAAAACTACAAAGTTTTGTAAAGATTACTAGAAAACCGACGAAGATATGAAGTTTTGAAACTGAGCATTTTTACAAAGAAATGTATGGTGGACGGGCATAGAGTGCCCGTCCAGCCTCGTTTCCGTTTTTTTCCCATACATTTCTTTGTAAAAATTAGGCCAGAGTACTAAGTTTCAAAAGTTCATATCTCCGTCAGTGTACGAGCAATCTTTACGAAACTTTACAGTTTTACTAATATTGATGTGCTGAATTTGATACTGGACTCTTTTTTCCATTAAATTAAATATATTTTCATGCCATGCTAGCGTGATATTGGTGTATTCTGTTTGCCTTTCTTGATGAATAATGTGATCGGAAGCAGAATGAAAATTCCGTTTATTCCGAAAACAGTATATCTGATGTAGAACACGATCACCGTCTATTATAAATGCATCCCATACACCCTTTCTGGTGAAATTTAGAGAAAGAAAAAAACTTTCTTTCTCTACTATTTAGCGAGTCGAACTAACAAGCACGAACAACGTTTGGAGTTTTCAATCGTTACTTTCCAAATAAATTTAACCGTTTAACACAACCACTCTATATACGTAATGAATGTGTTACCCCAGTAGACAGATCTCGATTTTTCTGTTTCTCTCAGGATAAGCTTCCATATATATAGCATAATATGGTTCAATTTGCAGTGTTTTGCGGAAAGTCGATAAAATATTTTTATTTACCATAAACTGACCTTTCCCAAATACGACACTATTTTTATGGTCAATTAGTGATCGTGTAAAAGAGTCTCACTACAAAACTATTATCATCCATCCATTGACCATCGCAACGGTCCCAGACAGTTAAGGAAACAAAAACAAAAAATGACGTATTTTTTTTAAATTTTTCTCCTCTTTTGGTTTAAAATTGGCGCGTTTTTTCACCTTTTAACATGAACAAAGCATGGATAAATTGCTATCGACACTAAATTTTAAAATGCTCCTAAATTCTGGTATATGTTCGCTTTCTTTTGTACTAACAGTGAGATCGGATGGTTACCTGCGTCTTTTGATAAATAATTTCCTAATAAATCTCTGCATTTTGTAAAAGAAAAAATGTTGTGTGCTAACCGTATTTAGGTACAGCTTTGCATGACTTACAATTTCCTTTTCATATAACCAAATATCACTTCTTAAATAAACGACAACTGTATCAACTTAATATCAACAACTGAAAGAGACCCGCTGTTCAGTAGTCAAACGTTTGAATTCTGTTTGACAGAAGATTTTCGCGGAAATGTCCTTAATCACCTGAATTCCGCATAAACATTTAAAAAATACCACAATACTTGATGTTTTAACTCATTTTACCCTTTCACTCTCAGAGTCAATTATAGAGACATGAAGTGTAGTTCTAATTTTTGAGTCTATTTATGAAATCCTATGGCGAGGCCATTCAAATGAAACCTCTTCAGCAGTACTTGCATGGTACCATTTGTTCTAACTTTTGAGTCTGTTGATGAAATCCTATGGTGTGACCATTCAAATGAAACCTCTTCAGCAGTACTTGCATGGTACCATTTGTTCTAACTTTTGAGTCTATTGATGAAATCCTATGGTGTGACCATTCAAATGAAACCTCTTCAGCAGTACTTGCATGGTACCATTTGTTCTAACTTTTGAGTCTGTTGATGAAATCCTATGGTGTGACCATTCACATGAAACCTCTTCAGCAGTACTTTTCCATGGTACCATTTGTTCTAACTTTTGAGTTTGTGGAAGAAATCCTATGGTGTGACCATTCAAATGAAACCTCTTCGACAGTCCTTTTGAATGGTATCATTTGTTTTTTTAATATTTTACAAAATGAAATTTGGGATTTTTCGTGAATTTCGATATTTGGAAGTTAAAGGGTTTAATCAAATCTTATGCCGGGAAAACTCCCTCTCTGTTTTTTTCTTCCGGTGACTGGAGCACATTCAAACCGACTTAAATTCTACATATAAAGTTTTATAAGTTTTCTTACCTTTTCCAATAAAAAACAGGCAATGATACCTCTGTGTTCCGTTACTTTTCGATGCTCTACCGCATTTGTTCAATCAGAGCAATGAGCAGATGACAAATATTTAGCCTGTGTAGCTGGCAATGTTGTTTACGAAAATAACATCTTAGCGGCGTGAGAAAAAAAGGGTCGGAACTGAGTCGCTTTACCGCTTTTTAATAGTATTACATATATTGTGCTCTTGCACAAAAAAATGTCGTTTGTTATGCGTGATGATACATGTCGATAACATACTACGAATATTTCACCTCTGACTCAAATGATACCATTTTTTAGCAAACACTCCGCGAGACGAAGCCTGTTAAGGAGTAGAAGTTGAGGCATTTACGGCCTTTATGGCCGTTTGCCTGCGTCATGTTGTAACCTTACTTATTGAATTCTTTAGGTCGGGTCGGATGGTAATATTTATGGTTGATCTCGCTCATGTTGGATGGACTTCGCTACGCTCGGCGGGTCATAACCTTGAGCCAAATATCAAGTTTTGTTGATGGTAATATTCTAGAAAGGACAAGAAACGTTTAGCGATGCGCGCAAACTTGCGGTGGAGCTGCAATAATGACCCGAAAGTAATTAAATGATAAAGTTGTATGACTATCAAACAAAAGGCAAAAAAGAAAAAAAAAACTATAAAAGCCAATGTAAACGTATAGGCTAACTTATATTATTAATTCGTATACAAGACTACAAGAGTAATGTTATAAAGAACCCAAAGTAAATCCTAACGCAAACATCAAAACAGTTTCAATGAGAACAGAATAACTCATTCAAATATGCCAAATATGCAAGTAATGGCCGCCGCACACTAGCCGATTTTTCGTCAGCCGACAAAAAATCTTAACTTGTCGCTGGTGCGCGGCGAATTCAGACAAGCGTACAACAAGATCGGACCGTGTCCGGTGTTATCTGGCAGTGCTAGATCTCAGATTAATTTGATCCCGATAAAAAAAATCGTCGTTCTAAGACAAAAAACCGGCTACTGTGCGGCGGCCTTTAGGGAGAAGTAGAGATTCTAGCAATTTCAACATGTATGTTTCATTCGCTGATGTATTGAACATTTCCGTTCTCGCGATCAAGTGATTAACAGTATTGATTATTAATGCCTACGCACCTGTTTCGGCATTTATATTTAAACGCATAATATTTTATATTTTTCCGTCGGATTCTGTGTCATTCTGGAAAGCCAAACTATTTTTATGAGATTCAAAGTCGAGACAGAATCTCACATTGAGAATGATATATTTTTCAAGAAAATCTGAGTGCATATGTTTGAAGACAAAATGAAGGCATCATGACCATGTTTAAAATCCTTCAAATATGTTCAGTTCACATTATTCACAAAATTGCTTTTCAGTAAACTCCGCCGCTGCCTTTGTTTTTTTTTTTAATAAAACTTGTATCGATACCACATAGAAACATAGTTGATAAATAATTCTTCAAACAAAAAGAAAGGAAAGAGAAAAGAAAAAATAGAAATTGTCATCATATTTTAACCGTAGTTACGCTTTTTCAATTTGTAAACAAATTTAGCGAATAATAAATTGCTGGGGCCGTAATCACGAAATCCTACCTAAGATATATCTTAAGATATAACAAGAGAAAATTTAGGAGCTTCCTAAGATATATGTCCCAAGTGCTATTCACGAACGATGTCTTATGATCATCCTAAGGTAAGCGTAACTTAGCAGTCTCCTATAAGTTTAATGGTCGCGGCAGTTATCGATTAGTGAAAGTAAACCAATCAGAGATAGTTTATATGGCGCGCTCTTATGAATAGTAATTAAGTTTAGAAAATTACATGAATGAATATTTTGTATTGCGAAAATTGTTGTTACAATGACAACACAATAACCTTTATTTTATCTCGAATTTAAGAAACTGATAATAGCGGAGCACTCGCCGGGCCGAAGGCCTGGCTGCGCAGCCCCATACTCATAGAACCCATGCCCGTCATTTTTCATGGTCATGGCTAGCGGAATGTTTCGCGGGCGCGTTGTGTGCCCGCCGTGTGCCGTACGAAATCTGTGCCGTACGCCGTACCCGCCGTACGCGTTGGGCTAGCTCGCGGGCGCGTATAACTTCGCAAAACATGCGCGCGTGACGTCATCAACATCCCGGATCTTTGAGGCTTTGTTTTACGCGCGGCTACACAGCCGTCAGCTCGGTAAACATGTTTTAAAAAGTTTGGATCTTTCGCTGGTCAGTGTTCAGCGGAGAAGTAAAGTCGTTATTTCCTTGTATTTTTTCCCGGTTTGCTACTCAAGACAGGGATACTAATTAAGGGATACTCAGAAGCCGCTTTAGTAGAAAACCTAACCCTAACCCTAACCCTAACCCTAACCCTAACCCTAACCCTAACCCTAACCCTGGGATAAAATCTTGCTTCGAGGAACTTCATATGTTTTTCAATGTGGGGAGATATGTTTGTTTTTATTACGGATTTCAGAACCAAAGGAGCGTAGATTTAGAGAATTAACAAGCAAGCGAGGGACTCAAAGGTAAACTGAACAGATTACATTTTTGGATGGGAATTTATGTTGATATCAATTTGTGATTGACTTTTTCTTTGTGTTCTTGTGTAGTTTTGGAGAATTAATTTAATTAAAGCGAGCTTAACTTCAGTTGTATCGATTTCTTGAATTTCATCGAAGGCAGCTTGATGCGCTATATTAAAATGGTACGCGTTTTGCTTTTAAACGTAAACTAATGGAGATTTGAATCAAATTTGTCGAAAGAAGATTGTGTTGTCCATTTTTATGTGTTTGTTCATTCATTACATAGATTGAAAAGCGATTTTATGGCAACAAAACAAGACTTAGACTTTACTCGCGTCGCCTTATGCAAATATTTTTGTGTATTTTTGCAATTTTGATTTCCAAATCAGTTTCTCGAGCAATTTTAGGCAAACAACAACTGTATTTTATTCGGAAAGTAGTCGTACTTTTGTACGGTCTAAATGTACTGTGCAGACTGTCGGGTAAATAAGCCTCAAGTCATCTTATTGTTTTTGAGAATTGCTAAAACTGAAAAATAGCCCGGTCGTCAATTTTAATTCTTGTGCTTCCGACCTTTCACCTTAGTTAAGTTTCACCTTAGCTTGTTCAAAGTGCTACGCTCTTAGGCTCAGCCTATCTATATATATTATCTTCGTTCATAGTCAGTAGCGAAAGCAACAAACAAATCCATCGTCATTTTAATAGGGTCTACTTCAATATTTCTTGTACAAGGGCTTATTTTCACGAAAAACGGAAATATAACACTGCAAAGAGAAAGAAATGTGGAACCCGTTAATGACACGAAGGCCTATATGTAACTAACCGTGTTGTTTGACATTACTAGAAAATATTTAATTTTTCTTAGGAAAGCAATATTATGCTTTAAAATGTTTATCTAATCGGTAACTATTGTGATGCACAATAATCACTTTGAAAATCGATGTAAAACTCGTCAGCAATCGAATTTAGCCCCCGTCAAGACATGTTTTAATAAGGTAGGAGGTCAATTTTGACCTCCTAAGTTTAGGGGAAAAATTAAGACATATCTTAAGTTGGGAGGTCTTCGTGGATACCAGTTAAGACATGCCTTAAAGATTTAGGAGGTCTTTAGTTTAGGAGAAAAAAATAAGACATGTCTTAACAGAATATGAGGTCTTCGTGAATACCAGTTTTCTCCTAAGTTATATCTTAGGAGGCTCTTTTGGACTTAGGATGCTTTCGTGAATACGGCCCCTGGTTGAAATTTGCCACTAAAATTTGGTGTCGTAAGGCTCCAACATCAAGATGCAAATATTCCCACAAGTCCAGCTATTTGGGAGAAGACTTTTTACCCATGTAAAACAATTTATATTCGTTGATCGTCTCCTTGGTAACGTGTATGTTCATAGTATAATTACATGTATTAAAGGCTATTGAGAAATCATGTGCTGCTCTGGGGTCGTATTCACGAAAGCATCCTAAGTCCAAAGAGCCTCCTAAGATATAACTTAGGAGATAACTGGTATTCACGAAGACCTCCTATTTTAAGACATGTCTTATTTTTTTTTTCTAAACTTAGGACCTCCCAAATTTTTAAGACATGTCTTAACTGGTATTCACGAAGAATTCCTAACTTAAGATATCTCTTAATTTTTCTCCTAAACTTGGGAGGTCAAAATTGACCTCCTTACTTATTAAAACATGTCTTAACGGAGGCTAAATTCGATTGTTAACGAGTTTTACGTCGATTTTCAGCGTGATTATTGTGTATCACAATAGTTACCGATTAGATAAACATTTTAAACCATTATATTGCTAAGGAAAATTAATTAATATTTTCTAGTGATGTCAAACAACACGGTTAGTTTTATATTGGCCTTCGTGTCATTAACGGTTCCACATTTCTTTCTCTTTGCAGAGTAATATTTCCGTTTTTCGTGAAAAATAAGCCTTGTACAAGAAATATCGAAGTAGACCCTATTAAAATGATGATGGATTTGTTTGTTGCTTTCGCTACTGACCATGAACGAAGATATTATCACGGTTTTTCTATCTTAAATTCGAGATGAAATAAGATTATTGTATCGTCATTGTGATTACCACAACAATTTACACAATACAAAATATTCATTCATGTAATTTCCATAACTTATTATTCATAAGATCGCGCCATATAAACTGTCTCTGATTAGTTTACTTTTATTATATTCGATAGCTGCCCGCGACCATTAAACTTAGGAGACTGCTAAGTTACGCTTACCTTAGGATGGTCATAAGATTATCGTTCGCGAATAGCACTTAGGACATATCTTAGGAAGCTCCTAAATTTTCTCTTAAGTTATATCTTAAGATATATCTTAGGTAGGATTTCGTGAATACGGCCCCTGACCACTAGGGCTAAATCGCACAATGTAGGACTTGTTGGGGATCATGAGTAATCATGCCAAACATGCCGCCAAATACAGTGTTAAATAATTTCGGTTAAATTTAAATTTTCTAATATTTGTGAATTGAAAACTCACGATACTTGCAAGACATTTTACTCACCAAATTTGAGGATGTAGCTACACCGTATGCTGGAAACTGCATGCAATTGTTCTTTTTTTATTTTTCGAACATCGTCTGTAAATTTTTCTTTGGTCATTATTGACAAATTGTAAGGAAAACAAAACAATTATTAAACGCTTTCTAACACAGTACATTCGTCACATTTTTGATGAGTAAAGTTTTCTTCTTTGTTATCGTAAGTTTTCAATTCACAAAGTTTTTGGCGCCAGTTCTGAGCATATTTCTAATGTTACTGCACAATGTTCACTTTATGTTTTCAATTTTACATAAATAATAACAAGTTGGTTGGGAATTGTTTACGTCTACATGCATGGTTAGCATTAAAGTTAAAGTAACAATTAATTCTAGATTCTCTAGATCCTCATATATATTCGCTCCTTATTACTAATTATAAGAACAAAAAAACTAAGTGTTTGTTTAGCCATCTATTCAGTATGTAAATTTTAGCTTTAGCCTACTTAAATATTCGCTCAGTAAAATTTTCTTTACTCTTGATGACGACACCGAAACGTCGAGTATTAAATATTTTTTAATTTTTGCAGGCCTTTGCTTTAGCAAATCTCTTTTGACCAAGAAAAGTTTTAACGTTGTATAATGTATTTAAAAACCATTCACTGCCAAGAATTGCCAACTTCGAGAGAGAATATACTTTGCAAATTATGAAAGACAAATTAAAAGCAGCATAAAAAAAGTTCTGCTCAGTAGCGTTTATTCACTCAGACGAAAAGCTAGTGCTCGAAACGTCAGTTATTAATTAAAATATCTTTACGGTGACAATTTACCCTAATAACTCATCTTAAAGCCATTTTTACTGTCGAGTTTTGCTTCGCGACAGACCCGTCTCTAGAAACTAAATCCCCTACCTTTAATTTGAACGGTCTAACGTCAGTACAATATTATAAATCAATAGAATTATTATTATTATTACAATCAATATTATTACAATCACGCGCGAGTTGGACTCTGGCAGTAAATGGGTAAAATTATCATCTTGTCACGAGCAAATAAAAATAAATAAAAAATCTGAGTCCCTGACAGAATCGAACCTTAGATTTTGTCCCTCGGTCGAGCACATGATGAACATCACAACTTTTTATTTCATTACCGAGCCTAACATTTACCATCATTCTTTATTTATCACCTTAAATTCTCTATTTTCGAATTTCCCGTGATACACTTTGTTTGCCCCCCAAATTTTGCATAAACTATTATTTTGAAATGCTCTTGGGAATATGCGTCCTCCCAAGAGCATTTACAAACAATAGTTTATGCAAAATTTGGGGGGGAAACAAAGTGTATTATGGGCAATTCGAAAATAGAGAATGACGCTTTTGACATTCACTGATCTAGCAGTACGCAGGACGCGTGTCATATATGAACTAGTATATGGCCTTGTTCACACGGTCTCTCGTAGCTCAGTGGTTAGAGCATCTGACGGTGTGTGAACCTAGCTAGTATATGGCCTAGTTCACCACGAGTCTCTCGTAGCTCAGTGGTTAGAGCATCTGACCGGTGTGTGAACCTAGCTAGTATATGGCCTAGTTCACCACGAGTCTCCGTAGCTCAGTAGTTAGAGCATCTGACCGGTGTGTGAACTAGTATATGGCCTAGTTCACACGAGTCTCTCGTAGCTCAGTGGTTAGAGTATCTGACCGGTGTGTGAACCTAGTATATGGCCTAGTTCCACGTGTCTCTCGTAGCTCAGTGGTTAGAGCATCTGACCGGTGTATGAACCTAGTATATGGCCTAGTTCACACGAGTCTCTCGTAGCTAAGTGGTTAGAGCATCTGACGGTGTGTGAAACCTAGTATATGGCCTAGTTCTCCACAAGTCTCTCGTAGCTCAGTGGTTAGAGCATCTGACGGTGTGTGAAACCTAGTATAGGCCTAGTTCTCCACAAATCTCTCGTAGCTCAGTGGTTAGAGCATCTGACCGGTGTGTGAACCTAGTATATGGCCTAGTTCTCCACAAGTCTCTCGTAGCTCAGTGGTTAGAGCATTGACCGGTTGTGGTGTGTGAACCTAGTATATGGCCTAGTTCTCCACAAGTCTCTCGTAGCTCAGTGCTTGGAGCATCTGACCGGTGTGTGAACTAGTATATGGCCTAGTTCACCACGAGTCTCTCGTAGCTCAGTGGTTAGAGCATCTGACGGTGTGTGAACCTAGTATATGGCTAGTTCACCACAAGTCTCTCGTTAGCTCAGTGGTTAGAGCATCTGACCGGTTTGTGAACCTAGTATATGGCCTTGCTCGCCACGCGTCTCTAGCTCGTAGCTCAGTGGTTAGAGCATCCGACGGTGTACGGGAAGGTCATAGGTTCGCTTCCTGTTGGGGACTCAGATTTGTTTCCTTTGTCCCACACTCGTGACATAATGAACATAACATCTTTCTCATTTCATTACCGAGCTTAAAGGCGACCTTCATCCAAAATGCTGTGCGCGCCGTGATCACTTTCTGTGCTGAATTTCATGTAACACGAAATTCACGCTTGAATGCGTGCAAACCATCAGATCACGCGTATGAACAAGGGAGCATTTCAAAACAAAAACAAACGACTGGAGGTGGCCTTTAAAACTTACCATTTTTGTTTTTTTTTTATCACCAAATCATTATATGTTATCGTCGATCGACTCTCGCATTTTCATTCATCCACTATATAGTTTAGTATAACTCATTCAATTCAAATTCAGTATTAATTCAATATTAATTCAATATTATTCAAACCTATAGTATTCCTTCAAAAAATGGCTGTCCCAGTTAATCTTACTGTACTTTAAAAATAAAATATTTCTTCGTTATATTAGTAAATAGGTATCTTTTTAATCTTAATCTAGCTTAATCTTTAATTTCATTACACGTTTTACTTTTTAATCATTTTTCCTGCCGATCGGCAAGGAGCATAAAAAAACGACATATTCCTTCTATTTTGGTATTGCACTGTTTTTTAACTATATTTTAATTACAGTTTCTATTTCATTTTCATTTTTTTTTTATTTTTTTTATTTATTATATTTTTTTATTATTTATTTATTAACATTGAATCCTGATTTTTCGAACCTCCGATTATTCAAACCAAAAATCCTTTCCCTTGGATTTGATTTCTGTCGATCCCCCCTTCGATTCTCAAACTCTCGATTTTTCAATCTAATTTCCTTTTACCTGGGGATTCCGTTGTATTTATCTTATTTACTTATCTAAAAATGCGAACGGTGGAACATTGAGAGGAAGAACAACAAAACAACAACAACAACTTTCTATAGTTCATACGTATGTTCCAGCACTGAGTGGTATTTGCTCGGGCCTTCTTCCTACATAGTTCTCCCGACAGCACGAGAAGACTTTTCTACAGATTCCTCTTACCGCTTTCTTTAAAATCGTGCTTCCTTAGAGTGTAAATGAGGGGGTTGATACAGATGGGCATAACTCAGGTAATGTATGGTGATGGCGACAAGGTCAGATACACCAAAGTTATCACGAAATAGTGTTGCATTAGTTCTAGGATAAAATACGGCAACAGAAAATCACGTAAAGCACCAACAACAGCACGCACGTCAGTACAGCTCTTCTTTGGCGTCGTTGCATTTGGTTTTCGCGCTTCACGAACTCTGCTGGCAAGTTTTCCCGCGCGATTCTTCGACACTGTTTCTTAGCAACAGCAACATGTGTGCATCAAGAACGATCATAATAATAAGGGAATGAAGAAAAAAACGATGAAATTTAACATAAAGTATATCGTCTCTTTCTCCTTGACACTAGCCAGGTCTTCCTTTGCTGTATAGATGTTAACATTCAACGTCCATGAAAGACGAACTAAGGAATTATAGACTGATAAAACCATATCAACAGAGGACTATAACAGTTCTACCACGCTGAACAATTCATTGTAACGCAGGCCCATATAATGTAGATGTAGCGATCGAGGTCATCGCGGTGATGTGCAGCACTGTGGACAGTGACATAAATGTGAAAAAATATGTTGGCACTCAGGCAACGGGAAACCAAAATGTAGCACTGCAAGCTACAATGAGAGGAATGCCGGCGAATCCCACGAGGAAATCAGACACTGCTAAACTCGCAAGTATGACGTTGCTTGTTGTTCTCAGGCAGGAATAAAGCTGATGAGGAGAATCACACACCATTTATTAGCAGTATGAACACCATCAGGACTATGGCAGGAATCGTATCGAGAGGAATTCCAGAAGCATTGCCAAAGTCCAGGTTCCTTGGACCGAGCTGTTGTTTGATACCATCATATTTACCTTGTCCTCGGTGTGATAACTGTGATGTCTTCAGAACTGATGGAAGCTTCTCTTTGCACGCTTGGCTCAATATTCTCTTTCAATCACCCTGACTTCCAATGACTGACAGCAAAATGATAAAGCCGACCGATTGAATAAGTGTCTTTTTTATCTGTAGATAGCAAAAAGTCAATATAATACAAACTTTAGACAAGCTGAAACACTTATTTAATAAACACATTGAGTTTACAAATGAACTTCGTTGACGTTCGTTAGTTCACCTTAAAAATTATTGTAGAAAATTTAATACAACTTAACGCGATTACCTCGCTATACGGAGTTTTACCAACTGGGTGAATTGTTGTTTAAAAACTCTCATTTACTGTACCAGGTTTTCTTTCTTTGCGTTACTTAATGTCTTTTTCTTTTTCATTCGTGAAAAGTGGGACTTAATAATTCATGTGGCCAAAGTTCCCTATATTAAGGCCTTTTACGATTGCATTTACTTTCTTCCTGTGTGAATGGTTAATATTGGCTTAGTCGGTGTTTTTGTCAGCGCAGGTGACCTTGTAATCAAGAAGCTTATTAGGGTGTCACTATTTTTTATTTCTTTTTTTTTTTTGTTCTTGACTCAAAAATCTGTTTAGGCAGTCCTTTTTATTCGAAATGGTACAATTTTCCGATCGTACAAATGAGCGTCCAGATCATGGAATGAATGTTTTACAATTCGTATTTCTTTTTGCGCCAGAAAATCTTTCTGTGCTTGTCATTTCTATAGCCTGATCATTGTTTTGCTTTTGTTTTTCATCGAAGTAAAATTCGTAAAACTAAACACCTTGTGGTGCAGAAATACATTAATATGTACAAAATAAATAATATTTCTCGCTAACCTTAAACTACAGCATTTGATCAGTTTGAAGCATATATTCGATTTACCAAGTTTATCTTTACATTTAAGCTTTTAATGTAATGCTTGTTTGTGTGGCATTTCCTGTCTTAAACATTCGAGTTTATACCACTTGAACTTATTAAACCATTTTAATGGAAATTTCTTTTCTTCTAAGCTTCAACCCAATTAAGCCATAAAATTGACTTATTCTATTTTCAATTTTGAAGTTTTAAGGATATGTTTAGCAGTTATCTATATACCAGGAAAGCTCTATTCTCAAATTCAGAATCATTTTCATGGCAGATTTTAATTTCTTTTACCCTTTGCTTGCTGGTTGTATGTTTGGGCATTATATGCTGGGACACATTTCCTGTTGAAAATGACTACTGGTTATGTGAATTGCTTGCCTTCCTGTATATAATTTCATGCAGAGTGCTTTTTGTGAAAAATTTGCATCCCTGTTTAACCCTTTAACTCCCAAGAGTGCCAAACATCAAAATTCAAGAAAATACGAAATTTTATTTTGTAAAATATTGTAAAACAAATGGAACGTACCACGCCAAAGTTCTGCAAAAATACTGCAAGAGGTTTCCTTTAAAGAAGTTATGAACGTTGAAAGTTAGCGCGGGCACTTTGTGCCCCCCCCCCCCCCCCCCCCCCCCCCCCCCCCCCCCCCCCCCCCCCCCCCCCCCCCCCCCCCCCCCCCCCCCCCCCCCCCCAGGCCGAATAGGGTTAAAGAAAACTGTGTAAAATCAGCCTGTTCCGGGTGTTTAGATTGTGGGGAGCAGCGAAAATCGGCGCTATAGGGTCGGCGCGAGGGAAAACTCGTTTTTTTCTTTTGCGCCCGATTTTTCTTTCGCGCGCCACAAACTTAACGCCTGGAAGAGGCTAGTGTAAAAACTGATACAGCTTAAGCTTAGCTGAATATTTCAGCGGCAGAACATTTTAGGGAAAGGAATCTTATTCCCCGAGTTTACTAGCTGAAGTTATTTTGTACCCAAAGCGAGAAAAAAGACGATTATGTTTCGAATATTACGAAAGTTTGAGGCATTGACCGCTTTGGTTTCCCCCCTACTGATTAGATTTTATGAAGAGGTTTATAATTACATCCGGGATAACGTTTACATTTTCTACAAAATCCTCCGTTTTAAACCATACATGGCATTGACTGATTCGGTTTGGCTCTGGCAAATTCGAGACGACTTGAAAATAAAAGTTGAGCCAAGAATTGTCGCCATCAATTTGTAAATTTGTAATAAGAGGTGTGATGATTTTTTTATGGATTTTCTTTGTATTACGATAAATGAAATTGTTAGCACTTCATTACCAGATAACGAGGTTTTTTAAACTCGCTTTTGTTAGCTTTGTCCGGGATCAAAACACTGCGATCAAACATATAGTAGACTCAGCAAATAGTTTAGTATTACTGTTTTAATGTATTAATACTATATATTACTATATGTTTACTACATATACGTCTTTTTTTTGTAAAATTTTATATTAGTATATACTGAAACAGTGGATAGCACTGTTGACGCGCTCTGATTGGCTACTGAAACTCGGAATAGCAAGTGCTATTCACCTCCCAGCAATTTGCGCGCGAAAATTGTAATCGTTGACAGGAATAAATGAGTTAAAAAGCATCATTTTCGTTATATTATCTCACTGTTTCAGCCGCTTCGCGGCTCGGTAAATATCCACCACTACCCACCTCCACTTCGGTGAATAGTTGTTAAATATACTGAAGAGATCACCCCGTTTAAATAATATATCTATCTAAAGTGTTAACTATACTATCGCGCTGTACAATTCATTAGTAAGCCAATAACTTGTACTAGGCGTTTCAAAGGTCGTTAAATGGTCTCCTGCATATCTTGCATTGAACTGAATTGATGCTGTGGGAAAACTCATCAGTCGCATAAAACAAAGCTAAGTACTGATAAACTGCCAGCCGTAAAATCTGTCATCAATTAACGGTCTTTCTGTGATCAAAACAATCCCCACTGCCTTCTAAGCACTATAATTATCGTGCCAGCATTAATTAAATATTTCATCGTGCTAACAATTTAGAAAAATGTTTGATTAACATGATAAAAACCAATAACAATCGTGCTTTCTTTTCAGATTAGGCTCGTGGCTCGATTTTATTCGTCCCCACGCGCACGTCCCGCGTCAAATAAAATTGGAAAAGAAAGAGAATGCTTACAGTGCAAAAAAAAAAACAGAGTCCTGTGTTTTCACTCATTTGCTTCAACCAATCAGCTAACGATTTTGGTTTGCATTATTCAAGCTATGTCCGGCCGACTTTAACGTTATCGTTGTCTGTATACTTTTTTCATACGCAGGCCACAACCAAACAAAATTCCCTTTAAACCCTTTAGGCTCAAGAGTGCCTACGCAAAATTCAAGAAAAATACCAAATTTCATTTTGTAAATATTGAAAAACAAATAATACCACTGCCAAAGAGGTTTCATTTGAATGGCCACACCATAGGATTTCATCCACAGACTCAAAAGTTAGAGAACAAATGGTACCATGTAAACGTACTGCTGAAGAGGTTTCATTTGAATGGTCACACCATAGGATTTCATCAACAGACTCAAAAGCTAAAACAAATGGTACCATGCAAAAGTACTGCTAAAGAGGTTTCATTTGAATGGTCACACCATAGGATTTCATCAACAGACTCGAAAGCTAGAACAAATGGTACCATGCAAAAATACTGCCAAAGAGGTTTCATTTGAATGGTCACACCATAGGATTTCATTAACAGACTCAAAAGCTAGAACAAATAGTACCATGCAAAAATACTGCTGAAGAGGTTTCATTTGAATGGTCACACCATAGGATATCGTCCACAAAAGTTAGAACAAATGGTACCATGCAAAAGTACTGCTGAAGAGGTTTCATTTGAATGGTCACACCATAGGATTCCATCAACAGACTCAAAAGTTAGAACAAATGGTACCATGCAAAAATACTGCCAAAGAGGTTTCATTTGAATGGTCACATCATAGGATTTTGTCCACAGATTTAAAAGTTAGAACTATGCTACATGTCTCCATCATTGACTCTGTGAGTGAAAGGGTTAAAACAGGTTGAGATTATATTAACATCATTTATAACTTTTTAAATCAATCCCTCGTTTTACCGATCCTGCGACATGTGGAGGGTAAAACGAGTTAAAATGATTTCTTATGAATGAAAGCATTGAATGTGAGGCACATTTCATCAAACACACATGACCTTGCCTTGTCGATGCACGGCATTAGGTTACATCAAGCTAAGGGCGGTTTCAGTATAACAAGAAAAGCGTAAGGCCTTTGTTTAGTTCTGCTTTTATTGTTTTTTATTTGATATTCTTTCCACTCTTTATTTTTCGTAGAGCACCCATTGAAAACTCCCATTCTCAGAGTAATATTACTCCTCTTTCTGAAAACCACTAACCCATATCCTCAGCGAAATCGGTTCAGTTAAACACATTAAGCTCAAATATCGAGACAATACACTTTGTACATACATGTAGGTAAGCAAACTGCCCTCTTGTTGTTTGCTTAGACAAGGAAACTTTTTTTCCTCACTGCCTCTCTCCACCCAGGCGCCCAGGCGCTGTAGCTAGAAACTTCCCGAAGACTTTTCGTGCCCGAAAGCACAATGAAAGCAGCGTAGTTTAATTTCTAACGAATGGCGTTGAAGTTTTTAGCCCGCATAGCAGGTAAAATTGTCCAATAAACGTAAGGTTTACTGCTTAGCTTTCAAAATCAACAAATAAGGAATCTTTTTTGGTAAACATTCTGTACATAACACAGCTTTTATTTCGCCGGGCCCGACGACTTTTTGAGATTTCCGAGAAATGCCCGCCTGAAGTTGTTCTTGTTTCCGCGGCCGTAGCGGTTCACAATTTGAGCAATTGCTATTCAAATATATACATCTATGTTTTCCAATACCCGTCAGATTACCTTAAATAAAAGCCATACATAATACTGTAATAAACTTAAAGAAATATATTCATCGATGATTTTAATGAATTTATTTTCTAAAAGATTTAGCGAAAAAATATACTTCGAATCCCTCTAGCTTAGCTTATCGACCGAAGCTTTAGTACCCACATGATGTGTACATTAACATGACAAAAAATACAAAGTAGAATCGGGCGAAAAAAATCCACCATAAAATTATACAAACCAGTTAATACTATGGAGTCTTTCGTTTTGATGTGACATCCATTATTTAGTCATCGAAGGTATCCGAATGTATGCAAAGTGACTTCATTACCAACAGGAATTATTCTTAACGAACTATACACCATGTACAAATCGTAAATAAATGTAAATTTCAGCGTTGTCATCAATTATTCAATACTTCAAACTGATTTGAAGCTTATATTTACGCAGCCAGACCGAGATAATTACAAAGGCCATCGTAAAATTAATATTGAGGTGTCGGAGAATTAGTGTGTTATGAAATAAAGATGCACGGAATGAAGCGGTATTGGTGGAGGGGATTAATTTAAGTTAAACTTTAATATGCACAAAAAAAAAATAGGTAAACGCTGTCGAAAGTAAAGAAGAGAAGAAATAAATCAATTTGGTTTAGGTAATTTGGGTATATTTTTTTATGCTAGAAAGCGCCTAAAAGACAAGGTGATTTACTATCTTTCCTGCTGGTCATTAATTCCCTATCCTCTTCAAACCAATAATTATAAAAAGATAAAATTCTTAAGTTTTTACCACAAGATATCTTCTTATCAACGAATGCATTATATGTTTGTCTGTTCCAAAACAGGTCTCCACTCTCCTGATTTTAGAATAACATAAAATAAAAACTTTGCCATGCAATATTTTATTGCTGATATTTATTTTCAGGCATATACAGTTTTTATTCTGACCTACTGAACTATGTAAATCGTTACGGTGCATATTTTTTTGCATATAAACATTTTTTTAATTCCACTCGTTAGTAAGAACAATCATGATCCTAGAATATATCCCATTTCATTTTTGTTTCTTTCGCAATTAAGAGGAGAAGGCAAAATTACAGGTTGAATCAAGAACACAGCTTATACTGAATAAATAGACATTTTGAAAGGAAACAAAATTAAAATAATTGTACTGATAGGCAGCTGGTTTCTGAATACAAGTGAAATTTGTCAGGGAAAGAAGTTGTTTTCGGGAATAGAAAGTAAAACTTAAATGCTTATAGATATTCTTTATAATATTAGTCCAGATATTTTTAATATTTTTTGTTATAAATTATCTTGGAGATTTGCTTTGTTTCAAAGACATATTGAAGCCGGTATATGTTCTAAGTTTCAAAGCTAATTGTCTAAACCGGGAGACTAAGCTTTATTCAGTTTGCAGCTTGTTTGTTTATTTTTTAATGTTTCCTTTTTTTAAATTAAAGGTATATCGAAGCCTGTATATTTTAATTTTCAAGGCAATTTTTCTGCCGCTAAGACACTAAACAAACTCAATATGAAACAGGCACCGCACAAGCCTAATTTCAGTATATCTCTTGTGTATTTCTATTATAACGTTAGTTTCATGCTGTTTTCCAAGAAATTAGTTAATGTTGCCAATTTTTTTCATCTGATACATCGCTATGTTAGCTAGTTGCTTTCCCGTTAATTCTAAATTTTCAAAAACGTTTCGTTTTCCAAAACAGAGTTGTCCTATGATTTCTACATTCACCACTGGCCCTGAGGATAATCCAGTGTAGAACGTTGATAAACTATCGCATCGTTGATTTTTGTTGTCTATCAATCACTCTGTTTTAAACCAGTATCATATATATACTTTGCCCAAATCAGGAAAAAAAAGAGAATCGTGTTCGTGTTTGCCACAAGCAAGAAACTAAGATGCATTCTGAATTAAGTGAGTCTTGATTAAACCAGACCTAAGTACAGTTTTAATAAATGATCAGTTACATGTACTTCAAAGAGGATATATTTAAATTTTATACTTACCGTTATTTTTTCATATTTCCTTCTCTGATTTAAAGAACGGTAAAAATATCGTCTGGTCGAGAAGCTTGTACGCAAGAAAGCGGTTATAGTTGTTTGAAGTACCTAATCTTTTATTTATTCAAGCTTTGTCTCATTTAAATTTCCCGAAAGCCAAGTAGTTCATCTCTTCCCACGCATGAATTATTAAAGTATCTCATCGTCATTAATTTTAAAGCTTTTCTCCATAGCGTTTTCATAATTTTGATTCAACAATTTTATTCCATGCACGATTGCAATTAATTTCTTGTTACATCCAGAATAGTTTGTCCTTCGACTGCCAGACAAATAATTGTAGATTAGCAGCCGACATGTCTGATCCTCAAAATCACAGTCTGGGAAAAAGGAAACCATCATTCATTTCAGGGTCGTACGGCCCTTTATTTTCTTTCCATCCATTTTGAGACCTTTGCATGATCCTTAGTCTTAAGTCTACGGTTCATGTTTATCGTTTTAGAGTCTTCTTCTTTAGCGGTACTGTAGTCTGCACTTTGCAGAGCGTAGTTAAATTTCCATTGTCTGCCGGTCCACAAGTCACAGTCAACGCACCACAGTTTTCTACACAGTTCACTGGTTCACAGACCGACGTTAACGTCCACAATTCACAGCCAGAAGTGCAGTCCACAACTTCAATTCAGTTACACGCTCCACTTTCCACTTTCCACTTTCCAGTTTCTACTTTCCACATCCCAAATTTAAGTTGGCTATGAACCTCTCCCCAATAATGTTTTTAAAACTTTGCAAAAAGTTGTATCTTTTAAGATACATGTTAAATTATGCTACTTAAAATTAAATTTAGCATGTTAAAACATGCTAATTAAAATTAAAGAGAAAGAAATCATCGCAGTTATGTAGAAACTGAAGGAATAGACCACTTCGACGATATGGCGGCCATTTTTAATCATAATGCATTATGGGGAGGCCACGGGACAAGGACTTCCAAGATGGCGGCGTTCTGATCGAGTCCGTGCGTTGTAACTTCCAAAGGATTTCTAGCTTAGTGTGGGCAAGGGTGATCGTTGTACCGTTTTCGGCTGCAATAATGACAGACGATACAAAACTAACTTTATCATTAAGCCTGAAATAAGTGGGTTTGATGGCAGAAACGAACTTTGATTCTGGAAAAGTCCGAAAGCAGAAATATTACAACGTCTAGACTAATTAAGCTATTGGGTTGCTCCTCATATACCGGAAACTGAAATAGTTAATCATTACAAATAGTAAAGGAGTATGGGCACAGAGCAACAGTGGGCACAGAGGAACAGTGGGCACAAAGGAACTTTGGGCACACAGGAACTTTGGGCACAGAGGAACGGTGGGCACAGAGGAACAGAGGAACAGTGGACACAGAGGAACAGTGGGCACAGAGGAATGGTGGGCACAGACGATCAGTGGGCACAGAGGAACAGTGGTCACAGAGGAATGGTGGGCACAGAGGAACAGTGGGCACAGAGGAACAGTGGGCTCAGAGGAATGGTGGGCACAGACGATCAGTGGGCACAGAGGAAAAGTAGGCACAGAGGAACAGTGGGAACAGAGGAACGGTGGGCACGGAGGAACAGTCGGTACAGAGGAACAGTGGGCACAGAGGAACGGTGGGCACAGAGGAACAGTGGGCACAGAGGAACGGTTGGCACAGAGGAACAGTGGGAACAGAGGAACAGTGGGCACAGAGGAACATTGGGAGCAGAAGAACAGTGGGCACAGAGGAATGGTGGGCACAGACGAACAGTGGGCACGGAGGAATAGTGGGCACAGAGGAACGGTGGGCACAGAGGAACTTTGGGCACAGAGGAACGGTGGGCACAGAGGAACAGTGGGAGCAGAGGAACAGTGGACACAGAGGAATGGTGGGCACAGACGAACAGTGGGCACAGACGAAGAGTGGGCACAGAGGAACGGTGGGCACGGAGGAACGGTGGGCACAGAGGAACAGTGGGCACAGAGGAATGGTGGGCATAGACGAACTGTGGGCACAGAGGAACAGTGGGCACAGAGGAACAGTGGACACAGAGGAACAGTGGGAGCAGAGGAACAATGGACACAGAGGAATGGTGGGCACAGACGAACAGTGGGCACAAAAAAGCGGTGGGCACAGAGGAACGGTGGGCACAGAGGAACAGTGGGCACAGAGGAACAGTGGGAGCAGAGGAACAGTGGGCACAGAGGAACAGTGGGAGCAGAGGAACAGTGGGAGCAGAGGAGTGGTGGGCACAGACGAACAGTGGGCACAGACGAACAGTGGGCACAGAGGAACGGTGGGCACAGAGGAACGGTGGACACAGAGGAACAATGGGCACAGAGGAACAGTGGGCACAGAGGAACAGTGGACACAGAGGAACAGTGGGAGCAGAGGAACAGTGGGCACAGAAGAATGGTGGGCACAGACGAACAGTGGGCACAGAGGAGCGGTGGGCACAGAGGAACGGTGGGCACAGAGGAACGGTGGGCACAGAGGAACAGTGGGCACAGAGGAACAGTGGGCACAGAGGAACGGTGGACACAGAGGAACATTGGGCACAGAGGAATGGTGGGCACAGAGGAACGGTGGGAGCACAGGAAAATTGGGCACAGAGGAACGGTGGGGCAGACTAACAGTGGGCACAGAGGAACGGTGGGCACAGAGGAACAGTGGGCACAGAGGAATAGTAGGCACAGAGAAACAGTGGGCACAGAGGAACAGTGGGTACAGAAGAAGTTTGGGCACAGAGGAACTTTGGGCACAGAGGAACGGTGGGCACAGAGGAACAGTGGGAAGAGAGGAACAGTGGGCACAGAGGAACAGTGGAAGCAGAGGAACAGTGAACACAGAGGAATGGTGGGCACAGACGAACAGTGGGCACAAAGGAAGGGTGGGCACAGTGGAACATTGGGCACAGTGGAATGGTGGGCACAGAGGAACAGTGGGAGCAGAGGAACAGTGGGCACAGGAATGGTGGGCAGAGACGAACAGTGGGCACAGAGGAACAGTGGGAACAGAGGAACAGTGGGCACAATGGAACAGTAGGAGCAGAGGAACAGTGGGCACAGAGGAATGGTGGGCACAGACGAACAATTGGCACAGAGGAATGCAAATTATTTTTTCAAGTCGGGAAAGTTAGGTTTGCAAGTCGTCATTAGGTGTGCAAGTCGACATTAGGTGTGCAACTCGACATAAGTTGTGCAAGTCGACAATTGGTGTGCATTCAACATTTGGTGTGCAAGTCGACATTAGGTGTGCAAGATAAGATTAGGTGTGCAAGTCGACATTAGAGGATAACATTAGGTGCGCAAGTCGACATTAGTTATGCAAGTCGACATTAGGTGTGCAATACAATTTTAGATGTGCAAGATAACATTAGATGTGCAACACGATATTGGGTGTGCAAGGTAACATTAGGTGTGCAAGTCGACATTAGGTGTGCAATACAACTTTAGGTGTGCAAGATAACATTAGGTGTGCAACATGATATTGGGTGTGCAAGGTAACGTTAGGTGCGCAAGTCGGCATTGGATGTGCAACATGTGAATAATTACCACATAAAGAGATCCAATAATGTCATTTTATTGAGAAAAAATTGAAAGCTAAACGCAATAATTGCCATTGCACACCAAATATTTTTTTGATAGGGAAACCGCGCCATAGTCCTGTTGCAATCGGTGTGCGACATTTGCAACTCTCAGCGTTAATCACAACTCATTCCTATAACTGCAACTTTGGCGAACTTTTCCATAACTAAATTCATAACCGCGAAAACGTTCGTAATACTGTCACGGGTACCCCAACCCCAGGTAACCTTTGCGCTTTGGTTTTGCATTGCTACACTTTATGATTGGCTAAATAAAAATCTCGCGCCAATTTCTCAACTAATCAGAAGTAAATCCAAAACCATGAACCATCACGAATTGCTCGCATGCATTTTCCCGCTCTTGGCGTCGGCTGTATGTATTTCGTTCTTTCTTTTACAAGGGTTTAAGGGTGGAGGGACCGACAAGAGCGGTAGGTTATCAAGAGCGATAAACTGAGACGGATGAAAGCGCACATGATTGGATAAGAGCGCATGAAAGTTATTTGACGTTCACCGGAGGTTATGGAGCTCAAGAATATAGCTGCATGCTGTATGAGCGTTTACGACATCACACTAGAGTTGACGAGTAAGCCATCGATATTGATTGAAACACTTGAAAGGTAATGAAAGTACAGTGATTAACGAGAGTGGATGATGCTGCGAGAGAATTGACGTGAGGTTAGCAGAGTTGATATGAGGACATATCAAAATTAACTAGAACGAAAAGTTAATTAGCGCGTATGAAAGTTTGTGATACCACACGAATGTTGCAAAACTTAGGAGCGCTTAACGTTGTTGGTATACTGAGAAAGAGTTGATAATTAATAGCGCACGAGAGTTAACAAGATCGAATGATCCTGTATTGGTGTTGACGACGCCATAAAAAGGTGCTTTTATCAGTGATGTGAGATCGATAAGAGCGCACGAAGGTCGACAAAAGGAAGTGGTAACTGATTCGAGTATACAGGAGTTCACAAGGACGCGCGGTAGTTGATGCGAACGTGCGATATTTATAGGCAGTGCAATATGCTGACGAATGAAGTTTGACGAGAAGGCTAGAAAGTCTACGACAGCGTACCAAGGTAGACAGGAGGGCATGAGAGTTCACAAGAGCCTACCATGGCCGACGAGAGCGCGGAAGAGTCGATGAGAACGTACGAAGGTTGACGAGTGGGCATATATGAATAATAGGAGCGCATGATTACTGATGAAATCGTATGAACTGACTGACAAAAGCCGCCGAGAGTCGAGTTGGCGTACGAAGTTGCAAGAGCACTTAGGAGTTTCTAATGGTGTGTGCGTATGAACGAGGGCGTAAATGAGTGCACGAAAAAACATGTGTATGTAAATTGAAGACAGCGCACGAGGATTGGTAAGACGGTACGAGAGTTGATGAAAACATACTACGGTTGAAGAAAGCACATACGTTGATGAGAGCGTTTGAAAGACATGAGAAATTACGAGAACTTGAAGAGACAACCGTGAAGTGAGAGATAAAAAGAACGCATGCGAATTTAAAGGACAGCGTATGAGGGTTGGCGAGAGTGCATAATACTTGATGAAAGCGCACTGGGGTTGACGAGAGTGGAAAATAGTCGACGAGAGCGTACAGCTAGGAGATGACTAGATCTAGAGTGCACGAGGGTTGACGAAAGAGTAATAGATTAACGAGAGCCAACATAGGATCGTACCAAAGTTAACGAGAGCGAATTAGAAATTACGAGAGCCCATGCTAGTTGACGACAGGGTCCGGAGATTGATGAGAGCGAATCAGGTGAGAGATGGTGAAAGCGCATTACAGTTGACGACAGTGTAAAAGGATTGACGAGAGCGAATAAGAGATGACGAAAACGCACGTTAGTTAACGACAGTGTAAGAAGGCTGATGAGAACGAATGAGAACGAGAGCGCGTGACAGTTGACGACAGTATCCGAATGTTGATGACAGCGAATGAGCAAGAGCGCACAGACAAGTAAGACTGACAAGACTTAAAGTGGAGGACGGCGTACGAATATTTACGAAATCGCGTAATAGATGACAAAATCATAAGAAAATTCACGAGAGGGGATGAGAGTTGACGATAGAATATGACAATTCCCGAGAAGGAATAAGAAATAATGACAGGGCATGATAGCTAACGACTGCGTAAAACTCAAGTACAGAAATGAGAGACAGCGGAAAGAAAGCTTGATAGTTCACATCATCGTGCGAGGTTTAACAAAAAGCGAATGATAAATAATGAGAGCGAACGAATGTTGACGAGAACGCCTGAGGTTCAAAAACAGCTAAAAAGGTTAAGAAAAGCGCATGACGGGAAAAGAAGCGAACGAATCTTCACTAAATGTAGAAGACAATTTACGAGGGTTAACAATAGCGATAAAGACGGATGGATGAAAGCGCACGAGATTTCATAAGAGCGCATAGGAGCACTTGTGAAGTAATAAGAGTACAGAGCTTGACGAGAGCGAATGCTACGTCATGAGAGTTGACAAGAGCTTGCTAGGGCTTACGATAGCGCAATTAAGTGCTGATTAGAGGGCACTCGGATAATTAAGGTTTACAAGAGAGGAAAGTTGATTAACACGCAAGAAAGTTTGTGGAGTAACGCACGAATGTTGCTTTTGATAAAAGCGCTTAACGTTGTTGGTATACTGGGATCAATTTAATAAAACTTTTACACTTGTATTTTACAAGTGTAGATATTGTTTTCAACCTCTGAAACAATGGCTACACTTGTAAATTACGCTTGTAAAAGCTTTATTAAATTGACTCCTGGAGTTGATAATTAAGAGCACACCAGAGTGAATGATCCTGTATAAGATACTTTGAATGATGGACGAGAGCGCAATTGAGAGTTAATGACAGGGCAGTGTGCCGATAGTTAGTGTGAATAATGCATGGTTCAACACCTTTCAGCATTTGTTGATCAACAAATGCTGAACGATGTTGCAACTTGTTGAATGAGTAGAAAACACATTCAACATTTTATAGCGATTGACTGACGACGTTCAACAAGTTGCAACTTGTCAGTTGAACAGAATAGAGCCTGGCATTATTTTTTTTCACAACGTTCAACATATTGAATGGCCTATTCAGTTCAACATTCAACTCGGCATGATAATTAAACTATTCACCTACGCGCTGATCAACAAATGTTGAACCCGCGTGTATCATAGCTAAATAGTTGTTTTAAGGCTTAGCCTAAAACAATAATAATTTTCTCTTTCTACTCGCTCGCAGCGAGTCTAAAACAAAATAAGAGAAGGCTAATGAGGCCTGGTAGCAGTCATTTTAGAGAGCAAGAAAGGCAGGCGAGAGGAACAAGATGCTGTATATGTGACCAGTTTTAAGCATATAATTAATTTTTCCAAAATATTGAAATTGTTTATCAGTCCCCTACGACGCATTCCAGGCCTTATTGCCTCGAAAAATGACTGCTACCCAAGCCAAAGTCGACGAAAATATTTTATTGAATTGTATTAAAATGTTACAGAATGATATGGGAAAAGGTCGAGAAACTGTTCAATTCAATTATCTTATTTTTATCCTGCTTTTTTCTGAACAATAATAAATGTTCTTGGCTCGGTATTTCGGGAACTAATCATAGCGCGGGTTCATTCGAGGTTTGCGTCTGTCTCTCTTTCTCAAAGTACTAATTATAGGATGGTATGAAAGTATGGCAAGAAAATGACAGAAATCCACATTGACATGTTTCAAAACTGAGATTAAAGTCGATGTTACTAAAGCATTGATATAATAACTATATTGCATGTAAAGTAGTCATTTATTTCTTTAATTTTAGATTGGGTAATTATTTTTATTTAGTGTTCAGTTAGTTTTATTTTGTTTAATTCAGTGTTATATTTTCAATGAGGTTTTCTGTCTGGATTTCATTCATATTTCGTTGTGGCTAATTTCGCTCACAAGTAGAAAGTATAGAATTCAGTAGAAACAAAACCTTGGCTTAATTTTAAAGTGCTGGATTAGTATCAATCAGCTTTCAAAAAACCGAGCCATGTGAATTACACCTTGTAAGAAAATAGGTAGAAGAAAATAAAGTTACTTGAAACAAAGACCTGTAGAAAATATCATACTGTACATAGTAAACTCTGGTTCTCACTCGTGAGCTGAAATTTGAAAACCGAGAAGAGAGCAACAGCTAAATCGAAAATTTTCTTTTTCTACTACATTAATTAACAAAAATTGTTTCCCTTCGAAGCAAAAATCTCTTCATCGATATACATTACTTGCAATCACTCTTATGCCACCAATGTGAAAATTCTTCCAACTCTTTTCCACACATTTTATAATTATATCATTGCCAGAAAATGAAATTCTTCGTGTTCTGATTTCATAAACGGCAGCTTTGTCTGTCTTTGATTCTTCCCAATGAATTGAACCCGGTTGAAAGGCTAGCGTATGTCGATCACTTTTCACTCATTTGAAATCCAGCTAAACAACTTCATGGTGACTTCATGACCAAGGAAACGCCCTAAAAATAGAAAAGATACAAAATCAGTAGACGGATGACGGATCTCACTAGACTCGGCCTCTTGTTCTTCGAGCTCTTTAACTATCATTATCCGCACCTCCTGATCATAACTAATAAGCATTTTTGTTTCCAAAGACCTTGTTGCTGAACAAAAGGAATGCTGTATGATACAGTATTGGTGATGCTAGAATGTCCGCCCAAAATAGAGATATCTGTGAGAAACATAGTCCCCATATTTTACGTATACCACTTTTCGAGGCATGCTTACATGAATTTGTGCTGTTTTCTTTAGCAAACAATCCATTTTCCCTCAGAATAAAGGTTATTTTCGTATTTTTGTAACGAATCTGGTTCAGTTTGAAGACGAATCTAAAAAAAAACAATTGAAACCACCAGAGTAAGCAATACTGATCAAACTCTAATGGCGGGAAAGTGGATATTGAAGTTTGCCTTACAAACGTTATTGGCATGTATTGCCAGTGAGAACATTCGTATAACCCATTCCCTCCCTCCCATTTCCAATCCAACAGCCCCTTCCCAATCCCAGCCAGACACACAGACACGCTCACCATTTGTTCCCCCAGGTTTCCAATCCAGACTTCTTTGGATAGGCGTGTACTGAATTAAAGTTTGTTTGTTAAATTATTATCATTAGTGGTTCTCATCCAGCTCCGAGGATTTTTCCTATCTCCACAAAGAAGATTTAGGTTAACAGTTTTGTCTTGAAATCACTTGCTGGTGATGATTGGCCTAGCTGTCATAATACATCATATTAAACCTACCGATTGAACTTGTCGTTATGACTGTAAGCTGCCAAACGCGATGAGAGAAGTTCCAACTCATGTTCAGTTTTATTGTCATTCCACTGAATGTTTCTCTTTCCAGACCCTTTCCACTGCAACTGATGATAAATATTGTTAATCTGCAAGCTTAAAACGCAATCAGTCAGTACAAGTTATGAAAAGGTGGCAGTTCTCCTAATGTAAGTCGTGATAATTTATCATCTCCAGTTCTTGTCCGTGATGTCCACAATAGACAAAAATAATTGAAACTCCTGCAATTGGCCTAGTTCCGTAGGCAATAGATTAGTGATAGAGCTCTTTCAATTACGGCAGCACTTTAATATATCATGTTATATGGCAAACTGAACTGCATAGGCTCGAATTCCTTACAACTGAACGCTTTACTGTTGACTGTTTGTATTGGCCAAGGTTTCCATGATCATTTTAACTAACTCATTTATTCTTTCATCCGTAGTTCACTTTTTAATGTAAAATTATTCTGATATTATTATTACAGAGCAATAAGACTGAAATTTCAATCTAATATTTGCATTTTTGATTCAAAAAATTAAAACAAAATTGTATGACCCTCACTTCAGTGCACACTATTCCCTGGCAGTAGTGGCAGCCATGATAGAGCTCGCCAGTGACCCGATAAAAAGCCTCCCTTCATAACAGCACGGTATACTATCGGTTGGCTCTGGGTTGAGCTACCTTCCATTCAACTGTGCCGATTAACGTGCGACCTGTTAGAACATGTCCCCCGTTTTCATCCTGGGTTTGGACGGATGATCGTTTGGTGCAGAAGCCATAAATGGTGCTCTGAAAACTTAAAACACAGCAAGTCACTACTGGATTATAATGATCGAATGTCAGTTTCTCTAAAGTAAATATTGAAAAGCCATCATCTCCTCAGTGTTATTGTTGATGATGTTCTACAAAAGACAATTTAATAATACCAGATAAATTGCTTGAACTCAGTTTAGTTTGCAACATATGGCCAACTTTACGGGTTCGTATCCCGTGCAAGGCAGAATTTAATATTCTGTGTTTTATTTTACAACTTCCTGGGCCATCGATATTTCCAGGATCGCCGTTTGATTCATTCATCCATTTGTTCATGCGTTGTTTATAAATATGACTTTTTAAAGCTAAGTTACTACACCATTATTATTAAACTCAACAACAGGTCTTTCTCTGAAATTGCAATCTGATTTTCAACTGTTATATTTTGGGATTTTCGGCGATACAGAAAATTGAAACAAAATTGTGACCCCCGCTTGAATACAGACCGTCCGTTCGGCGGTAGTACTTGATTGCCGGTGTACTATTATCCGGTGTGACCCGGATGAAACTACCTGTCATCCTAGGCGATCACAGTACAGTATAGTATCGGTTAGCTCTGGATTGAGCCGTCCAGTCAACTGCGTTGATCTGCGATAACTGTACCCGTGTGCAATGCCGCTAGAATGTCACCGGTTTCACCTCGCGGGGCAGCTGACGTCGTAGAACACTCCAAGCTGTACTCCATACCTACGGGACGAGAAAGTGAGACAAGCACCAAGTGGAACGCACGAAACCCTCCACCTAGCTTTGGGTCACCACGTTTGCAGCTATTGGCCATCTTTCCGTTATTGATTTTGTTTTATCGATAATTGTGTGCTCGATTTCTTTAGTTACTTTAGTAGTTGAATCTAAGGGCAGAACAGTCAAACTAGGTAGCTGAGGTTGCCACCTGTCAATATGACCCGAGTTTGAAACCCGGTAGTAACGGATTTAATGAATGACTTTTGTGTTAATTTGCATTACATGATATGAATAGAATTATATCTTGCCTTGCAAATCGCGTTGGACGTACAGTATCTTGATCCTGACCTTTAACTCGGCATCCTGTAAAGGTTTGAAATTCAGTTATTTCCGCCACTTAAGGTTATTTTCTAACCTTTTGTTTTAATTTTCTAATTCGATTTTTATGTTCAATCGAAAGAAGAAAAAAGTGCTTTTAGGTTTCTCTTGTAATTTCACTACATTTGATATGGGTTTCTCAAAGCTCCCAAATAAATTTCGACCCCTAAAGCTATTATAAACTCTGCTTGAAACCATTAAAACTATTCTGTACAAAACTTGGCATTTCGGGTCAAAAAGGTTTTCAGGACGTTTAAGAAAGGCACGCCTGTATATGAGATGTTCTATGCTGAACGATAAAAAGAGGCTTGCTTAGCTTAGACCTAAGTAGATATCCCCAGTCATAGGGCGGCCGAGCGATAAACGAGACAGGAGACACGCGCGAAACAATTGCCTCGCGCGTGTTCATGATATATCTGTTTTTGCTTGATTATGCCTGATAGACAAACAAAACAGATCCTGAGTGCAAGATAACTGGCAAGATTGGTGTCTATTTGTATGTAGAATGTTATTAAAATATCAGAGTTTTACGTACCTCTTACTTTGTGTTTGGAACATAACATTATTTGTTCTTTGCATCTTCCAGAGTAGTACTGCTGAGAACTGGATGGGCGATGTAGCAGCTCTCGTAAGGTCTCACACCATTGGTTCGATACCCTAACCCTAAACAATAGAACAAACAACACAACAATGGACCCTAGACCTAAAAACAATAGAAGCTGTGTTTTACAAGGCCAATGAAAATAGAGGTTTCTGACAGCTGCTACACCTGCTGCGATAGTATGTTATCTTTATAGCTCTAGTAGAAAAAGGGAAAGACATTTAATCAAATTGATTTAAAAGAGACCTTCAGTCTGAATTTCAAAATAAGCCTAGTGTGGCGTGGCAAGGTTAGTTATTTCTTTCACCGAGGTTTTTACTAAAGATTGTTTTCCGCAATAATCTCTGGGTTCGCACTATTGACGAATTCCTCTAATGCAGGAGAAAGAGAAGATTTGTCATAAGTACTTACATCGTAAATCTCCTGCTTTTTCTGTCAGACTTAGACTGATACTGATTCTTCGTTCCTTAGCAATTCTCGGTTTGCTATCTGCAAAACTGGGACAAGAAAAGGGAAATTAACGCAAAAACTACGAACCCGTTATTGCCAATTCATAAATAATATATTTTTACTTTTTATACCAAGACACTACAATGGTGTTCTTATTGACCAAGGTAAATGATTCACTGAAGACAGTCAGTTCTAAATCTCGTTAATAATAATAATCCAGGAAATCACTACCGTGAACTGATATAATTTGCATAGATTTTGGCGATTTTATTTCTTCGTTTTCTCCACATTTAATGATCAGTTTGAGAAGCTATATCAAACACTCAAAAGAATGTTTCATCAGATATCCAAACACCTCGAAGTGGGCTATAAAAACTCGGCTGCGCCTCGTTTTTCAATCCACTTTTTGGTGTTTGGATATCCTGATTAAACACTCTCCTTGTGTTTGATATGAGGGAGCACGTTTTAACGCAGCTTTATTATCAAAAGTACTTCTACTGCTGTAAAAGTGCCCGGTCTAAATGACAGATAGATTCGATCAGCAAATTAAAACTATACAAATGAAAAGGTAATCATCGGAAATATATAACAACATTTATGCAACTTTAGCTTAGTCATCATCTTTATAAAATTCGGACTTTTGAATAATTTCTAAATAGAGTAGCCGAATTCTTCACAACTTTCCTACCACTTGACTTTGTTTGAAGTTACATATTATCAACTGAGGAGAGCAAATTTGAAATAAAAATAAAGCACGTTTCAACGCAGCTTCGTTATCAAGAGTACTTTTACTTCTATAAAAGTGCCTGGCGTAATGAACGACAGATATGTTTTACTTGTATGTCGGTGAAGAGAAATAAATTTGGTCTTGATTCATACTCAAAATGTCGTGAATTGTAACGGTTTATTTTAGCCCTAGCCTGCATAATAGGCGCTTCTGTGGTGCGCTAGCGCGAAGCGCAAAAAGCGCGAGCCACGCAATGGAGAGAAGAAAAATGCCTGTTGTCCAGGCTACTTTAGCTCGGGATATCGATATCAGTGTGGTTCTACTTATTAAATCAGATATTACTTACCTCATACACCGTATTTATCACAAGCAGTCTTAAAGGGAGAATAACCTTAAGAATCGTAGGTCTCAACGCAAGTAATTATGAACAGAACCATTTTCCTTGTTAGAGAGACGCTGACATGATGAGGTCCATTCGCAGTGTTGACCTGTGCAGTATCGATTGTACATTTCTTGCACTTAATCCTCATTGTATGCCTGACATATTTCTTTCTTCCCACTTGCCACAAAATCCTGGCAAACTTTGCTTTGATAGTCTAAATTTAAGCGATCAATGACGAGTTTCGACAGAGCAGCAAACTAAAGATCGTTAAGAAAATTCAAATATCGTCTTGGTATGATTTGCGCATGGGTGAATGAAGAGTTTAATCATTTCATTAATTCACTACAGCGAAACTCATGCATAACAATCATATTCAGTAAAAAATATTCACATTGAGGTGTGTTTATAAATATTTTCACTAATTATAATATTGTAAGACAATGCGAAGGCCGGAACGTGCGAGAAAAAAATTTGAAAACAATACAGGTTATGCTCCATAACGTGCGGAAAAATTGAAACATTTGAAACGTTTTTTTTTTTAATTGCTATATATATATATATATATATATATATTTTATTTTCGCATTTGGTTTGACGGCTTTTTCTCTGTGAATACAGTTAACCCTCTCAAGGCAGACACCTCTCTAATGATGATCTATTTGTCCAAGACAAAAGTTTTCCTTTCCTGAAATGAAGGAGAATTTAAGCAGTGTCGCATTATAAACTACATGTAGCCTTATTTTGCGAGGCGCCATGCTAGTCCTGAAAACAACACAGCTGCGTGTTATCCAGGTCCAATGAAATTAGAGGTTCCGAAGAGGTGCATGCCTTTTGTATTTTGTCCGGTTATTTGGTAGCCGATTAACACTAATCCAGGATTAGAGTCAGTTTTGAATTCAGTTGAATAACTAATCGATGGAAATTTTTCCGTAGTTTATCTGATCTTCACGTCTATAGCTAAAAATAAACTTTTAACCCGCGATGCCTCGTCCGTACATTGATGATCTTAGATGACGGGCCATATGGACAAAAGAGTTTTCACATAGCGTGGATGATTAACCACAATAGCTTTCGGGATTGTCGCCTGCACTTTTATGCCTTTTTCCGACAACCTTTCTCGAAACAGCTGTGCACACGAGCCCTTTTGGCGAGTGTGTACAATCTTTCGAAAAATTTTATTCAAATCTCCATTAGTTTATGTTTAAAAGCAAAACGCGTACCATTTATAGCGCATCGAGTTCGAGCTGCCTTCGATGAAATTCATACGCGCCCGCGGGCTAGTCCTGCCCAACGGACGGCGGCGGGCGGCGGGCGGCGTGCGGCGGGCACACGACGCGCCCGCGAAACATTCCGCTAGCCATGACCATGAAAAATGACGGGCATAGGTTCTATGAGTATGGGGCTCCGCGCGGGCTTTCTCCCCGCAGAGCTCCGCTATAAAACTATGTTATAAAACTACGCATATATATAGTTTATGAAAGGTCATGCACACATGGCTCGAGTGTGTCACTTGCTTTTTTCGTGTTTTTCACTTATAATTTTTATCCAATTGGCAAATTACCAGGTTGTATTTTCTTATGCTTTTAATTACAATGGGTTGGGTTCGCTTTTGTTTCGCGTGTTGCCAATCGGTCGCCTTCATTGGTAGTACTGTGCGGCTTTTTGCTTGTTTCTTTGGTTTTGTCCCTCGGTCGCCTTCGCTGGTTGTACTGAGTCACTAGTGATCTCATTGACCTAGACTCAAAGACGGCTAAAAAGTTAGGTTTCAAGGTGCATTTTGTTTGATTTTTTAAAGGTTTCATGTAATTTAAGACCCAATCACAAAACAATCAGAAATTGTATTTGGGGAACTTCATCAAAGAAGCAAAATTAATAGCTATTGTCTTCTGCTATTCTGGACATTACCTAAAATTTATCTGACGCAAATGGATATTCTTTATTTTTATACTGAAATACAATTATAAACCATTAGCTCCTCCCCTATTCTTGAAATCAAAGACATTATACGTGAGAAAGAGCCAATGCGCAGAACAATGAAGTTTACTGTAGTTCTAATGTGGAGCGTTACTTAATAGAGCAGTTTTCAATTGAGTGTCGTAAAACCAAAACCAAAGTAATTACTCTGACCAATCACAGCAGTCGTAAACAATCCAATGACCCAATCAGAGCTCGAAGCAATTACATGTCGCGGGCGCCAAGCGCGGGAAAACGCGTGCGAGCAAGTCACGATTGGTTTTGGTTTTACTTCTGATTGGTCGAGAAAGTGGCGCGAGATTTTTTAGCCAATCACAAAGCGTAGCAATGCAAAACCAAAGCAATTGTGTAATTACTTTCGACAGTCAATTGAAAACTGCTCTATTAACCATAGTTAATAGAACTATGTATTAACCACCCTTGTTCTGATATTATTAACTATAATATTTTTGGACGTGTTTTAGCTCATTTCACTATTATTTTAAATTTTTTTTTTTTTCGTTTTGAAGAACAATTCTGAAAAATGAGCAAGAAATTACTATAACAGCCTAAATTAGTTCTTATAAAATTAAAACGTTTATATTTGTTTTTCTATTCTCGTGGACGTTCAGCCAAGCTAATCGAATTTGACGTTGATGTGGCAACAAACATGTCTTTGTTGTTCTATTTTTTCCCAAAAAACAGGCGGCCGTTAGTTACGCGTCATTTCATTCCAATGGTACAAAGTCTCTTGGGCATATCACATTTGCAAATATTAATCACATGCATACTTCATGCAAATATTCTGAAATTCGCAAACACAAAGCAAACGAGTGCTGTCTTTAAATTTCGTATGTCGGTGTTTGTGAGGTTACCACCACGGTCAGCTGATGTGAAGAAACTAGTTTTAAACAAACAAAAGCAGTGCCGGCTAGCTGGTGATTTGAACGGACACTAAAATGATGTCCGAACTGACAAGCGAAGAGGAATTCAGCAGTTCTGATTTAGAAACAGACAGCGAAGAGAACTACCCGCAAATTTGGACTTACGAGAGAAGGCATGAACAACCGCAAGAAACGACACCAAACTGTTCAATGGTTTTCTTAATCCTCGGTGTTTCTCTTTCAGCTCCGTTTATCACTTTCGTTTGCGCGGGAGAAGATATCTTAGCAGGGACCGATAAACCAACAGGACTTGTGATTATAGCGCTAACAGCACCTTCTGTTGTTCTAAAGATTGTGTCGCTCTGTTTTAAACAAGTGTCGCATGTAGCCCGTGTGTTTCTCGTGTCAGCTTTTGTGATAACAGGACAGTTGTGCGCTGTTTTTATACCTCACTTGGGAGGTCGTTTTGCTGGGATTTGTTTAGTTTCTGTGGGAACAGGGATTGGTGAAGTCAGCCTATTAATGCAAGCTGCAAAACAATTGGAAGAAATCGCGTTGTGCTCGTTTATGGTCGGGACTGGTGTAGGAGGCGTTTTAGCTGCTGCTATGTATGTAGGTAAGTTGGGGAAAACGTTTTCTTATTCAATTTCCGTAATTGATTCATGTCTTCTCGCCTTATTCCAAGTGCCATTGAATCTCTAGTTCGCCAGCTATGTTGAATTCAAAAGATGGACATTTTACTTAATGTTTTCTTTATCAAGGACGCCTTTATAGTTCAAATCTGGAACAACAATTTCAAATCTTATTTTGCAAAATATCGAAAAGCAAACAGCAGCATAAAGAACATGAGCAAAAACGTGATAATTAATGAGAGCTCACAAAAATTCAGTCGCAACCAATTTTTACCATCTTGAGCAGCATAATAAACAGATTGTCAGGACGGTCACAGTCCATCTTGAGTAGCATAATAAACTGATTGTCAGGACGGTCACAGTTCAGGATTTCATCCACATACTCAGAAGCTAAAAAAACTTAACTGGCTTGAGGTCTGCCTATGGGGGTGAGTTCTGATACCAGGTTAACTTTGTTTTCAAAAACTCGGTATAAATAACGTGATGTTTGCGTTATACAATCATTTCGCCTAACTTTCCGCTCTGTGGCTAATTTCCCATTTTTCCTGTTTGTAAATAGACCGTAAAACCGACACTACAGAAAACTGACGGGCAAACGAAAATACGACACAAAAGGTTTGAAGAGTTAAGTTTACAAGTGATTAAAGCACCAAGTGTAAAACTCGCAGACTTATTTAAACATTTCTACAAAGGATTTTGCAGAAAGATTCAGTCAGGAATGGACATTCCGTGTCATTTGCCAATTTTCGGTCCGTTTCCTCTCAAAGACACTCTGGCTTTAATAATTTATATTTATATATATATTTTACGCCAATATGCGCTTGAATTAAAACTATTAACGGTCCAGAAAATGCTCCTAGAAAACCAAGAGTAAGATATTGCTGAAGTGAGTTCTCTAAAGAGAACACAAACCGCAGCCAGTTTTTGGCGATCTCTCTTGGCTATGATATCAGTGAAGAGCTATATTTTTTTATGTTGTACAAGATCCATTACAATCTTGGCCACCCGCAGTCAAAGACGCTTATATATAGTACTGTACACTAAACCGCGAAGCAGGAGCATTCAGTATTAATTTGGGTGTCGGCATTCGCATTGATGCAAATGTCTTTTGGCTTTATAAAGCAATGCTTAAAATAGTAACAGCCCTTTCAAGAGTGCCAACAAGTAAAAATCTATTTTTTGAAAGATAAACAGCGACAAAATAAAGTATTGATTAACAGCTTTTTAACCTGAATGGTCTCAATCTTAAAACTAAGATTTTTTTCTTGGCAGTTCCAAAGTTAAAGCTGATCACTTTTGTTTACATTATTCGTATGACTCCGAACCTGGTACTCATCACTTTCGGCGATTTTTCTGCCTATATTTCAAGATAATAGGGCAAGCTCCTGGCCATTATCATAAAACTCGGTATCAGAGTTCCGGCAGAAACCCATAAGTGGGTTGAAACGTGTAACGCGTATTCACAGCTTCCGAATATTCATTTTTTTTGCTTGCTTAGTACCATATTTAGAAATCCCTCGGTCCCTAGCCGGATTGGAAGCAAGTTGTTCTAGCAAATTGATTGGTTAATATTTTTATCTTGATTTTCCAAATATGGCTGTAACAACTTCTTAGCAAATTGAATAATCGGAAGCTTTTTTTGAAGCGTACAAGAGACAGTTGCACATTCCAACCCACTTATGGGTTTCTGGTTCCGGCTAATATAGAGTGTATTTATGTATGTTTACCTTTCGGTATTAAAATCTAATAAAATGCTAAAATTAAAATTAAATCCTTGAATATTCTAAAAAAGTGGATATTAAAACTTTGCTTTAATATCAATCACAGCAATTGCCGTTATACAAATGTAATATTACATTTTGTGTACCCTGGGTGGACCACAAACAAAATCATTTTCAATTCATAAGGGGGTCGATATTGAAACCTATTAATATTTTTTAAGAGTAGATATTTGAACACAGACGGTTTTTATTTCACTGAATTACAGTAAAACGTTTCAGATGCAATAATGCATTTTGTATACCCCAATGGTACACAAAAACTGCTGTAAATTAAACATTAACTCGTGTTTTTACCAATATAGTAAATTAGAATATAGAATATAGTCCTTTATCAGCCAGAATACTGTCCCTAAAACTACAAATTGCAAAAAAATAAGACATTTTCCATATTTACATGTGTACGACTACGAGCAGTTGCAAAAAGGTTGAGACACTTTAAAAAAATGTTCATTCCGTATAAAAGCGAACGCGTAACACAAATCAAATCAATGCCATGTGCTACTGACCCCCTCCCCCCCATCTCCCCCCATCCCCCCCTTTCAATGTTGATGACTGTTGGTTTGAATGCTATTTTGGATCTGGTACAACATTGATAAGGGGGGAGGGTGTAGGGACTTGTTGAAACCCATGTTATCCTCGAAATATGCACTACTCAATACACAATGTCCCAACTCTTTTTGCAATTGCTTGTAGCCTTCTCCAATGGCAACTCTTTGCGCGCGAATAATAAGGACGAGTGAAGGACCAGGCGAGAGACTGGTACGACTGAGGGGAAAACTAGCGCTGAGTTAAACCGCGGACTGAGGCGAGTCAAAAGACGCGACCAAGGGTGTGAGAGTTAGGCGAGTCAAAAGACACGACCAAGAGTGTGGGAGTCAGGCGAGTCAAAAAACGTGACCAAGGGTGTGGGAGTCAGGCGAGTCAAAAGACACGACCAAGGGTGTGGGAGTCAGGCGAGTCAAAAGATACGACCAAGGGTGTGGGAGTCAGGCGAGTCAAAAGACACGACCAAGGGTGTGGGAGTTAGACTTGAAGGCAAATGACGTTTTGCAAAACCAAAATGACGACCAAACACTAAATTCAGCACTCGCCCACCAAAACAAACGCCTTCACTGCAGGCTAAATTCTACCATTTTTCCCCTCATGTGAATCATCGCGTGTGGGTATCGCTGTGCTTCATTCAGAATAAAGCTTGTGAAACGATTCCACTGTTCCATTTCCTTTCCAATCGAAATTATCAGCACAGTCACACAGTCCATCCCAAACTGGCTTAACAGGCTAGTACTCTCATATTTGCAGCATAAAGTGTGTACGATTATTACAACATCGGCTTTAAGAGCCTACAGACGGGACAAAGTCTCAATGTATGGCTTTGTCCAACGCAGTAGGATATAGAATATATCCTAATTTACCGAATGTTTTACTTTCGCAGGGTTAACAGTTTGGGCTACAGTGGATCCAAGAACCGCCATTCTCGTATCAGCAATATGGCCGCCAATATTTCTCATCACCTTCGCCGCTTCACGGGGAAACCTTCACATTCTTCGCAACTCCCAAACTGCTGAGTCTTTCTCGAGGTTGCAACAGCGCAAGTTTGAAATAGACTGCCACTTGACGCCTCGCTGGAAAGAACGACTGACAACCGTGTGGAATTCCTCTCATCACATGCTGACGCTATTTCTAGTTTATTTTAGCGAGTACATCAGTCTTTCGGCAATTCTGACCACGCTTGTCTTTCAGGGGGCTGGGGTGGGTCCGGAGTTCGTTCCCCGGGGACATTTTGAGCACTACGTTCTAAGCACCATGGTAGGCGAGTTCCTCGGCCGTACATTCATTTCCATGCTCCGCGCGGTCGCTCCAGGATTCTTCTTCACTTCGGCCCCAGTCCTCGCGTTTTTTCCTCTTGCAGAAACTATTTTCTTTGTACTGGTAACGTGGTTTCGACTCGTTCCCGAAGTGTGGATCATTTGGTTGCTGTGCTTCATTCAGGGTACAGCTTGTGGTATGATTTTATCCAACTCTTACCACATCATCGCAAGACGGTTCATCTCACATCACGTAATATTCAGCATCACTCTGACATCAATACTGGAAACCTCTGGTGTTCTTACTGCAGGCTTGCTCGGAATTCACGTGGAGTCAATACTGAAGGAACACTGCTTGCACCACTTCGGTAATAAATCCGATTGTTTTACAAGAGGCATGGATTCTCAATTCTGGGAATATGGAAACAGGTTTAATTATGACGGCAAAACTGCGCTATCTCTATAGCAGAGACTCGTAAATTGCTGAACATGTTTTCGCATTTACTCAGTTCACAAGAAACATAATAATCTCGTTCGTAGCCTCTTGGAATTCCATGGGGTGAGCAGAGGAGACACCGGCAATGAGATTGCACATGGACCAGGAATGTTCGTCGGAAATTTTAAAGGAACGCCCTAAGATGGACCAGAATTTCATTTTGCAGGGGTAGCTTAAAATTATATTTTCTTTTATGAGAGGTACCAAAGCAAGACATTGACTTATAATTCTACATTTATTTATAGTGATAAAGACAGGAGCAATGAGAGAACTGAGTACACCTGGGCTTGGTTGTTTAACGTTAACCAAGGATTGGCGCCAAGTTGGCGCCAATCCTTGGTTAATTTCGAATTTCGACTCAAATCTAAACACTGAGTGACCCAAATCTATATACCTTTATGCAATACGGATTTCTTTAAAATTTTTTTTGCTCCACAACTAGACTTAACTACTCTCGAAGTAAGGGTGAAATTGCTTTCAAACTAGAGGAACAGAAACCTCGGCTTTCGAACAACTCGAACTGGACCCCGGAATGTTTCTAAAAAATCTCTTTAATAAATCCAATAAATGGCCGTTTTTATGCTAGAGACGTTAAAGTCGTCTAGACGCAATTAACGTCTCAGACGTTAAATGCGTCTGGTATAAAAACGGGACGCATTAAAGTAGATGGCAACAGAGAAAAACACGAGATTTTCTAACAAAAACTATTTTCTGAAGTAACTGGACACGACTAAAGTCGTCCCCAAATGAATTTTAAGAGCACGAATATACAAATAGGGCTAAATTCGTCCTCGTTAAGGCCGTCCCGTTTTTATACTAGACGTATTTAACGTCTGAGACGTTAAAGTCGTCTGTTAAGTGCGTCTGAACGACGCACTTAAAAGAAGACGTTAAAGTCGTCAGACGTTAAATCCGTCTGGCTTATTTTCCGTTTTTATACTAGAAAAACGGCCAATTCCGTTGTTGGCATATCTTTTATTGGTCAACGGCAGTGAAAAACTGACTTTTGACAACAAAATTGTTGTTAAAAAGTAGCAGCGAAGTCGAAGAGGAGCGTAAATATTGTTACACAAAGTCACCATATTCATCTTCAGTCGGTTGTTGTAGCGCAGGCAACTGATAGCAATTTGCAATTTGTATCCGAAGATACTGCTACAACGAAATAAACCGATCATAACTTCTAGTCTGTTTCTTCGACTGGTTTAGTAAAACACGTAGCAAGTGTAACCCAAAACAAACCCAAATTATAGGCGAGGGGGTCGGGGGAGGAAAAATTCGGGGCGCGCGCGTGGAGCCCCCTTACATCAACTCAGCGCGCTCGCCACGCGCTTCGCGCCCCAAATCTTCCCTCCCCATTTCTAGCGGCTGCCACGAGCGCTTAAAGGTTTCTTACTAATAGATACTAGTGTATCCAAAAGATAGTAATTGCTGCGGTAAATTTGTTGTAATAATGCTGTTTTATCGCCTCGCTGGTATTACAGAATTTTCTCTTCTCGTTTTTTGGAGGGGAAGCAAACTCCAGCTGATAAGACTTATTTTGTTTTGTAATTCACGCATTAAGTTCTTGCAATGTCTGTAGAATATTGTTGAGCAAAGGACGCGTTCACCACGAGGAAGGTGTGAAAATTTAGGTTTAACTTAATTATTGATAATGAATATGTTGCGTTACTAGCTAGCCGTATCGTGTTCGCGTCTCCACGCGCTCAGCTCAGGTTTCGCGTCCCCACGCGCTCAGCTCAGTCTCATCGACCGCTGTTGGAGTGATTTCAAAATAAATTTGTCTTTTATTCCGTACAATCTTCTAAAATCTTTGCTATCCAACGGTTCTATCACCATGCCTCACAGTCCTCGCTCAACTCGCAGTAGTCTTCGACACTTCAGTTCCGATTACGACTTGCACATGTTGGACCAAAATATTACAAATCTCGCAGCCAACAGCTTGAAGCAGCAAGCGAGGCTATTGTTCGTGGCGCAGTGAATTCTGGCCCAAAATGTGTGCGTGGCGCAGTGAATTCTGGTAAAAAGCGATCAAATTGAGATTTTTCGTAGCTTATATATTTTTCTCATATATTTCTTTTAAATCCTGATTATGTTGCTGCTCACTCGCTACGCTCGTTCCGCAGCAATCATTCCGCCGCATAATACAGCAAAAGACAACGAGAAATGTTTGCGAAAACGCTTGAAATGGCGTTGTACTGTTTTTCCATATTATTTTGGTGCCTTTAAGCGAAAGCGTCAAGTACAGTTTAATATTTTGGGTTCTTTTAGCTAAATATCTCTGCGGCAGAACATTTTAGAGAAATATATGTTATTTACCGGCCGGCCTTTCATTTTACGGCTGGTTTCTCTATTCACTTAGTTTAATCTCTCTTTCTTCATTGAGTCTTTATGATACCCGATCATTCAAGCGTTAAGATCTTTAGTAGGCTCAATTTTCAGCCGTTTGAGGGAGTCCGGTTTTCAGATCCTCCTCCCAACATGTGCGCGAAGGAACGCGGGCGCACAAAACGGCTGGTAATCGAGCCCAGATCTTTAGCGGACCTTAGCGTGTTTTCGGATCTTTGTCAGCCGATGTCAGCCATGCACCTACAATAGGTACTTGGTGTATCCCTGATCATAATGTATGGTACTTCATGTATCCCTTATTGTAATGTATTTAGATATATTGCAGTGTAATTTAGGGTTGGATTACAGTATCTAGGGTTGAAGCACTGATTTTAGTATTTAGGGTTAAGCACTGATTCCAGTATTTCCAGTGTATCGAAAGGGTTAGTTCTTATATATGGTCTGGGCTAGCAGCATATTATCTTATATCCCTTAAAAATTCAGACAGTTTCCCGCAGCTAGTCCTCGGTGGTGTAGTGGATAGTGTGCATGGAGCAGATCATACGGCCCGGGTTCGATTCCCCATTCTACTGTTGTTTTATCTTTTATTTCTACTGAAAGTGTTTAAATACAAAATAATAAGGTATACACCAAGTACATACCGCCATGCATGGTGAAACTTTGCTGGTTTTCTTCAATTGTGTTAAATATTTTATCTAGCTAATAAAATTTACTTTCGCTTTGGTAGCTTTCGTCTGGGTCCATATTTAACGAGAAAATTCAATACCAGGGCTCGTAAGCTTAAAACAACGGAGTCACAAATATCGTGGTTATCATGCAACTACGCAACCCGGGCGGAATCGTTAATTGAGCGACCGGCAAGATCGTAAACCAATCAGAATAGCCGAAGACAATAGCTACTAATTTTGCTTCTTTGATGAAGTTTCCCAAATACAATATCTTTGATAAATTGCATGTTGTGCGATTGGGTCTCAAAATACTTGAAACCTTAAAAAAAATTAGACTTAATGCACCTTGAACCTTAACTTTTCAGCGGTTTTTTAGTCTAGGCCAATGAGATCACTAATTGCAAAACAATTAGAAATTCCACTGGAAAAGGGAGCTTTCAAGATAGTGCTGCTAAACTTTTTAATAGCCTTCCTGTTTATATCAGAAATAGTGAGGATTTTAAATATTTTTGTAAAGAGGTAAACTCGTATCTTAGAAATCGTATCAGTAATTAATTAGTTGTACATATTAAATTAGTTGTACATAATTTAAAATTTTTTTTTTATACTAGATTTTATCTTGTTTTTATACTAAATTGTATTGTTTTTTATGTATTATTTAATATTTTAAATATTATTGTAGTTTATACCAGATGAAGAGCCACCTTTGTGGAAACGCTGATATTAAACCATTATTATTATTATTATTATTATTATTATTATTAGTTGTAACAATGAAAAAAGTTGACATTCCATCGTGCATTGCCGTTCAGCACTATCCTTTGTATGCGGATCATTACTTAAATCTTTCTTTCGGGGATCTTTTCGCTGTGGACGAATTCTTAAGTGTGACCATTCAAAGCAGTACTTTCAAATGGTCATGTTTGCATTGTTTATATTTCTCCAAAGTAAAATTTTGGTATTTTTCATGAATTTGAATTTTGGATGCTCTCAGGATTAAAAAAGTTAACACAATTCTCAGGGATTGAATGCTTTTTGAAGTTTTATTTTTTTTTAAATGTTGTACAGTGCAAATGAGTGAAATACGAGGGATGAAGTAGAGCCCTTAGTTTTCATAAGAATGATTTATTTAAACCAAATTCTATAATATTCAGCCTATACTGGTGTATAAATAATTTTATTCCTACAAAAAGCTATCAATGTAAACATTAGAAAATGGTACCACAATATTGTAATAAAGGACAAGCCCATTCATTGATATGTGATCTCATTACACAAGAAATTGTTGACATAGCTGCTATTCCTTTCTTATATACATTGTACATGTAATATTATCAATATGTCTAGTCACTGCAACCATCTTAAGACTGTTAAATAAAATGTCTTTAAAGCTTGTTATCTTTCCTGCCTGCAAAATTAAAAAAAAAAAATTAAGTTAACACACTCCATTAACAATTTTTCACCGAAGTTAAGGTGGCTAGTGGCGGATATTTACCGAGCCGCAAGTCGGCAAGCTAAATATCCACCATGAATAGTTGTTTTAGTATGTACTAAAACAGTTAGATACACTGTAATATAGCACGAAAATGATGATTTTTAACTCATTTATTCCTGTCAACGATTACAATTTTCACACGCAAATGACCAAAATTTGCTTGGATGTGAATAGCACTTGCTATGGGGCAGTATGCAGCTCTTACAAGGTCTTCTCTGATTTGCTGAGAAAACATTAGAACAAACAACACAACAATGGACCCTAGCCCTGAAAACAATAGAAGTGCATGATACCCTGGTCCAATGAAATAAGAGGTTCAGCACCAACAAGTTTCAGCGCCAACAACACTATCCACTGTTTTAGTATACAGTACATGTATACTAATCTTTGTTATCCCCCAAATTAAAATATGTGTATTTTTTGAAATGTCCTCAGATTAGAAAATATTGGCACTGGCAGTGTAATGAAATAGATTTCTTATTGCTTTAAATTTTTTATATACTGCAACATTGTCACTCCAAGCCCCCACCTCATAAGTCCACGAAATATCCATACTACCCTGCTACTCTCATGAAAGTTTATCAGAAATACGACAGAGGGGGTCGAGAGCCAGGAGTGCCCAGGGAGAAAAAAAAACTAAAAAAACCCTTCCTTCCAGGTATGGATATTTTCTGGAACAATACAAATTATGTAAAATAGAGATATTTATACAATAACCACATCCACACCAAACAAAACATACATACTTCCTCGAAAAATAGCCGGGGGCGATTATTAATTTTTTTCACTCTAAAAGTGGGTGATTATATGAGGGAAGGTGATAAATCGAGGGGGGCGGGGGGATAATTTCAAATATTGTTCGCTGGAAGTCCTAACATGCTTATATGCTAATAAGAGAGCTGCAAGAAATAAGGGAAAGAGTCAAATACATGAACGCCACTATAGAAAAACTATATGAAACCTGTGCCATGGTAACTTTTCTGTAATTGTAATGACTGCTTCCTACACAGGAAGTGAATTTCTAACTTGACTGGGGGATGTGAAAGAAAGGGAAGGGGATGGGGGCGATTAATTGAGTGAGGAGATTATTTCATTTATTTTCACCAAAATTGGGGGGGGGGGGGATTATTTGAGGGGGGTGATAAATCAAGGGATGGCTATATTTCGAGGAAATATGGTACTGCTAAATGGTACCTTTCTTGTTTCAATCCTGTGGTGCTATTTGATGAGTACGAGGGGTGTATATTTTGTCTTTGATGGTCTGCTGGATGGCTTACATCTATAAAGAACCACAGTTACTTCAATCAACTTTTTTTTACTTTTTTAAATCTTGTTTACACAGCAGGGCTGTGCACTTGCAGTACCTGGGGACCTCAGGCTAATAAATTTGTCTCCAAACAACTAGAAAAAATTACTTTTTGCATAAAGTTTAAGTGCTGGGGACCCCAGATTTCATAGTTGGGAGCCCTTGGGCTCCTGTGATTTGTGATTCTTCTAAGAGCACAGCCTTGCACTGTATGTTCCAATCATTACATATGGTGATTATTCCAAAATTAAGTAATGGAAGACGAACGTAGTTGCTATGCACCTATAATATTAAGCTCCAGTGAAGGGGGGGGGGGGGGGCACCAGTATATGAGGGGCAGTTGACAGGCGGTTAAAATTACCAAATTTTCTCTTCATCAAACATTCAAATGTCCCCCACCGCAAAGCCCAGTTTTTCACATCCAATTCTTGCATGCAGGGATCAAATTATAGGCCAAATGTTCCACATAGCCCCCCTCCCCCCCCCCCCCCCCCCCCCCCCAAACCAGGTTAAAACAGCATTATTATTATACTAGAGACATAATATGTAATTTTATACCTATACCAGATATAAAATAAGATAGAGAAATATGAAAACACAGCTATATGCCTGCCTTATTGTACATGTCATACATTTCTTTGTAAAAATCACAATAATTAATTTTGAACTGTGATATAATATTTTATTTTTGCAAACTTAGCCCCATCCACTAGGGTTTCACTGATCTAACTTAGCCCAATCAGTAGAATCGTTTGGGTTTATACTCACTTTTAATCACTTTTCTAGTGTTCACTTTTATAAAAGGTGTGTAAAAGCTACTCTTTCTACTCTGAGCACATGAAAATAAATGCTTGTTTTTATGTCTGGTACATTAGATAATATGATTGGTAGTTGATAAGTAATCAAAAAAGGTCAATCAATGTCATAAAATGTTCATTGTCTCTTGACATGATATCTAGATTTATTATAAACAATAAACTGTCGCACAAAACACTAAGTCTCCAACATTATTTTCTCAAGTTTGAAGCAGATCTCTATGAAACTTCATATTTTTGTTAAATTTAAATATGGGAATTCTACTTATGGATCCTGTTTTCCAGTTCATTCAATATTTTTCATATAAAAATATTTTGAAATTATGGCGCTGTTTCGAAAAAGAGCTATTTGTATATATGATACCTGATAAATCAAGTTCATCATCTGAACGCGGATCTTGTATCTCTGTTAACAAGTGCTCATCTGCATATCTCCTGAAAATCAAGTGCAGATATGTAAACAGTTGAGTCCTGCTATAACACTTTAATTACCTTTAGATTATGATTTGGTCTCCAGGGATATAGCTAAGAGCCAGCTACCGGCTAATTCCACCAGCTGAAAGAGAACTTATCACCAGCTGAAATTTTACTAAAGAAATAAAAAACGCGCTGAGTGCATTGTTGAGTTATATAAGCATGCGGGAATTTTTAAGAGCACGAGAGAAGTGCATAGAAGCACGAGCCGAAGGCGAGTGCTTCTATGCACTTCTTGATTGTTCTCAAAAATTCCCAAGTGCTAAAATAACTCAATGTACGAGGAACAAGTTTTTTATTTCTTTTATAAAATAAAAACGGTTATAATGAACCTTACGTCACGCGCGTGCTTTATCGAGTTATAATGAACTCAGTTTAACCAATCATAGCGCGTGCATTTCCTTGAGCATTTTTTTATAATAGAAAACAAAGACTTGGGGTGATTTTGAAGGTGCACAAGCCAGAAAAATCCGGCTGGGCTTGTTAATGAGCCTGCTCAGTTTTTTCTTAGAGATAGCCGAGGGATAGACCCTCTAATAATAAATACTAATAACTAATATTAGTATAAACCTTGCATCTCTTTCAATGAAACTGGGGGCAGATGCCATATAACCCCATACAATAGTTATGCACACCATTCTCAAAACTGAAGCAAAAGCCCTATAGCTAAAGAACAACAATAGCGGGAACATACATAACTATTGTAGGTGGTTATATGGAAGTCTTACCAAAACTGGTCCTCTGTCCGAAAGATATTATGTAAATCGGAAATTGACCTGCCTAGGCATGCAATAGCTTATAGACCTAGCAATTTTTATTATTGATAATATAAAGAAAAACTTTAAGAGGTTTTTATCGAGCTATTAAATATTCATAAGAATTCAGTATTTAGTAAGAACCAAATATTGAAGCCGCAAACATCTATGTAAAAAGAATTTTCTCGGTTTTCTTAATATGAACAGTTCCGAAGTTAAATCTCAATGCCCTACAAGCTGCATCGTCATGATCTATGACTTCAACTCGGTCGCGATTATTGTACAAACAACTTTTTAAGTACATCAATAGATAAAGAATAAACACTATTTTTATATTTAAAAGAGACTTAAACCGTTAACCATAGTTATGGTTACATATTTAGGACTTTCGATTGACATTAAGCTGCCGAAGGCTGAACAAGATTTACCAAAATCAACAACATTTTCTCACCATTTGCTTTTGGGAGCGAATCGCGTGAAACGATCATATCCTCGCTTTTGTCTGAAGGTAAAAAATCCTCCCTCCTCCGTTCCAAAGCACTGACCCATCATAAAAGATCGCAGAGAAGCGTATATCTGATGATGTAAAACATCACAGCAAATTAGAAAATGAATTTCAAATTATGAGATGACTTGTCGGAAATTTCGTCCGAGAACAATATTCCCGCTTTGTTTGTCGAAGTTTGTTCTCAGCGGGGTGGTGACAGGCTGTGTTTTCAGTTAAAAAAAAACAGAAACTTTTATTATAATTTCCCATTTTACACTGACGATTTAATAAAAAGCACAACATTTTATCAACGAAAGCACGCATTTTGTGCATAAAAACCTGGAGGTATTCCTTTGTTCAAAAACAGACCCCTCGCCCTACCCCACCCTATTGGTTCATAAACTTGATAAAGCTCAGTAACCACCCCTCAATCTTTCCAACATGGCGGCCTGTTGCAGGGGAGTTTATGGTAGAGCATCCTGGTTTTCATCAAATTTCTGTCATTACTCCCGGGATTCTAATGGATTGAAAGGTATTCTATGGTAATTTATGGATTATTTAATTGCTTCGCTTTCTCAAAACCCTTCCATCGCTTTATACACCCTTTTAAGGGCTTTTTTAAAACTTTGATCCCAACCTCCTAGCCGTTCACACTATACCCTGGCACTGACGCTGGTGCGAGCGGTTCTGTGGGTAAAATAATGGTGCTGGTCTCTATTACAGACTGCAGACTGGTTATTGCAGACTGGTTCTTGTGTCCAACTTAACGCATGCAGCCAATTCCTGCCTTGAGGATACCTAACAGATTTATAATAGATTAACTTTGTTATGATTCTGTTCTGGAATAAACATTAAAAAAGTTGGTTTTGAAAAATGCCCATCATTTAACTGTAACTCTGTTGTGTCAATAGTGTAGGGAGTTCTTATAATTATTAACGTCCCATCAAGACTTCTCATACCACACTTCTCTCCTGTTTTCCTGCATTTCTTGGTGGCATCTGCTGCTTTGCACTATTGACACTGCAAAATATTGTGCAGTGATCCAATGATAGTTGGCAGGGTTGTCAATAAGGGCTGGTGGCGAGGAATTTTTCCCTGGCTATTAGGGAACTTAAGCCCAGACGTTTTTTAACCACAAAAATGTTAGTCACTGCTTACAATGACTACCAACACAAATTTTACGGCTCTCGGTAAAGTCTTATTTCTGGCAGGTCACATGTAGAAATAAACATAACCCTTAAAACCAGGACACATGGACCAAAAATGAGATTGGTACATGTTCAAAAAGTCGTCACTAAAAGCCCATGACACTCCAAAGTGTTTAACAATACAAGTGACCTTTACATTTTTAACAGCAGGTATGTCACTCTTGATTAGCAGGAAAGCCGAACACCAGGGTAGCTAAACAAAAACTCAATTAGTTAGAATTCAAAGTTGCTCATAGAAAACCTAATTTTGCTTATGCAGTTGCTATTACCATTGCAAGAAATGCTTACCATAAATTAATGATATTCTTGGGATATTAGAATGTTGTCTCTGCTTACATCTTGCAGGGTTATCAAAATTCAAAAAAATGATAATTTATCAAGTTTGGACAAAGAAAAGCATAAGTGTGATTGCGGTTGTGTTGTTTATTTCTATGTTTTCTATGTATTTAATGATCAGTTTGAGAAGCTATATCAACTGCTCGAAAGAGTGTTTCATTAGGTATCCAAACACCTCAAAGTCGGTTAAAAAATAACTCAGCAGCACCTTGTTTTTTCAACCTACTTCTTGGTGTTTGGATATCCTGATGAAACACTTTTCCTTGTGTTTGATATATTACAAATCAAGTTTTTTTTCAAAGTCAGGGTCTTCTTCAAATGTTTCTGACAACCGTGCAACAAGTAGAATGTTATGTGATTTTGTGCATATAACATTTTGTCCGGGGCTCTTTAATGTTGACTAAATGTCTTGTGTATGATATGAGATCTTGCTTCTGATCAAACTTCATTATGAATCTGTGTGTAAAACCCCATTTCAAGATAAAAGAAGTTGCATAATTTAAGAAAAAAAAAATCAAAAGAATGGTATGTGTTATGTTCACCTAAAAAACTATTTTAAGCAGGGTAACTGATATTTTGCGATATCGCAATTTGAAGTTGCTTAATTTTGCCCAAATTCTGTGACTTGACAACCATCAGCTAACAATAAACATGGATAACAAGTGTTTTTTTTTTGTCATATAATAGCAAAGTGAAGGTTTCTACAGTAATTTTCCTGAAATGCCGAACAATCTGATATTTAGAAAATGCGAATGTGACCGATCAACTTGACCGTCAGAACAAGCTTTTGTCCGATCAAGTCCCCATTATGACTGGACATCGTCCATCAAACAATCTTGAGAGAAAAATGTCCTTGGAATGACCGGCATTGGAAACTACTCACTATTTAAAGTGTAGTATGGTTGATTTGGTGGTGTAGTGATTATCATGCCCAACTAGTAACTGGGAGACATGGCTTCAATTCCCACTTGGGACCATTTTTTTTTTTCAAGAGATGTATATTGAAATTTGTTTATTTGTGTGTGTATGATCACTAATACCCCATTCACACCAACGCTTAAACATGTTTAAATGTTGTTTAGTTTAAAACAGGTTTAGAAAAATATCTCCTAACCTCCGGTAATATTTGGAGTGAAATCTTTACTAAAAGAAACTTTATTGACTTTACAACCATTCCAGGTAGTTTGAGTCATATACATTTAAAACTTTTCAAGATAGAGGCTAAAAACCTAGTTAAACTAAACAACATTTAAACATGTTTAACCGTTGGTGTGAATGGGGCATAAGTCTTATATATCAACAGACTGAAGTTGAATGTTATCTTTGTTGGCACCGCATTTTTGGTCCTTACCACTGATGGCCTAAAAGCTCTTTGGTTTGGTTTCTGTGACTAGCCATTATGTCAATGTGATGACACAAAAATTGCACCTTCCTGTGTGAACATCACCTACAGGTTACTACATTGACAACACCAGAAACCAATAATATTTATTATATTATTAAGCCGGACTACAGACTGTACTTACTTCACTTACCATGCATTTAAAAAGTTAGTGACAGCCCTGGTCAGTCATTTGTAACCATAACTTACAAGTTTACTTTCAACAAAACATAATAATAAAAAATATTATATTTTCAATTAAAAAATTGTAATTTGTAATTTTCGTGGAAGGGCTGAAGAGAGATTTTGTTTGGGGGCAAGTAAAAGTTAATTTGGGCGAGTGCATTCTGAAAATCACACACCTAGCTGGTAAGTGCTTTCTAAATCAAGATTCCTGCACAATCCTAAAAACATTTCTTCGTTGGCAGGGGCATTTCTAGTCTGCAACATTTCGACCTCTCAGCTTTGTCTCAAGAAGACACCGCATACAGTTGGGGTACCCGCCTGGGCTAAAGCAGCAGGCAGGCGGAAAAAAGTTTTGGCTAAAATGGAGAAGCCTAAATCAGAGAAACAGATCCATGCAGAGTTCAACTTAGCTAATGATCCTACAGAACACAGCTTGTACACAACGACAAGACGTGGCCCGTTACCAGGGTATAATGAAGATGATAGCCAAATAGAGAAGTATGTTAGAATGATCATTAATTCTAATCCTTTCATTCCCAGAGTCAATTCTGGAGACATGTAGTGTGTAGTTCTAACTTTTGAGTCTCTTGACAAAATCCTATGGTGTGACCATTCAAATGAAACCTCTTTGGCAGTACTTTTACATCCATGGTACAATTTATTTTTTAGTATTTTACAAAATGAAATTTGGCATTTTTCTTGCATTTTGATGTTTGGCACTTTAAGAGTTGACTTTTTCAAAGCAAACACTACTCTAAAGTGGATACCTCTTAAAGTGCACATCAGTAAAATGTTTTGTAAGTAGTGTTTACAACGTGACGAGATTAAGACAAGCAATATTGTAAATCTGATACAACACGGACATGATGCTTTACTTGAATTGATTACCAGTTTGAATGCCAAAATAGAGCGAGTAAAATAACATGTAATATAGAGCAATTTGATTTACAAGGTCAAACCAGCACTTTTGGTCTTTTTCCACCCAGTCCTTCAAATATCATATGGGCTGCATCACGCGAAAAGGGCCTGGATGACATGACATGTGATTTCGAGTAATTTGCAATTTAAAATCAGCTGCTCAAAATGGCGGAAGCCTTGTGGTACGTGCATTTAAGGCGTGATTTTTACAGTTTTAATTTTTATTTCCAGACTTTTTTCACTTCCACCGTATTATTAAATAATAATAATTTTAGGGATTGAAGTGGGCAAAAAAGCTGAAAACTCAAAATCGAGAAAATATGTCGTCCGAGGCCCTTTTTGCGTAGCGCGGCCCATATTATATTATATAAACTTCAGTGAAATACAAGGATTTCTCCCAGCATGGAAAAATCATATCAAGTCATATATATGAAGATATCAGCTTTATCCTCACTGTGAAGAGTAAGTTATCAATATGTTAAAGTTAGCTATCAAGCCTGCAAATAATTTACATCTTTGAGAAAGTCATTTGTCAGTCCAGGCAAAATATTGACCTGACAAGAAGTCAGTCTGGTCGGACAATCTTTTTCCGCATGTTTTATTTTTACTGAAAATGAAAAAGTGCCTGGTGTTCAAAGCTAACCATGGATAGTTTTCCATGTGTTTCGCAAAGAGAAAAGATTTCCTGTCTAAATTTAATTGTAGCCAAACCACCCCGCAGTATGTCTGTCAGGCCAGGTTAAGCTTTCACCAGTCTGTCTGATGACAGGTTGTTATTAGCAGCCTTGAGCTAGGTATGTTTGCCCTTACTGAATGTCAAACAAGTTAAAACCTGTGTTGGTTTACAATCGAAACATCTTCAGGTCTTCCTCAGAAAATTTCAGAAACGTCTACAGGTGCAAACTTTGGACAACCAGTATTCAGAAAATTTTTCAAAATCTTCAAAAAAAATTTGGAAAATTTCTTAAACCTTTACAATTACTGTCATCTACTTAGAGGCTGCATGTACGTCTCGAAATGGTCCAATGAAATTAGAGGTTCTGAAGAGGTGCAGGTACCCGTCTATTTACAAAAAATTAATGCTTATAATACAACATGCTTTTGAAATAAACTATGCTATTGTTAACTACTAAATTGCTATTAAGTTCTTGTTACTGATTATTTCACAATGTTTCTTCCAGATGCAAGATTGCTTTGTCGGCAGATAAAACCATGTTTGTATGTTATCACCCTGCAAAACCTTTTCCTCTGCAATTTTCTAAGGTATTTTTTGTAAAAATATTTATTATAGTTACCATTTTTGTTTTACTTGCATTACATTAAACAGGTGTTCAGTAGCCTGGGGCACCCAAGGAAGTGGTCTCAGTGCCTTATTTTTGGCTAGCCGGAACCTAACAATTCACAGCCTGGGATCTTAAAGGGACACTGTTGTGGCTGAAATATTGTGTTTTCATGATTATGGTCAAGAGCTTGCTTTAAGCTTACTTTAGTATCTTGAAATTGGAAGAAACTATTGCAAAAGTGATAGAAACAAAGAAATATAAACTAAACAGACAAAATAACGGCTAGAAAAGTGAAAATTTCACAACAATGACAAGTTTGATTTCTTGACCGCCTGTGAATAAATCAAATTTCATGAACTGTAATCCACTTCAATCCTTGCAATCCTGCACTTAACCTCTAAACTACTGCTTTTATTTTGCTCTCTAGAATCTTTTTATCTAACTAAGTTGTATATTTTGTGGCATTTGGCGATATAACATGGAAATAAACTAAGCAAAATTTTGCTATTTCGGCAGGACAGTGTTTCTTTAACTTCTGAGAAGCAACCTCGTTTCCAGGGTCTCCCTCCAGGGGACGGGAAGAAGAGAAACCCTCGGGATCATGATGAGGTTGCCTTGGGAGTTTGGTCAGGCAATAGCCTTGCACCTGTAATTATAACATCATAATCTCATTTTATAATTTTGGCACTGGAAACCTGACTCAAAAAAGATTTGCTAACCTGGCAGACAAATCCAATAAGTCAGTCACCTCATGGCAACCAAAGGAAAAATTAACATGGAGTGTTGCCAGATAAAATGTATTATTGGAAATGTACCGGTAATTATACTATAGCATGACATGCCTTTATGCCGTGAGCATCCAACAAACGTTTTTACAAGTTAGCCAATCAGAGAGCACAAATTCAATTGACCGGCGCGCCTGGCCTCACGAAAGTTGAGCACGATGGAATGTAATCTTGTCGCTTCGTGTTTATCACAGGAGTGTAAAGTTAGTTATAAAATGTGATGATTTTATTGCTTCACACATAGTTACGAAGATGATTATAACAATAATAGCTAAGCTGGTGATATTGTAGAAAGTATTAAAAAGTTTGTTGGGTGCTTATGGTAAAGAGTGCCACACTGTAAAAACTGCATTCATGTTTGCAGGAAGTGGATAAAAGACAGTGGTGGCAACAAGATGGGGATCATGTCAACAGATACAGAGATAATTTGACTGATGAGGAGGTAAAAAAGTGCTTATTAAATAAAAATGGATTTATCGACTAAGCGGGTAAATGTGCAGTGGTTTAGTATTAAGGTTACAAAAAAAGGTTACATTTGAAGGTTACTGGACAGGTTTGATCCTGGTCTTTGCTAGAACTTGGCTCCACTTTATTAATCAATCAAAAAATGGTTTATGGATGTTTATCTCATGACATCGGATGACGTCGCATTTCCCTAAATTATTATTAGAGCAGAGAAGAGTAGAGTCAAGTCAAGTAGATAACTTTATGTACCAGGTTAAGCAGTGTTGTGAGAATGTTTACACTGTACCTTGACTTTCTTGATGTTTATATTAGATTAAAGAAGTTGTTGAACTACGCAAAGCAGATCCCAAGCTGTGGACAGTGAATGCCTTAAGCCATATGTTAAAAGTCAAACCCCTGGCAGTCATGTAGGTATTTATTGCTTGTTTCGAGTTATTATTGGACCCTATCCTGTCCAGTAATGGATACATTCATGCCTTCTCATAAGGGGGGGGGGGGACACCCCGCCCCCGCCCTCGCCCTCGTCCTCGCCCTCGCCCTCGCCCTCGCCCTCGCCCTCGCCCTCGCCCTCGCCCTCGCCCTCGCCCTCGCCCTCGCCCTCGCCCTCGCCCTCGCCCTCGCCCTCTCATACTGTCACAGAAGATTTTTTGTATGAACCCCCCTTCCCCACCCCCACCCTTGGTATTCCAGTTTTCCATTTTGTCTTTCACATTTCCCTTTAAAATGTTTGGCTTTTTTTACCCCCTCCTCAGAATTTCCAATGACCTGTACCTTAGGGTGGGTACTATGAATATTTCCTGGAAAGCTATTGAACAGTACTTTGCTGTAGACCATTCAAATAAAGTTTTTCAGAAGTACATTCTAATGTTCAGTATTTTGCAAAATTGAATTTCTATCCTAGGGGTACTTAGGAGGGTATATACTTCATGGTAACACACCATATAGGAATTCTATCACATAGGGATCCTGAAAACTCATTTTAAAATGGTTAGCTTTTATTTACTGTTATGGGTAGTGATATCCATAACAGTAAATAAAAGCTAACCATTTTAAAATGAGTTTTTAGCCCTAAATAAGTGCCGGATTCTTTGATGTGCATAAATTAAAACCCACCATGAAGTATATCCCCTTAGGAGTGGAATTAAACGGATGGTTTCATGGTTTGGCACATGTGCAAGCTATGATGTAACCCATTTTAATAATTTCATTGTTTAGACCAATCAGAAGCAAGTAGATAACTCTAGAGAGTATATAAATTTGCCTGTGAAAATGTCACAGTCAGTGAGCTGCTTGAATGGATGATTATACATACCCATGTGTATCTATCTTAATTCTTAGTATTTTAATATACGACCACATCAGCTCCGCTGTAATTTTTATTGTGTTTAAATAAATGCTATTATTATTATTATTATTATTATTATGTTTGCCATGAAAGCCACCAGAGCGTAGAATAAATCCTTTGGAGGGTCAAGGGTTTTATTCAGTGTTGACTTTGTCAGTGTAATCCGTTGAAATTTTCTGTGAATTTTGGTCATCCTTCACTTTGTTTGGACTTATTAGTATATGTGATTATTAACTGGCTCGTCGCTCTGCGACGAGTCAGTTCTTAAAATACCCTCTTTTTTTTTTTTTTTTTCCCTGTCAGGTCACCTGCCCCGGGAATCACTTTTGCTGCGGCCAACACCGTACCTAGTTTACTTCCGGTTTTCAGAAATGGCGTAATCAGTGATGCCAGCAACTATAATTCAAATATTTACCATTCTAATTTCGACGGAATTGATAAAAATTAAATCTCTGTGATTTTCGGATGTGATCTATTTCTGGTAAAAGGAAAGCGGGTTTCATTTTTCTAACCAAATCAATTGTCAAACAGTCGAGTTTAGATCGAATAAATCGTTGAATAAAACACGTCCCGGCACGTCACAGAATTGCTGAGTGATCAATTCTCAGGCATTACTCCGTGGAGTCACGTTCAAATTCCACACATCTCGTATTCATGTCACGCTATTTGATCGATCGTGTTGATATTGTTAATTTATTCGAAACCCCATCACCGATTCTCCAAAATGCCTGTGTTTAAACAATCCTGATTCCTTGTAGTAGGTGGTTTCAAGGATTTTAAAGCGAAAAAAATATACAGAGTTCTAAGCTTATGTTTTTTCTAACAGTACCAAGGCGATCAGAGAAAAAAACATAGACCTGAAACTGTGGGGGTGGGGGCAGGTGGCGGTGTTGGGCAATTTTTCTGATCTTGAATTTTTTTCCGTCTTGAGGTTGTGCAAGAATGTTTTTCGGGATTGCTCCATACCTTTTTTTCCTTTCGCTCGCAGTGCACTATTTTTTTTTCTTTACTTTTGCTGTGCAGGAATTTGTTTTTAGTAATTGCCCAACCCCCACCCCCCCCCCCCCCCCCCCCCCCCCCTCTTAACAATAAAATGGTCCATCCCTAAGGAGTGCTTGAAGCGGGCTGTGGAATGTAAATGTGGACTGGACTGTGCATATTGATAGATTCTAGATTGTATATTGTGGCTTGCTAATATAAAACTCTAAAATGAAAACTGGGTGGAAACTGAGACCAAACGAGCCAGTTTCGAAGCCCATCGGGCTCCTTGTTGAGGTAAATGTGAGTGGTTTTTTAACCAATAAAATTGGTAAGAAATCAACTGATAAAGCATTTTGATCTGTGCACATGCGCTGAACCTTGAAACTATCCCTTTAAACAATAAAGTGCTAACCTGAAAATGTCTTCTAATGTAGGTTAGCTGCTCCTTTGTCAGATGAACAGAAATTTGAACTGGAGGTCGAGCAAAAGCTCTTGGATGAATGGACTGATATAAAACGAAAAACATACCGAGCCAACCAGGAACTGGTGAGAGAGGCACAAGACCCCCAGGGGGGAGCGGGGAATCCCATATAAATTGTCAGGGGTGATTGTCAGAAATTTTGAAAGAAACCCCCAAAAGGTACCAGATACCTGTTTTGTGGGTGTGGCACACATTAATATTTACCCCCTAAGAGGTACCAATTCTTTATAAAAAATTGTTCCTTTCAGCTTTTCATTTTTCTGGCTTAATACCCTAAAAGGTATCAGAATAACTAGTCAAACGCCCTTTGTGGTACCAAACCAAGAATTTTAACCCCTAACAGTTACGACAATCAACTCCATCACTTTTATATTGTTTTGTTTAAAATGATGAATGGTTGTACTTATGGTCATCCACAGACTAAAAAGTTAGAACCATCTTGTACAGCATAATAAACAGTACCACAGGAAAGTACTACTCAATAGCTTTCATTTGAATGGTCACCCTTTAGGATTTCATTCACAGACTCAAAAGTTAGAACCACTATGTACAGCATAATAAACAGTACCACAGGAAAGTACTGCTCAGTAGCTTTCATTTGAATGGTCACACTTTAGGATTTCATCCACAGACTCAAAAGTTAGAACCATCTTGTACAAAATAATGCACAGCACCACAGGAAAATACTTCTCAGTAGCTTTCGTTTGAATGAACACACTGCAGGAATTTATGCAAGACTCAAAAGTTAAAACTACCTTGTACAACATAATAAACAGTACCACAGGAAAGTTCTGCCAAGTAGCTTTCATTTAAATGTTCACACTGCAGGAATTTATGCACCTACTCAAAAGTAAGAACCACCTTGTACAGTATAATAAACAGCATCACAGGAAAGTACTGCTCAGTAGCTTTCATTTGAATGTTCACGCTGCAGGAATTTATGCACATACTCAAAAGTTAAAACCATCTTGTACAGCATAATAAACAGCACCACAGGAAAGTACGTATACTACTCGTAAAATTCGGTAGATTCTGCATGTACCGGAGCACACATTACGTAAAACAAAAGGAACAAAGAATGACAATAATACAAATGCAAAACAAGACCAAAAAGACAATACCTCACAAACAATAGAAGACAATGAGTGGTTCATGGATACCGGTACATGCAGAAAGACCCTAAAATTCACTTCACACTGAAGGAATTCATCCGCACACAACATTTATAAATAGCAGCTCAGTGAATATTATCTTGTTAGGTGCAGGATCACCTAACACTACGTAATCAAACCCGAGAACCATAAACTTATGAATGTGCTCTTTTGTTGTTTTCAGGAAAGACTGCGGTACTATCAAGAAACTCGCGGCATCAGTACTTCTTCCAAGAGCAGAGATGAAAACAAAGCAAGAAAACCCCAAAATGCACCTCGAGCAAGAAACAGCCTTCATGTGAACAGCACGTGATCAAACTTGTGTCGCAACTGAGTCGAGTCATGATTGTAAAACCACAACCAACGTGATCATCTCTGACCAATCACAACAGGCACAAGCAACGCAACGGACCAATTAGAACTCGGTTAAGGAAAGCGCGGGAAAACAAACTCTGTGCTCGATTGGTTGATAATAGGTCTGAGCAGGCTAAACAGCAGTCACTTAGAGTGAGCTTCTGGAACTTGACTTTTCTCGCGCGTTTTTAACTATTCGCGCGTACGTGCTCCACTCAACAACTTGATGAAGTACCAATGAACTACAATTGTATTCTGTCGCCAGACAGACTAGATTTCTTGCATGCAAGCTACATCCTCGATAAACTATATTAAGAGGAGTATTTATCTGTCAAGACACCCAAGCAATTGAAGCAAAGTAATTGTTTTGCATGGAGTAGTAAATTAACTTCCAAAAAACGTGCTTTTTATGGAAGAACTAAACATACGTAATTCCTTCCAAAAATAAAGTTAGTTCTGAACGGTTATGTCGAAAAATATTTGTGCGATGTTGACCCTGTGTGTTTATATAGACCTTACGTTCACGTGCTTTTGAGAGTGAAAAAAACACCGCGCGCACACACACAAACAGGTTTGACAGAGCCAAAAGCATTTCCGATACTGCATTATAACGAACTTGCTGAAGATTTAATAAAAATTATGAAATTGAAATTGAAATTCTCAAATTCCTCCAAACGCACAGGATAGAAAAACTTAATAAGTACCACTGCTACGAAGGGAAAATATTATTTGCATTTTGTTGAATTAGCGTCGGAGTTGAAGTGTATGCAATATTGTAATCTATTGCAATATATGACCAATTATTTTGGAACACTTCGAAAAGCCATGACATATTTGTATTCAAAGGAGTCCCGAAAATAATGGTCCACGTTTGCTTACAATTACTATATTAAGATCAGTTTACACAATGTCATGCAATTTTTGTCGTACTCTCCAATGCAAGTTTTGTCGCAAGTTTTCTGTGCGATTCGGGTGCGATATTTGCTGCGATTTACTGTGATTTTCCACAAATCGCCACTAAGTATCATCAAGTTCGAACGATTTGAAAATGCAACCTTATGCGCGCAACAAATATTGCATACACTGTAACTGCCCCAGGAATATCTTCTGGGGTTATATTTTAATCTCTAGATCATCACAAATCGCTCTTGTTTCCGCCGCCATATTTACTTTTTTGAAGTTTGCGGAAAATGGTCAACGTTCGATAACATCGACTGAGACCAGATTGGACACCTTATTGAGTGTTATATAACGGATTAGCTGGTTAGCTTTCAGTTGAGGTTGGGGTCAGCAGTTTATATAGTTAAATTTAGGACTAAGCAACCCGAGAAGCTAGGTGGTACAGTGGTGGCTATGTAAGCCTAAGCCTAGCTGAGGTCACAGGTTCAATCCTGAGTGGGGATTTTAGATTTTCTTTTTTACACTTAAAACATTATTGAAAATAAAATTTTAAGTGTCGACATTACGTTGTATAATTCTCAATAAGGTGTCCGACCTACTTCACCCTATGTTCCCTAATGCCGACCGCGGAAAATTTGGTGGCATTAGGCCTCGCTTTCATGCTTACGTCGAAAGTGTGTATCTTGCAGGCTATCTAATTACGTCTCAAGGACGACCGCGAACATTCAAACTGATGACGTACTGCTACGTGATCTACCATGTGGCACTACATTTTTGCAGGAGTTTAATTTTGCGGATGGGTTTTCATTATGTGATTTTCTGCAGCTAATATTTGCGATTGGGAAAGACTGGTTTTTCTCGCAGGGAATTAATTTTTGCGATTGACAGGAAGTCGTGTTTAGTTGGGATTACAAAACTGTCGTTCTTTTATTTGAGTACATGCAATCTAAATACAGGTGAAACAACATGCAGATGTAAAACATGTTCATCAGTGTCACTCTATTACAATTTTATATCATAATGAATGAGAAGTTTCAAGTAAATGGACACCAACACAATTTTACATTACGTGTAAAAGATAATGTTTGTATAATTTCGACAGTGGAGTAGCCTGCGTGGCAGGCGTTCGAATTGGAAGGGGAAAGGGGAGAATTCAGGCGCGCGAGAACGCGTAGGGCGCGCGAGGAAGGGGTAGGAAGGACAACCCTTTCGCGCGCGCCTTTCGCGTTTTTGCGTGCCTGAATTCTCCCCCTTCCCCTTCGAACGCCTGCTTATTTCTTCTTTGACAGAAACAGTATTAACAGAAAATGTACAATTTGAACAACAGTAACAATGTCAGAACAACAGTAACAATGCTTCACATAGTCAGAATATTTAACAACTATTCACCGAAGTGGAGGTGGGTATTCCACTTCGGTGAATAGTTGTTTTAGTATATACTGAAAAAGTGAGATAATATAACGAAAATGATGCTTTTTAACTCATTTATTCCTGTCAACGATTACAATTTTCGCGCGCAAATTGCTGGGAGGTGAATAGCACTTGCTATTCCGAGTTTCAGTAGCCAATCAGAGCGCGCCAACAATTTTTTTTTTTATCCACTGTTTCAGTATATACTAAAATTCGTTATTATACCTCAATGTTAGAAAGGAAAGGAACAATGCCGCTTTGGAATTAAACAAGATAGTTACTGTTTATACCGTTGAAAAGAAGATATTCTATTGAACATACGTAAATCCACTGCCTCTTTAAACAATCGTTTACGCGAAATGTTCTCAATTGGTGCTCTTTACAAATAATTCCAATTTATTTCCTTTAATAAAAGCCGAAATCATTATTTGGAATACTTTTCAGTTCATCTTCCAACAGAGCCCTGGTTAAAAAACCTAATTACACCCAGCTAATTATGCGATTTTACATCTATTCATGTAAACTCCACAATAAATCAATTACACTCTTCGATGTTATCAACCAAATCTCCATAAAATACCAATTAAATTAAGTTGCTCCTTTTTCGGAATACCTCATCTTAATGTTTTTCCCCCTTGTGTGTGTTTTATTTTTGTAATTGTGGTGTATGTTGATTTTTTATATATTCTTGGCATAGCTAATATGCGAATGGGTAAAGCAATGTATATTTCATGTATGTGTATTTATATGGAACGAAAGAATATAAAAACTCTAGGGCGGGAGCGCTTATTATAGAAAGGGAGCGCTTATTGACAAAACGACATTCAAAGGGGGGTGCTTATTGGAAGAAGGGAGCTAAATCGAATCATTACGCTACGTGTAGTCTCTCTTTTCTCAGGGAGAGTCGAGCGGACAATCACGCGAGCGCGCGAAAATCGCGTGCCCGAGGACACGTGACTACCTGCTTGAGAAATAACCGAAATACTTAGTCCTTTGCACATTTACCACATACGTCTGTCTGTCTGTAAAAAAGCGTCGTATGATAAACTGACAAATATGATAGTCGACTAAATAATGACAGGCAGTTTTGCTAAGATAACATAATTGGTGCAGTTCATCGCGTTTATTATTTACCTGTCAATGTAGTAACCTATCATGGTTCTTGGTTCCATATTTTAAACTTTTTAAATTGTAACGATATTAACGTATATACTCATTTTTATTTTAGCCCCCGTCGAAGGTTTGTGTTTCAAACCGAAATATCGGGCACAAAATATATATCTTTTATTTTACTTTATTTTTCTTGCCTCAATCTTTTCTCCGCCGTAAGGATCAGTTTGCCGCGTTATTTTACATTTTTTGATTTTCGTAAGACCGTGAAATAGTTACTAAGTTAATAGTAGGCACTAGTAGACACTAATTTCATTGTTTTCTTTTGGACGACTCGTAACGAGGCAGGCCAGGATCGTCTGCTTTGTACAAAGTGACTGCTGATCCCCTCTGGCCTACTTGCTTACTATTAGAACCACTTGAACATGGCAGCATACGTCATCAGAAAGGAATGTTTAATTGTGTTGTTCAGATTTCGGTACACGACGTTGTGTCGCCGTAAAACGTGTCATATATGCATCATGCATACGTCAGGCGGAAAAATAATTTCTAGATTGGTTTTTTTAATGTGTTTATTTTCAATGTTGACTTTTAAAACATTTATATTTTTTCAAATTATTATTTTAACCTTTCATTTCTTTCCAACCAATGTCGCCAAGACGATAGACATAACACTGTTTATTAAAATATAACTGAATAAAATATATACCAATTCCGGCCCAAACTATGTAATTCTGCCTATTTGGAAATAAACCACAAATTTCCCGAAACTGAACCCACAGAATTCTGCGGGTGATTCTAAGTAGATGGTATTTTCGTAGATACTGTTCTCGAGAACAAAACGAACAGATGATATTTCGTTCACTCAGTTCAGTACCGTCTACCTAAGTGACGAGACTTAAGTCCGGCACGGTGCCTGACATCGCATACATCAACCACACACCATTCACACATCACCCACATCATGTGACATCATGACTGCCCCACCCCAGGCAAGAGCAGCAACAAGAGAATTGAAGAGGAGCAAACGATTCACGTTATAATCCAAAGCTAACAATTAGCTCAATTAGGAGGACAGGCGCCCATGCTAATGTCCCTAATCAATTCAAGTTGTGCCTCGTATAAAAACAATTTAAAGTGTATAGGCTGGAAAAAATCGGTGAGAGAGTCACCCGATGACATCATCATGTGACATCACCCACACATCACGGTCTGTCATGAGACAGGCCAGCTCCGGCCAGGTCAGGCTTAATTTCACTCTGTCATACAAAGAAACAGGTCCCAAAAGAACATCCAATTCTTGCTATTTTGAGCCCGTTTTGAGTATTCCTTTTCTGAAAAAGGTTCCATTTCCATTCTTGTCGTTTTCTGCACCCGCAATCCTCCGTAGACCGGATCGAAACTAGAATATTAAATTCCGGAATATCAAATTAACAAAGGAAACAAAAAAAGCTAAAGGACACGAAAGAAAGCTAAGGAATAATCGTCGTGAAATTTCTGATTTCTAGTCTCGGCCAAAGAAGGACAGAAATATCAATGGGTTATAAATTATGTTGGTCTCAAGCACTCTGTCATTAAAAAAGTCTTAAATTATTGATATTAGTCTGGTCAAGTGTATACGTTGCTGATCTATTAACATACAGTTTTGTGTTATTAGCATCAAAATGCCGTATATCGCCTTTTTTGCGTCGCAGGTTAATTTATCAGAAGTATCGGCAATGAAATGAAGTACAAAACTTCGCGTGATCTCTTTAATAGACTATTATAATTCCCATCACTCAGTTAATACTTAATGATCTGATGCTTCTTAGTACTTAAGTTGTCTCATCGCTGAAGATGCGAAACTCAGTCGGCTATTTAACGATGTTGATCCAAAGTTCAAGATATTTTAAAGTACAAGATATTTATCTCCACGATCAGTAATATTTCAGTTTTCTAAGGTTGTTCAACAACCTTTTGTTTGTCGCACTTCGTGTCAACCTTTCCGGTAATTTTTACAATACTGCGGAAGTAGTTTACCACGATTTGCGAAAGACTATAAAGTGCGAAAACAAGGTGTTACGAAATAAAAATATATACGCGCCTCATAAGCCGAGCTCCTGCAGTTAATCTGGCGGCGACAACATTTTCTGATAGAGGCCGTTATAACAGTTGCAGCAATACTCGAAAGTAAAATACGCAAACAGGTGGCAATACTGTAAATTTAAGTTTATAAATAAATGGTTTTCTTTTCAAAATTCCTATATTAGACTTTCCTTGTTCTGTAGTATTACCATCGTCTCTGCTTTTCGTCTTGTTCCGATACTGGTCCCCGTTGCCTTGGTGACGTCAACGTCACCAGACAATACTGAAGCTTGGTTGGTAAACCATTATAATGCATTATAAAAGGAAAATGAAACTTCAAACATCTATGAAATATACATGATGCCGGTAGGGCTTCGCCGAAACGACCTTTGTTGAGTACTTGGCGATTCCTTCAATATGTCGATGTGGAATAGAAAGAATTCCTTCGCGATTTCGTCTTATTCGGCGAAGACAAATATTCCTGACCCAGGAGATAATACTCCAAGCAGAAAAGTAAGTATTTTACCGTGATTTTCATCTGACATCCGGCTGCGAGTGCAGAGAACTTTTGTTATGCGATCTATAGACGATATCTCACAACCCTGGCTCACGCAATTCGCGATTCGAGAGCGAAGAGACTGAACAGGGGTGTTAAACTTAAACTCCATGTTTCACTTCTGTTCGTTTATCTTTCTCGAGGACTAAATAAATTGTTAGATGGCAGAATCGACACAGAAATTCATCTTAATTTGAATACACCGTTAGTCCGGCTTTTATGAATACGGTCTAAATTCTATTGTCAGTAATTTTTTTCTTACTCTAATCCACGGAATATCGCAAAGGCATTTTATATACCTGTTTAAGTTAAATGCCGTGACAATCGATGGTGAAATTGCTATTTGGAAATAGTTGAAGTTAAACGACAAAAGATTGAGAGCAACAGTATTGATAAATTAAATTGTTAAGAGTAAAACAGGAAACGTGAATTGAAATGAAGAAAATACTGACGGTATACCAGTGAGAAATGAACATGCCATATTGAGAGAAATGTGTGAAATTCTGTCCCCATCAGAGATAACATTTTTAAAAAAGTAATTCGATTTTGTAGTTCCTATGAAAGTTTGAAGTTTTGGTAGACTAGCAGTTAGCATTTTTTTAATATGTTGATTGTTTTATTTCAGTACATTCGGCCGCAGTACTCGCATCGCTCACTGTCGAGAAGCAGTTCAATCGAAAGTTCAGGTTTGTACAACTGACAACTTTTAAATGTTCAATAATCATGACACAAATATGGCTATTAAATTTAAAAATGAAATTAGCCCTAAGGGTAGAGTTCCTTTCCTCGTTTGGCGAAGAATCCTTTAGCTTTAAGATACTGTATTGTGTCTAAAACAGTTCTCGCCGGCAATGTTCACAGCGAATCGACGCAATTGGCCGCAATTCGTCCCAGAACTTTAATTCAAACCACCATGTCGGTCTGTTCAGTTTTATTTTTATAACATATAACGACCAAAAATGTATATTGCCATGAATTCTTATTCATCGCTGTTCTCATTTAGTTTCACAAGTGGAAATATTGCTAGTGTATTTATGCAAATGTCCCGGCTTTACTTGTATTGCGTTACTTTTAATACAAGTAATGATTGTCTTTGGGAAACATTGCGTAGAACTAAAAACCAGATTAGCAGGGGGCTGAATTAATCTATTTTTCTTTCCAAACAAACAAACTTTGTGGAAACAAAAAAGATTCTGGGTTCTAGCTTAAACCAAGCTTATATTTCTGGGATTTCTAGTTCCTAACTTTATGAAATGCTATGTTTACGTGGCAGTTCACGTCTGCAAAGTTATATTTTCGGGGCTCCCTTTTTAAAAATCGACAGTCTAAATTCGTATATTGGGTTTCCCTTGTACTTGTTTGATATTGTCTCTACTTTTTTTGTTTGTTGCTAAATTGTCCGAGATCGGCGCGTTAATATATCCCCGCGATATTTATATATTTTTAATAACGACAAATCGCAACTGCCGCGCGAGCATTCGTGAGTATAAACTGATTCAATGTGTTGTGTATTTTTATCCAGCTTTATTTTAAGATATCCGACCTTGAATAACAACACAACACATTTCTCTTAAATTCACTTTGAACAGAGTCTGCAATTTCTTGTTAGATATAGACGTGATTTATACCATGCATCGCATGTATCGGAGGAACATGTCATATTGCGTGACTTCGTCAAGCGTTGAAATTGCGTTCGGGACTGAATTACAACAAGATTTATAGTCAAAGTGGGGCTTTACTTTGTGGTGTAATTAAGGACAATATATATATTTGGTATTTCTTGTTCCACCTTTCTTAAAAAAACGATTATTATTTTGTTTTTAATTATTTTGCCGTTACAAACCACCCGCAATATACTTGCTGGGGCGCGCGAGCCAGGTGTTTTCATAAAGGAGATTGAACGAAACCTCAATCGAATTTACTTCACACATCGAAATTTATATGAAGTGATAAAGATCACCTATCTAAATCCACCCATCTCAACGCAAAGATGAGATTGATAAATCGTGAAAAAGAGACGCGAACAGACAGCGTTTGTCACGCTTACGCAACACATGTGACACGTGTTTAATGACATGATAGAGTTGACATTACATGGCATTCTTGCTACTCCTGAACACAAGATCAGTTGTAAGTTCTTGACCTTTCCAAGCTTGATGCAAAAAAAATTATTAACGTGAGTTTTATTATTATTATTGCGTTTTCGGTCTAAAGTGCAATATTCGACAATTCGTGACCGATCCAATTCTTTGTCACGCTTTCACATGAACAGCGCGTGTGCTGGCCATGTGTTGTGACGTCCTTCAAAATAATTACACGATCAGTTGGCTCTTCTTGACCTTGGTTAGCTCGATTAAACAACGAGAATACAAACAAAAACCTTTCATCATAGTTATTGTCTGGTTTTGGCATACCTCAGGGCATTTTATCAGCGTGCAATCAGACTCTTTCTTCGAGTAAATAAGAAGCAAAGCCTCGGGAGCGCGAACGAAAATGCTGCTTTGTACTTTGTACTTTGATTCCATTCTTCGCTACGCTTGAGGGAGTTAGTTTGATTTTCCTAAATAATTCAATTATAAAATTTTAAGATCGGGGACTTTTCAATGGTTCTTATCATAGAAATGAGTGCCAGTATTTTTCATTATATGTTTTAACTTAAAAGTAATAACAATGACGCCAGCATTTGGCCATATTGGCGCCAATGAGAATTGTATTGGCAAGCATTGGCCATTATCAGCAGTATAAAGTTATATAGACACTTCAGACCCTATTTTCTCTCGTGACCCCTCATGTTTAGGAGTCGCTGAGCGAAAAAGGACACACGCAAGCGAACGTGTGATTACCAACAAGAACGTAAAAAAAATCAGTATAGAGCAACCATCGATGTCCATTACTCGCACTCCAGAATTGTGGCTCCTTGCCCGACTATCGCCGCGCTAATGAAAAAAATAAAAAGAATAACGTTACTTTGTATTTCTGGGCACGATATTTAAGAAAATGACAAGCTCTTGTCAAAATTGGCCTGAGAAGGTTGTATTTCATTCAGCAATTTCCCGTGTCGTCAATTCATCATGCACGGAACATTGCATGATTGAACAAGCTCATCCGAGAGCATTATCCCGTTGTCCAGACAGCGGGTAGCGACACAAATAAACATTTATTTGTTTTCGCACGCTTCCTTTTCTTTTTAAAATCGCTTCATACCTCCATGTGGCACTTAATTTTTGCGGAAGTTTAATTTTCGCGATTGGGAAATTCTGTTTTTTTTTCTTGCTGGGAACTATTTCTTGCGATTTGCAGAAAGTCGCGTTCAAATTGAAATTACCACGTTTTCGTACATTTAATCGAAATACAGGTGTCATTTATTTATATTACAATAATATCTTGCCCTTGTTTGACAGATTGCTCTGGCAATGGATTAGCAATAACTATACTCTTGATGCATTATCATGAATTGTAAACGGTGATGTTTGTGTATAGTTTCGACAGTAAAGTAAAATTTTTGCGGGAACGTGTTTTTGCGGATTGTGAAAACAAAAACCGCAAAAATTAAGTGACACACGGTAATGGCTAAATCCCATCTCAGCATAGACGACTGTCTGGACTCCTGGAAGGGACTGAGCATCCGGCAGCGTGGATTCTCGCGCCTAAGCCTCGCGTGTACCCCTCGCGCGCGCATCCTCAAAATTTCGCCCTATGAATAAACCAGCGCCTGCTACACAGGCTAGACTAATACATCGTTCACACCAACGCTTCAACATGTTTAAATGTTGTTTAGTTTAGAACAGGTTTAGAAAAATACCCCCAAACGTGCCGTAATATTTGGAGTGAAATCTTCACTAAAAGCAACTTTATTGACTTTTATTACCATTCCAGGTAGTATGAGTCATATATATTTAAAAACATTCAAGATACAGGCTAAACACGTAGTTAAACTAAACAACATTTATTAAAGCATGTTTAACCGTTGGTGTGAATGGGGTATAAGCCTAGCACGTTTGTCCTTGGAACGAACCGACGCAAAAATGAGGACTGTCTTACATTCAATTAAATGTATTGTAATGCAACAGAAGCTCATAACGTGATAAGCTTCTGAATGCAATGATCTTTCGGGCGTTTGATTCAATGGTTTTCCTGCATGCTCTAGTTTCTGGTGAAATTTTGACAAAATCCTTTAAGTTAAAAATTGCCAGGTGAGCAGGTGATTCAAACAAGCCAGCTACGCATTGCAAAACTGGAAATATAAATAGAAACTTTCGTGCGTTTGGATCTCGTGCGAGGGCAGAGATAACTATCGCGCGCGCGTATTCACGCTTTCTTCTCGTAGTTTGTGCTACGAATATTGATTTATATTCATGGTAATGAACATTTGCCTTCCAATATTTAACACTCAGAGAGGCTTTGACACATTTGATTATGATATTGAAGATTAGAATCGATTTGTTCATCATATATTTAGTGTCTTTATGGAGAAGAGTAGTGAAATAAAAGTGCAGTTGTGAAGAACTACAGTAGATTAAAGTCAAAATAACAGAAAGGAGAAGTTTTGGATACCAAAATTATGTTTTCGTAAGAGTTTTCTCGACATCTAATATTAATCATTTCAATCAGTACTATATAATTCAGCTAAAAAGCAACCAGTCGATGATCAGTATTAGTCAAGTGTATAGGTAGTAATGTGGTATTGAAACTGAAGATTTGAAAAAATTGCGTCACATTGATGTAAGAGATTCTTTAAAATGTCATGCCTCTCACTGAACAATACGTCATGTATTGGGTCATGTAATGTGTTCTGTGGATTCAAATGAAAACTTCTGATCTGTACTTTCCTTTGGTACTGTTTATTATGCCATAAAATGTTCTAACTTTTGATTCTGTGGATGAAATCCTAAAGTGTGCACCGTTCAAATGAAAGCTATTGAGAAGTACTTTCCTGTGGTACTGTTTATTATTATGCTGTGCAAGGTGGTCCTAACCTTTGAGTCTGTAGATAAAATCCTAAAGTGTGACCATTCAAATGAAAGCTATTGAGCAATACTTTGCTGTGGCGCTGTTTATTATGCTGTACAAAGTGATTCTAACTTTTAAGTATGTGGATGAAATCCTAAAGTCAGGTGCGACCATTCAAATAAAAGCTATTGAGCAGCACTTTCCTGTAGTGCTGTTTATTATAGTGTACAAAGTGCTTCTAACTTTTGAGTTTGTGGATGAAATCCTAAAGTGTGACCATTAAAATGAAAGCTATTGAGCAATATTTTGCTGTGGTACTGTTTATTATACTGTTCAAAGTGGTTCTAACTTTTGACTCTGTGGATAAAATCCTGAAGTGTGACCATTCAAATTTAAGCTGATGAACAATACTTTGCATTGATGCATGCTCTTAGCTTTTTCATATCTTAAAATAGGCAATTTGTTATCTTTGGCGTTGAGAAATTATAGTAATTTCGGAACAACTACTACGATATTGCAGAGATATTGCTCCTTCGTTTTATTTTTAACCTTATACAAGCTTATAATTTCTTGAGTATGTTCATAACTGATCAACAGTTTGAGTTTCTGAATAAATTGGCTGTATTGGGCTTTGCGGAAAATTTTCTACACATTCTCCAATTAATAAGTAGCGCGCGCAGCTCACCGGAAATGAAAATACTGCGTAAAATCGCGCGAAACCGGAAATAAATCGTGCATAAAGTATCCCTTTTTATCTCGAAAGTTTGTTCGGTGACCTATCCTGATTTTCTGTATGCAAGCAATATTTGGAATTTCCTATCTTGCACAAAAGTTTGAGAAAAAAATATCTAGCGGAATATTTTTCTTATCTGACAACAACCTTTTTGGAAATAACTTGATTTCCACTAGAAAGATTTTTGCCATAGCGCCAAAAAGAAAAGAAAATAAGTCGTGCTTTCCAAATTGAGAAAAAAACTGTTAGGTCACCGAGTTAGTTTTAAAGATAATTAACGAAAACTGAGTTTGAGGCTCTTTTCAGAGAGCTGTACTGTTGCCATGGTAATGGCTATGACGTCATAAGCACCCTTAAAGTATTGCCTGATAATAGTGATCCAAAAGTTGTCCATATCACCGGTTGCGTTATTTTTTAATATTTCATCATTTAGACACACTATTGAAAGCAAGAAACACTTACGAGCCTCTTTAAATTTTGTTTTCTTCACGTGCATATGTATGCATAATTTATGAAAAGACAAAGGACAAATTCCCTTGAGAACATCACATGACCTACATTGGGAAAACAAAACATACAAGCTAAAGAGGTCTATAGTGGTTGTCTTGTTCAATATCCCAAGGCGGCAGAAGTCCTAATATTGTGTATTAATTTTACAACAAGACACCATGGCGCAGTTAAGTTTAGCTATCGCCAGTTGTAGCCTGTGGCAGGCGCCAGTTCATATATAAGGCGCAGATTTGGAGAACTCGCGCCCTATCAAGAGAAAGCGAGTTACACCTCTTTTTGCACATCGCATTTTGGAAATGCGCATCAAAACGATGTATTGTCTTTTTATCTACCATGGCCATTTTCCCGCAAATCTTTTGACAGAGAACAGTATAATATCCTCACTGCATACTCATTACCTCATCGCGTAAGGCTAAGTTATGGGAAGGGTTCGCGACTGTTGAGGCAATAGGCATGCAACGAGGATAGGACATAAAATGCTGTCAACCGCCACCAGGGGAGGTGGGCGGGTCGCGAAATTTGGCCGTCGTCCCGGAGTACGGTTAAAATGACCACGTCTCAAGCGGGACGGCGGAATATGTACTCTAAGACCGCAAAGCATCAACCTCGCAACGAGCGTGCGCGGGCACGGGGGAATCCGAAGACGCAATGAAAATTTCTACGATGAGCTAATTAATTATGCAGTGAGAATAGTATTTTCGATCCTAACGCGCCAACAGCAGTGTTATAAGGTTTCATAACTGAACACTAAAAATAAAAATTACGCGCAAGCTATTGTAGCTGAGTCGCGTATGAACCTCAATCTGAAACATTGAACTGCTTGAGTAAAGTTTGAGCCATCAGCGAACCAGCAGACAAAGTAGGTCTTGCACAGCCTCGTTATTTGCTATTTGCAATTGTTACAGGTATGATAGCCCAGGGCAGTCATGATTCATTTCACATCAGTACAATAGCCGCGGTTACACGTTGCAACTTTTACCTAGGTAAATTTGAAATAACAATAGCCCGGTCCTCACTTGCGACGCAAGCATAAACATAAGCATGAGAAGCTTATGCGTTAGTGAGGACGGCCGTGACATAAGCATAAGCATAAGCCTGAGCATAAGAATATCAAAACCTTGCAAATACCAACCATGTCCTCACTGGAATTAACAGCGACATAAGCATAAGCATAAGCATAAGAAGAACGCCAGGTTTGATATTCTTATGCATATGCTTATGCTTATGCTTATGTCATGGCCGTCCTCACTAGCGCATAAGCTTTCTTATGCCTATGCTTATGCTTATGCTTATGCTTGCGTCGCAAGTGAGGACCGGACTTTAATTTGAATTAACAATAGCCGCTGCACTCTTTAGCGTGCCGCAGCTATTGTTATTTCAAATTTACCTACATGTAGGTAAAAGTTGCAACGTGTAACCGCTGCTATTGTAAGTTTATATAATGAAATTTAATAGAACCGCTTTCTTCTGCTATCCCAATACCTAATGTTTGCATTATTGGCAGCACCAAAAACCATCAGGAACACTTTCTTCAGATAGACAAATCAATTCCCTACCAATGACCCACATTTCTGCGGACAGGAACAACAAATCGTGCAAATCCCCCACTTACTTGGGGTGGGGGGTCGGGGTTTGCTTTGACTGGTGCATTATTGAAGACAAAGTATTAGAGATAAGACGCCAAATCGCAGACGGCTTTCTACCATGCAGGCATGCTTTCTGTTGTGTGTACCATTTACAAGAACGCGGACAATTTACAGTCTTTTAGCATTAAATAATTTATCATTTTAATTACCTTGCCAAAAAACACAGTATAACTTGCAAAGTAGCATCTGCTGCGTTCACTAAAGAACTTTTTCCGGTTTCTTCAGGAGTCGCACGAAGTGGCCGGGCTATTTTAATGTTTTAGAGGATAAAAATGAAAAGGGTTATTCTTCGGGCGAAATGTGCCATAATTGACTCTGAGAATAAACGGGTTACATGTAATAAGACCACCAACGGGACATAAAAATGCGCTCATCATGATGCATGGGACATTTTGATTGAAAGATCTAACGAACGTTTTCCTCGTCATCCGGTTCATGGTTAAATGATTATCCCGGATTTGAAGCATAAGGGACACTGTCCCGCCAAAGTTACAAAGTTTCCCTTACCTTTTTTCCATGTTATATCTCCAAATGCCGCCAAATATACAACTAAATTGGACAAAAAGATTCTATTGAGCAAAAGAAAAGCAGAAGTTTGGAAATAAAGTGAAGAATTGCAAGGATGGAAGTGGATTACAGTTCATCAAATTTGAGTCAAGAAATCAAAATTGCCGCCATTCTTGTGGAATTTCTACTCTTTCAGTCGTTATTTTGTCTCTTTAGTTCCTATATCTTTGCTTTCAACACTTTTGGTAATCTTTTCTTCCTATTTCAAGACAATAGGGCTAGTTTAAAGCAACGGCCCCTGGCCATTATCATGAAAACACGATGAAAAATGCCTTCATTTTTAAAGTTTCAGCCATTGCAACCATCCCCTTAAGGAGCTATGCGATATAGAGCAGTTTTCAATTGAGTGTCGAAAGTAATTACACATGGCTTTGGTTTTGCATTGCTACGCTTTGTGATTGGCTAAAAAATCTCGCGCCACTTTCTCGACCAATCAGAAGTAAAACCAAAACCAATCGTGACTTGCTCGCACGCGTTTTCCCGCGCATGGCACCGCCGACATGTAATTGCTTCGAGCTCTGATTGGTTCATTGGATTGTTTACGACTGCTGTGATTGGTCAGGGTAATTACTTTGGCTTTGGTTTTACGACACTCAATTGAAAACTGCTCTATCAGACAGGGAATGCTTATAGAACACTTAGAGGAAGATATCAAGTGAATTTTCGAAGAGATAATCAACTATAATCTGACTTTTAGCAAGTTTTCCAAGACACGAGGGGAGGTGATAAACTTGAAAAATTTGGCCCAATGTTTCCATGTTGCAATCCATTTACATCCTGGCCATCTGCAGCCCAAGACACTTACTTTTACTCTTGGAGCCCTAGTAGAGGGATTTTAAACAAAACTGACCATAAATTTTTGGTTTGCTAAGAGTACTTTCTTTGGGCTTTTTAAAGTAATACTTAAAATGGTGACATAGCCCATATTAGTTACATTTTCGCTGAGCATAAAAACGGAAGCATGCCCCAAAAATGTTCTATAGGTTTTTTTTCTTTTACCCTAAATTTTTGTATCGAAACGAAAATAAGCTAGTTTCTATTTGAAGGAACAATGCCATCGAGTTTTAGTCAAGAGCTTTCATTTGAATGGTCACAACCCGGAATTTTTTCCACAAACTCAAACTTTAGAAACACCTTATACAACATATAACTGAACAGTACCAAAGAAAAGTACCCCGGGGGGACTCCCATATAAAAATGACGGGGCTGCTCGTCGGAAATTTTCGAAAAACACCCTAAAAGGTACCAGAATCTCGTTTGATGGGTGTGGCTGAAAATAATTTTTTACCATTAAGAGGTACCAATTCTAAAACAACACATGTCATATTCTGTCATATTTTTTCGGCTCATACCCTAAAAGGTACCGCGATAATTCTAACGGTGGTCATTTTAGATTTTAGTACCCTAAGCGGTACCAATCTACAAATTTTGACCCCTAAAAGGTACGACGAGCACCCCCGTCATTTTTATATGGGAGTCCCCCCGCCCCGCGGGAAAGTACTTCTCAAGAGCTTTCATTTGAATGGTCACACTCCGCGGTTTTGTACACAAACTCAAAAGTTAGAGCTACCTTGTACAACAAAATAAACAGTACCACAGAAAAGATTGCTCAGGAGCTTTCCTGATTGGAATGCTCACACTCCGGGGTTTTGTTCACAACTGAGCTCAAAATCTTATAACCACCTTGTATGATAAAGACTTTTGTTCTGGGGCCATCGTAGCTTGATAAGAAATAGAACACAAACCGCGGTGATAAACATATTGAACTTATTCATTTTTTATAAAACTTGACGTTTCGTATGCTACTACTACATACATTTTCAAAGGTGACCGTTACAGTGTTGAAAGCTATACTCAGTATATAGTATATAGATCGACTGTTAAGTTTTGTACTTAATCTCGGTCCCAGTCCCTTTTCAATACTATATAAGCAATTAAGTATAGTTTTCAACACTGTAACGGTCACTTTTGAAAATGTATGTAGTAGCATACGAAACGTCAAGTTTTATAAAAAATGACACATTGATTGTTAGTTTTTCTGACAAGCTGTTAACAAATTAGTATACGTTCCCCATTGAGCTCCTTGCTTTTGAGAGGCTGTTGTTTTACAACATTAAACTGTTTTCTTCTAATTTCGTTCTTGGCACTGCTCGCTACTGATTTTTTTTTTCCATTTTTTAAAAGAGAATTGTATACTGCAAAAACCACTTATCTGTCAGTTATTACTTTACTAATATTTCCTTAAGTGTACGTGTTGATAAGCATTCTGTAATGCATTCTGTAATTGTTGCTTTCTGTAATGGTTTTGTGTTTTTTTTTTAATGTAGGCCTGCCTTGTACCTTGTATTTTGTTTGTGATTATCAATAAAGGTTAAAAAAAAAAAGTATAGTTTTCAACACTGTAACGGTCACTTTTGAAAATGTATGTAGTAGCATACGAAACGTCAAGTTTTATAAAAAATGAATAAGTTCAATATGTTTATCACCGCGGTTTGTGTTCTATTTCTTATCACCTTGTATGAAGTGTAATAACAGTACCTAGGCAAAGACTGCTAAAGAATGGTCACACTCAATTGTGTGGGGTTTTGTCCACAGACTCATCGGCCGCGGTAAACCATACTTCAAGTTCCGAGATCCAATTCATCGATTAAATTGAAAGGGTTAAATTTGTTTTTAAGCCTGTCGGCACCCCCCCCCCCCCCCTCCCCCCCCCCCCTCCCCCCTCAACAAAGTTTTGTACGGGGATGCTCCGCCCCGAGGTCCAAACCCTTACCCTTTCATATACCGTTTTTGACAGAAAAGGTACCCCTTTCATATACCTTTCATTGAAAATGGTACCCCTTTCATATACCTTTCATTGAAAATGGTACCCCTTTCATATAGTCTTTACGTGGGTCTGTTTGATATATTTTGAAAGGCCGTTTTTATAATACTTAAATGGCAGTTTTCCCCACCTTTTTTATGCTTCAACTCGTGTTTTCTCTACCATTTCCTATTCTTCGTGAAATCCCTACCCTTTCACATACTTCAACTCGTGAAATCCCGACCCTTTCATATACCTCCAGCCTAAAAAACGGTACCCCTTTAATTTCGGGCGGAGCATCCCCGTATAGCCCATTGTAGGGAGTATCCCCCCTGGGGTCGGCACATTCCTCAATTGACTACGTACGTATCACCCTTCTTCTAGAATCGCCTTAGCGCCCTTAACTACTCTGCCTCCGGGCTCAGTGTTTTCACCTGTCACTACCATGCCAGCAAATATTGACTCATGCAATTAAGGCGGTTGTAATTTCAGTTTAGTCTGCGGAAAAAAAACTGCCTAAATCATGTGACTATCCAAATGAAAGTTCCTACTGAGCTGTGGCGTTTCCAGTCAGTACTGTTTATTATGCTGTACAAGGTAATTATAACTTTTACGTCTGGATGAAATTCCAAGGTCACGGACAATTCAAATTCAAATTCAAATTCCGACATGGTGGATCGGTGTGCTGATTCAAATGAAAGCAACAGAGTAGCAGTCGTCTTGTAGTTGTCTTGTAGCGGTATATTGGTTTCTCGATATTTTACAAAACGAAATTTGGAAGTTTAATTCTCACTGTTTAAATTTCAAAATAACAAGATGTCTTTTATGCGCTAAATCAACACCACCGGTCTTTTGTGTTTAACTCCCACGCAACTCGTGGGTAACCCAAATTGGAGTTTGGTAAGCAGTGTATCTGTGTAAAATAAAGTCATGAATTTATTTTTCTTCCTTACGGAAACTCTAAAACCACAGAAGGTCACTTTCGAAACGAAATCGATCAATAAAACACCTTCCACAAGAAAAAAAGAATCGAAAAAGGAACACATTACTTTACCGGAAAAAAAAATGTATTTCCTTTCTCTTGCCTCCGCCTGTGAATTACGTCATTTCTTGAATCTTGCATGCGAGTCTGACAGACATCCCGAATGAAAACGCGTTTCCGGTTTCCTATGCAGGTGTTCTGCGATCTGTGGTTTTCTTTCTGCAGTCCGAAAACTTTACTACTGATTTACCGAATGACACAAAGGAACAAAGTTACAGATGTGTTTTTTGTCTGTATTTTGTCTCTCGAAATGAAATAAAAAATTATTTCGTGGGACGAGCGAATAGGGCTTTTGAGGGGAAAAAGCCTCCCTCCTTGTCCTGTCTTCTCATTGGATGCCTCGACCCCACGCCACTGCAGGCCGCTTGCTCCCAACAATAACATGGCGGCATCGGAAGGTGATCATCGTGTCCAAAAATCTCCGGCTGCGGCACAAAGGCCGCCTCATCTCAAGGCTTTAGAGGTTGTTACGGCTCGTGTTTAATGTTTCGTCTTTCTGTTTTGAGTTGTGCCGCTCATTTTTGCTGCGTTTTTCACCCTAGGGGTTGACTTTTTCTGAGAGCATGTCGAGACGGCCCCCTCGTCTTCGAAGGCGCTCAATTTCGGTCTCTTCTACCGATAGTTATGGGAGCTCAGGTGAAGGGAACTTACTTTTTATCACATTGTATTATTTTTCGTGTGATTTGGCGAGGCTTTGGTGTCGTGTGAAGGTTCCGCGTTTGTTAAATTAATTCATATTCACCGGCGTTATTTCGACACAGTGTTTGCTCCTGTAATCACGTCCTAACGAAAAATGAATCGTGAATTTCTTATCCCTTTCTCCAAGTTACAAATGTTAATCTTATTAGAACAATGCTTAAAGATTTCCCATTTGCATTGTTTAAGAATAGTAAGCTGTCCCTTGTATTTTAGCCCCATAACTTAACTTATAAGCGTATATTTTTTTGTGGAATATTTATAAGCTTGTCTTCCTTTAGTGCATGTGATTTACGCATATGATTGTTCTCCTACAGCAAGCTATTCTGACAGCTATTCATCAGATGAGGACGATGTTTCTCCAAGGGAAAGATCTCAGGTTTGCATTAAAGCTTTTTCTTAAGGACGATTTACTTGCCTTGGCTTTCTCTTTGCTTTTAATTTTCCTTTCTAATATAAGCTTAAGTAATAGCTGGCTTAGAATATAACATAACTTATGCATATAGACTTTGTCTTGCCCTGTATGCAACACGATTTTCCACGCAACACTGCTTTTATAGCCGGGAAGCTCAAGATACGTCTACTTTTTATCCGTGTATTTGAGGATCGTAATGAACAGAAAGAATTCTCAAGGACTTGATGTCTTCCACACTTAAAGAAGTAATATTTTGGTTCAAATAATGAGAGATTTAAAACGTGGTTTTCACGAACGGGAATTAAAATGTGATTCGTGACACTGCTGAAGGAAATGTTAAGCTTACAGTTTATGCATCGTCATGAAAACTTTGCAAACAATTATAAGCTTTACTTTTAAAAAGCACCCACATTTCTTACAAGAGCAATATCTCTCGGGGCTGGTGAAATGATTAGGTAATAACTGACGTCATGTTTTTACGTAATGCAAGTTTTTGAAACAAATTTTGCTAGTGCAAATAACAGATATTGTGATAATAAGGCTTGTTTGACCAACGGACGGACAGCAATTTATGCTCTGATGATTGGTGCTTATTTGACCTTGAATCCTGTCTCAGCTCACTATTATATATATTAGACTTCATAAAATGAATGCTAACAAGTGACTAAATCTATGGAATTTTGCATTGTTAAGTAACTTATATTAATTTATTTTTTGTTTGTTTTGCATACAATCCCAGCTTGACATCTAAGTCAAACTGTTACATTTTCCAAACTTGCTAATCGAACAAAGTAGGTTCAATTAACAGAATTTGTTGGAAATCTATAACTGTAATTTTTTTTTCTGAGCACCAAAATTCAACTCGCAAATATGCTGCCCAGCCAAAACTATGAAAAGTTAATGTTTTGATGCTTAAGTACATGTGGAAGAATATATCGCCTGATGTGAAAATGAAAGCAAATAACAAACAAGAGTTAATGTTACATTTCCCTTAGTCCCTGATAAAATTTTGAGGCCATTTTTGGACACAGACATGTTATCTTTGAGGAAATGATCAAACCATTGTTTGAACTATAAAGCTCACTGATAATTCAGTTTTCATTTATATCATGGCTCTGAAAAGTAATAAACATCCGTGGAAAAAAAGTCATTCATTTTGCAATAATGTATGCGGTTGGAGACTTTTGTCATAAGGTGTGTTATAATATTATTTATAACCGATGTACTCTGGATGAATTGCACAGATCATTATGAATTCATCACTTTTGCGGTTTTACTTTTACATGTGAAAGTGTTCAAAGGCAGTGCCAGTTTTAATCAAAACACCTGTTTTTGGATTACTTCTAATCCATAAATTCCTAAAATATAAATCCTAGCTGACCAATATAAGAATATCCTTCCAAGCTGTCACCATTATGTTGAAAATTGTTTTCAGTGATTTTGGTTTCTAAAAAAATCCCTCAAAACTGCCAACAGCAGTATTTTGTTTTAGGTGGGCAGACACGAGGGGTCATGTAGCAGGGACAAAAATTTGTGTCGCACACACTGAGGGACGTTTAGCAGAGACATGTAGCAGGGACAAAATCATAGCGCTTGCACACACATGAAAATGTTGCGGGGACATGTGCATGGAGTTCAACTTGTTGAACTTCATGGGACACATCGCGGGGACAAATTGTCCCCAAAATTGGGGTTGCACAATAGATAGTATCAGTTCACACGAGTGGAGGTGTCACTGCAACATGTCCCTGAGACATGTCCCGCAACATTTTCATGTGTGTGCAAGGCCTATGATATTGTCCCTGCAACATGTCCCCACTACACGTCCCTGCTACATGTCCCTCAGTGTGTACTACACAAATTGTTGTGGCTGCAATATGTCCCTGCTACATTGACCCCTCGTGTCTGCCCGCCTTAACATAAGTGGCCAAAGGGGACTATAGTGTCCATACCCTAATATTGGGAAATAAAATATTTGGCCATGGAGACAGAGAATGAAATTTGAGAAAACTTGGCCGTGAAAGGGTAATAGAACTTTGTAGTTCTATGACTTTTTCTGTTTACCCTATGCTGTTCAATTAAAATCATTTCACTATAAAATGCTATTTATCATTATTTTGCTTTAGTGTAAAATAAAAAGCTTTTGCTCAGCTTTAGCTGTTGATTGTTGCACCACACTCATCAGCCTGCTTAATTAAACTTATCTATATCCACATTTTTAGTTTATTTGCTTAAAATCCAATCGTGTATTTTTATAGTTTTATTTTTTGCGGTACTTTGTGCTAACTTTTTGCTTAACGTAAATGTAAATGCTGCATTTGACAATGGTGCATATTATGGTAACGTTATTACATGTATGTATATGTTGTGGTTCAAACTTTTCTTTAGTTTAAAAATTTTGAAACCAGTTTAATTTTTATTTTCTTTTGTCTTAGATTTATTACCATATTCTGAGACAAAGGAAAACAAAAATTAAACTGGTTTAAAACAATTTAAACCAAAGAAAAATTTAAACCACAACATATATACTGTATTTGCATGCTTGAGAAGAGAACATACATACATATGAGTAGAGTTAATCCTTTATACCCCAATGTCAACATTCAAATTCTCCTTTGCAGTCCTTTTACACTTCCTATGTCAGTAATTTTGAGAAGTTGTTGGAGTGATCAATTCTTGGTTTGCATTTATGTTATATCAAAATTCAGGAGCATTAAAAAACAGATTTAGTAAAAATGTATGGAGCAGCCATCTTGGTACGGTGTCCCACTTTGGGACACCAACATGATGGTTAAAGTTTCACCAAAAATCTCATCACAAAATATTGGATTCTGTATACATGCAAGTTCCATTAAATTGGCTTATAAGCATCTATAATGCAATAATAACTTTCAACTGGTTCAAATTTGTATATATTTTCACGGCTTATCTGAAATAGCATGTCAAATTACGTGACACATTTAAAACCTTTACAAATCGAATTTTTTGCGAGGGATTGTAACACTGGTATCCACATACCATGTTAGAAACAGCTTTGTAAGATGTATAGTTTAGATTTTTGAATTTTTATGACATGTGCAAACCAAGAATAATCGATCTTGTGATTATTCCTTTATTCTCATGACCTGTTTGCTTGATTATGCATTGACATTATAAGGAGAATTTGAAAATGATCACTAATGGGGTTTAAAGGGTTAAACGTTAGAGTGTAATGCATCCATTTTCCATCCATGTGTAGAAAAACAGCAGTGGTGGATCAGATTTTTGTGTTAAGAGTATTAAGCTGGCTGACTTTGGTCGCAGGGAAATTGAAATAGCTGAACAAGGCAAGCGGAACTTTGTAATATTGTCTTTGGGGAAAACTCACTCTTCTCATCTTGGGAAGAAACCCATAACAATACTTGAAAAGAGCGGGGGAGGTCATCCTTGTAGGGACTTATTCCTTGGTGTAACTGGTCTGCCTTTTGTCTACCATAGGCTGTATGGGTGCATTATTAGTAAAAGGGACTGGTTTTGGTTGGGTTACAAGGTGTGTTTCGTTCTTGCATCACTGTGACAAATTTGCTGTGACAAAGTCAATATACAGCACTTGACCTAAACTACACTCAACATGATCTGGTAATGCAGACACATGGGTAGGGCTGTGCTCTAGCAATTTTTTCTCTTTGGGCAACAAGAAAGATTTACTGTTTTCTCAAGTATCGAGTGCTGTACCCAAGTTCATTTTATACATGTAGTTGGGAGTGTTTAATTCTAGCCTCCCTATGATCTATCTTAGAGCACAGCCTTGGGCTAACTGATGGTAAAGGGGTCATTTGTTGTGTTGTGTTATGTTATGTTGTGAAGCAATGAAGGCTGTGCACAGAAAGTACCCCAAACTTCAGAAGCTCTAACGAACCCAAAGTCATTGAAACCTACAACCGGGCAGTTTTGGAAAATTTATTGACCTTCTAATAAATACATGTATGCAACTTTCTCTTTTGCAACACCGACTGTTTGGTATTTTAACAGCACAAAAAACAAACTTTTGTTGTTATGAAAATTTCCTGAAATGATGTATTTACTGCAATTAATTAGGTATCATCTTGTTATTGTTTACACTAGAAATTTGTTTTTAAAAATTTCAATTTACCCACTCAGTTAGTCATGGGACATTTCTGTGCACTGTTGTACCGCTTCACCCCTCCACAACTTTGAAGTCATTTTCTCATGTCTTATTCAAATAGTAATAATTATTCTATTGTTGCATTACATTGTCTCACTAATTATTCTTTGTTTCAGATTTTTAACCTGGAGTTGTTAATAATTCTACTTTTTTTTATTTTATGCCCTGTGAACAGAGCTTTAATTTTCCACTCTATTTAGAAGATTTGGGTTTTTTTTAGAATCATATGTTGCTTTTTTGCTTTACACTGTTTAAACTTTTGTATTTCAATTTGATAAGTTGTAAGAGGTAGTTTCTATTTGACAAAAAAAAAAAGATATAGCAATATGTTATCATTGTTTGCTCAAGAAAATTAAAACTCTTGAACACGTTTTGTAACAAAGTGGAGAATGTCTGTTCACTAGGCACTAATCATGTTCATGGAACATTTATTTAAAAATGTAAATTTTGGGATTATTTTGTTAAAAAAAAGGTTCCAAATAGAAAGAATAAGTCAGTGTTTCTTGAACTCAGTTTCTATTTTCCTTGTGACCATTTACCCTTTAACTCCAGGGAGTGCCAAAACTCAAAATTCAATTAAAATCTGAAATTTTGTAGTGTAAAATGCAGCAATGAATGGCACCAAGCAAAAGTACTGCCAAAGTTGTTTCATTTGAGTAGTCACACCATACATGTAGGATTTCATCCACAGACTCAAAAGTTAGAACAACACTGCATGTCTCCATAATGGACTTTGGGAGTGAAAGGATTAAAAGGAGTTTGTTCTTTTTTGAGTTTTGATGTACATGTAAGTCATTAGGGAGGATTTACAATAGCAAATCCTGAGTTCATTTACTTACTTGTTTGGGTGCAGGTGGTTATTATTTGCATGGAACAATTAACACAACTTTATGGGCAATGCAGATTGACATGTGTAATGCTTCTGATAAAAAAAAACATTGCTTAATTTTATAAAGCTTTGCCAATACAAATTTGTACCAGTGTTATTAGCTTTTCTTTGAAAGTAAGTGACATTTTTGCAGTACGTAACACCTTGTCGTGTAGTTTTCCTAGTCACATTACTTATGCTTTGACTTCTAACAACAGCCCAATTCAAAATCGAGAAAAAAGTTTAAAAAAATAACATTGAAATACTAACTATTCATTTGGCCCCATGAGAATGTACTCTTCAATAGCTTCCATCTGAATGGCCACACTTTAGGCATTAGCAGATAATTCAGAGACTTAAAAAATTAGATCCACTGTGAACAGTATAATAAACTGTGCCACAGGAAAGTACTGCTCAATAGCTTTCATATGAATTGTCACACCAAGCATTCAATTCACAGACTCAAAAGCTAGAGTTACTGTGAACAGCATAATAAACTGTACCACAGGAAAGTACTGCTCAACAGCTTTCATATGAATTGTCACACCAAGCATTGAATTCACAGACTCAAAAGCTAGAGCTACTGTGAGCAGCATAATAAACTGTACCACAGGAAAGTACTGCTCAGTAGCTTTCATTTCAATCATCACAGATTTAAAGTGCCTATCACCCCTAGAAAGTTATTTTCAGAATAAACTCTACGTACATTGAATAGTTGAATGGTAAAATAATTTTTGTTTTAAACGTTGTGTTAGTGAGTTATAGAGATTTGAATTTACAAAATGCTAATTAGATGACGTCAACCCGGGAATTTGCCATTATTTCTACGCCAATTTACAATGCGCAGTTTACAGCTTGAGGATAATTAATTTAAAAAATACTTAAAATAAACTGTGGATAGTCAATTGATTCGTAAAAAATATTACTTGGAGGTGAAAACAAGTAGTTGTATAATAAATGATTCCCGGGTTGATGTCATCTAATTAGCATTTTGTAAATTCAAATCTCTATAACTCACAAACGCGACGTTCAAAACCAGAAATATTTTACCATTCAACTATTCAATGTACATAGAGTTGATTCTGAAAATAACTTCCTAGGGGTGATAGGCACTTTAAGGATTTTATCCACAGACTCAAATGTTAGAATTAATAATGTTTCATGCTACATGTATGGTGAAATAATTATTAATAAGTGACATTCACATACATGCTACTATTAAAATATTCATTTTTTGTTTCTTATTATAACCAAAAATCAGTTGTATAATATTTTTTTTACCAATGTGTTTTTTTTTCATGCTAATAGTAATCACTCCATCCATTTCTAAAACCCATTCTCTAGAAATTAATTTTATACAATTGCTTTGAAGCATGAAATTTTTGTAGATTCTTTTTTTTTAAGGTGGCTCGATGGTGTTTTTTTCTGTGCCGACCACTCTTTTTCAATCACGTATTTGGATATCTTATTCAGTATTTACCTAAATACTCATGGCACACACTTACTAGGGAAAAATTGAAGTTTCCATTTCAGTTGTATTTTTTGCGATCGAAGCGTCCTTGGCAACGATACGTTGCTAGGCGTAGTTTTACTTGTGAGGCCGCCGTCGGCCTGTATGAGAAATTTTGGTAACTCGCTCTTGGGGACTGAAAGAGTACCACAATGCACACATTTTAGCCAAGTTTGGTTAACTTCTGTGAGAGGATTTTTGAATGGCGCGAGTTTACTTATTTTAGGGTTAAATTTGGTAAAATATCAAAGTTTGTTGTATTTCACCCCAAACTGAGAGATCGAGGACCTAATGCCGATTTCAACTTTACTCATTCATAAGAACAACTATTGTACCTTATTTGTTTGGCTCTTTTGGCGGATTGACGGTTTTGGATTTTTCCCTGTGCCGAGTTATAATAATCGAAATTTACGATGTTTTTGCAACAAACGAGCAGAGAATCTTATGTCCTCGCTTATTTTAAAAATCTGAGATAGAATTTCCCAAGAATAAGCGAACTATAAATTTGGACCTTCTTTTACTTAGTCTCCAAATTTCGTGTTGGTTGAAATGCTGTGAGACTTGTACGCTGAACGTCGAGTTGGTAACATGCGCGCTAGTATTTTCAGAGATTTCTTGTTCTCCGAGATGTTTACAATTCATGATCTATTCTGCATATTTCATTGTTCTGAAATGACACCTGCACGCGAATTCCAGTCTAGCACGGGCGGAACCAAAACGCTTGATTAACTTCCGAAGACCTGCCGATTATGGTAATAAACTCTTCTGTTAGACACGCTTATTGTAGCGTTTTTCACGTCTTTTAATAAGGGAAATAATTGCTGCCTTGACAGTGAGTAAAAATTTCTGTTTTCTGTTTGCGGCATGCTCTTGCTATTTTTAGGTCAATTACGTGTTTAACGTTGATGTTCAACAGCTCACCTGTTATTTCATGAACACATTGCCAGGACTGATGAATTACCATAATCGGCAGGTCTTCGGAAGTTAATCAAGTTAATCAAGTTAATGAAGTTAATTCTATCTCAGATTTTTAAAATAAGCGAGGTCATAAGATTCTCTGCTCGTTTGTTGCAAAAACATCGTAAATTTCGATTATTATAACTCGGCACAGGGAAAAATCCAAAACCGTCAATCCGCCAAAAGAGCCAAACAAATAAGGTACAATAGTTGTTCTTATGAATGAGTAAAGTTGAAATCGGCATTAGGTCCTCGATCTCTCAGTTTGGGGTGAAATACAACAAACTTTGATATTTTACCAAATTTAACCCTAAAATAAGTAAACTCGCGCCATTCAAAAATCCTCTCACAGAAGTTAACCAAACTTGGCTAAAATGTGTGCATTGTGGTACTCTTTCAGTCCCCAAGAGCGAGTTACCAAAATTTCTCATACAGGCCGACGGCGGCCTCACAAGTAAAACTACGCCTAGCAACGTATCGTTGCCAAGGACGCTTCGATCGCAAAAAATACAACTGAAATGGAAACTTCAATTTTTCCCTAGTAAGTGTGTGCCATGAGTATTTAGGTAAATACTGAATAAGATATCCAAATACGTGATTGAAAAAGAGTGGTCGGCACAGAAAAAAACACCATCGAGCCACCTTAAATGTTTTGAAGGTTTTTTTTCTAGAGGAGTTCATTATTGCGCTTTTCAATAACACGTGGAATCTGAAATTCAAATCACCAGCAATGGTTGCGTTTTACACTGCCGTCAATCATCTTAGCTTACCTCTCAGAAAACAGATCTTTACTTCAATGAGTTCAAAAGGTCACGTCCGTGCATTATGATTGGTAGATTTCGATCCATTTTGTTTGTTTCTTTTTTACATGGTCCGTTGGCTTTCGTATTAATTATGATTGACGGCAGGGAATAACGCAACCGTTTGTGGAGATTTGAATTTCAAATTCCATATGTTATTGAAAGGCGCAGTAAGTCTTAATGCGAATAGAATTTCACAAAATACATGTTCAAAACATTTTTGGTGCTGTTTTGAACAAACACATTCAAGGTTGTTTTGAAGTTTGCTTTTTGTCAGAACAATTATAATTTGCATTTGCAGTTGATTGTAAATTACATCCATTTTGTAATTTCTGGAGTGGAGTTAATTATTATGCAAAATATATTGGGCTGTAACAATTTTTGCAGATTTTTTTTGCCGGTTGAAAAAAAAAATCCACAAGTTGAACACAAACAGAAACTCGCAAAAATTTCATGCCCTAGTAGAGTACACACTTAGTAGAGTACGCATGTAGAAACTGTGATTTTGCAAGGCTTATCTATGTTTATGTATCTTTATCTTTGTAGAAATGCCTGGGCTTATGTTGCTTCGGAAGCGGAACTGCACAGACAAGCCTTTAGAGGGAGCAAAAATTGTTGGTTGCACTCATGTAACTGCGCAAGCCGCAGTGAGTAAAATAACAACAAAATCCTGTTTTATTTTAGGTTTCCATGGTTAAAAATCCTCAAAATGTATTGACCTAAAGAGTCATTCAGGGTGCTGCTTAGTAACCAAAAATAATTTTTAGCCTTCTTGTACTTAAACTTACACAGACTTTACTTTAGTAAAAGAGTGCTTTGTCAGCTCCAAAAACACAATTTGTGAATGAAAAAATAAATGTCAAAATTCACCATAAAGCCTTTTATGCATCCAGCTCTTCATTTGGTATGCATGGGATAATTTTATCTACCACTTAGCTTATTTTATTACACAGATTACATTTTAACAGTAAATGTCAGTTGTTAGGATAAACCAACAAAAATTGTCTGTGAAGACAAGTTGTACAAATGCACATCAAAGGAGGACTGTCTCCTCCTTTAACCCTTTAAGCTCTAAGAGTGATCAGCATCAAATTTCTCCTTGTAATATTAATGCCTTATCAATCAAAAAGGTCATGAGAATTAAGGACATGATCACACAAGATGACTTCTCTTGATATTTAAACAATTTCTCCCCACTATGTCTATAGGAAAAGTATAGGACTAGAAATGAGAATTTAAATTTTGATATTAGGGCTTAAAGGGTTAATAGCACACTTCCTGTTTAGCATTTTCTACATGTACCGTTCTATACCAGTTTTAGAAGTGAAAAAAAAAATTATACTGTACAATGTTTCTTGTTTCACATGCACGTGATCTTGACAAATATGTATTGACCATTTAATTTTGTTTGTTTATAAATGTTTGTGTACTAAAAAAAAATACAATTTTGTTAGGTTCTCATAGAAACACTTATTGCCCTCGGTGCACAAGTGCGTTGGTCCGCTTGTAACATCTACTCAACGCAGGTATTTAACACTGTGTGCTATCATTTGCAAAATGTTATTTACTGTATCCAGCATGCTGCCTTTTGTCCTGATTGGGACAGTAATAATTCAGGGAGAAGAACAGAAAAATCACATAGTGCTTTATACAGGTTGTTACATGTAGATTTCTTTGTAATAAAAAATGGATAATACGATGCTGCAAACAACATCCTGTCATCAGACAAATGTCTGGTGGTTAATTTGGCATTTTGACTGGTGAAAGCTTATTAAATGTGGTCTGGTAGATGGACTGAGCACTTGGTTCTGCTACTTAGCAAATTTCCGGCGGTTTTCCGTGGTGTGGACTCTTATTTACCACGATTTACGTCATCACATGGTCAAAATGTTGTGGACTCACGAGGCGCAGCCGAGTGAGTCAGCAACAAATGTTGACCGTGTGATGACGTAAATCGTGGTAAATAAGAGTCCACACCACGGAAAACCGGTGGAAATCTGTTTTTTGCCACAATATTTAGAAAGAAATACAAGGAAAAATTGAAGTTTCCTTACAAAACGTGATGCATTGCGTGAGCAAGCGTTGTCTATAACTTGCATTGCGTGATGTTAGCGTCAGCACCGTTGTCTGTACTCTCATTTACCACTCGCATCGACCAATCAGATTGCGAGATTACTGACAATTGTGGTAAAAAATTAAATTCAGACAGAATATCTTTTCTTTCTGTGAAGCATGGAAAACTTTCCATAGTTAGCTTTGAACACCGTGTACTTTTCAGTAAAGATAACCACGCAGAACAAAGTTGTCTGACCAGACTGGCTTCTTGTCAGATCAATATTGTCCCTGGACTGACAAATGACTTTGCTTAGAGAAGGAAATTATTTGTAGGCTTGATTATTTTATTAAGAACTTTGATCTTTTTCAACAGAATGAAGTTGCAGCTGCCTTGGCTGAAGCAGGTTGGGATTTTGTTTAACTTTTTTTTTTGGTCCCTAACATACTGTAGAATACATGTCTTATTATACATGTATATTTTTTAATTTTTTAATATATAACATGGTATATATGTATATGTTGTGGTGCAATTTTATCCTTGGTGCAAATTTGATTTTCCTTTGTTCAAAATTCATTATCCTACATTACCATACCCAAAACAAAAGGAAAATAAAATTTGTACCAAGGACAAAATTGCACCACAACATATATTTGCTGAATATTACTTTTAGTGAAATGTTATAAATAGGGCTAAGATACCCTATTCCAGCAAAACTGTATGAAAACCATATGATAGCCTTCACTTCACAGTGGCACATACCCATGATATCTAACATGTATTATATGAGAGTAACCTCGTCCCCCTCCCACATGTCCTTCACAGTGGCACATACCCATAATATAACATGTATATGAGAGTAACCTCATATATGACTGTATTGCCATATGTATATTATGGTCACCAGGTCTCCCCATCTTTGCATGGAAGGGGGAGTCTGAGGAGGACTTTTGGTGGTGCATAGAACAGTGCATTACATCTGATAAATGGCAGCCAAATATGGTGTTAGATGACGGAGGTGATGCCACTCACTTGCTGTATAAGAAATTTAATGGGACATTCAATACTCTGCGTGGAGTAGTGGAGGAGAGTGTGACGGGTGTTCACAGGTGAGAGTTCAAACTGTGCAAGAAATTTGCCACACTGATGTTTTATTAACTTAGCAAAAAAAACTGTTGACAGCAATACAAGATGAGTGCAACCTGCAGAGCGTTTTAACTTCATTGACTAAATTTTCTCAAACTCTACCACTCTTCAAGGAAGCCAGTTTCTAGTTTTGTAGCACATTTCAAAAGTACTGTAAGTTATTCCCTGGCAAAATTATTTTTTTAATGTTGCATTTTCTTCCATTTTTTTTATATCTGATTCATGTAATGTGCATGTGAACATATGTATATGAACATATACAATATCAATTCAATTAATTATTATTATATAATCATTTAACTTAATTATATTTTAATTTCAGGTTATATCAGCTTTCAAAGCAAGGGAAACTAACAGTTGCGGCCATGAATGTCAACGACTCTGTCACCAAAGTGAGTCACTGTTAGAAATGTACAGCAGCTACCTATATCAATTTTGTTTGCATAAATGCATTGTCGGAAATAATCAGCGTGTGACATGTCAAAAAAATCATTTAGGATTTTGTTAGAAGATAATCGTGTAGCGAATGATGTCAATCATGTAACCTTAGTAACCGGAGGTTAGGGTGTTTTTCCTTAGGAATTTGTTAGTTGTAATCAGAAGCGAACATCGACGAGTGACTATTCAAGACTACTGTGATGAATAAAGTTTATCTCAAACAGCATGACTAGTGTTGTGCTACATAGATTCCCAACAGCATGTGATTAGTCTGACGCTGGCCACGCCATGATGTTTTTTCCTTGGACACAAGAATCTTTGCTTCATATTATTTCTCTTCACCCAGGCCCTGGTTGTTCAAAAGGTGGATAGCACTATCCACCAGATAAATCACTATCCCGTGGATAAGTATTAACAAAATCCATTGTATTATATATAAGCTGGACAGTGATTTATTGGGTGGATAGCAGTATCCATCTTTTGAACAACCCGGGACAGGTGTATAAGAAGGTACCAGCGACATAATGCTGGGGTTACCTTGTAATGGACTAACATCCAATCTAGGGGGGGGGGGGGGGGGGGGGGGGGGGAGAGGAATTAGTAACACTTCTTTATTTCTACTTCATGCTAAAGACACTGAATCACCAATGGTTGGCTGAATTTTTTTTTTTTGCTTGCAGACAAAGTTTGACAACATGTATTGCTGTAGAGAATCAATCTTAGATAGGCAAGTACACAGTATGGAAAATAAATTTTAGTCTTGAAAATGTATGGAGTTTTGTCAGCGTTGCTTAAGGTTGCTAAAGTCTGTGCCAATTTAGTAGAGTTTCATTACCTCATTCTTTGAACAGTAACCAATCAGCTCATTTTTTTGTCTCTTTCATGATAGTTTTCAAGAGTCTGGAATAAATGAAATATGATTAATTTTCTAAAAATAGTATAGAAAAAGAATCAAATTTCACATCTTGTTCTTCTAAAGATCCTGACTGTCAATAGTATTCTAAATGAATGTGATTGCTTAAATTACAGATTAATACATTTCTTTGTAAAGTTGACCTGGGGTCAATTCAATAAAACTTTTACAAGTGTAATTTGTGAGTGTAGCCATTGTTTCAGAGATAGAAAACAATAGCTACATGTACACTTGTAAACTTGTAAAAGTTTTATTGAATTGACCCCTGCATTCTTTTTGTTCACCCACAGTCTAAAGAGAACCACAGATGTTATGTTCGGAGGGAAGCAGGTTCTTGTTTGTGGATTTGGTGAGGTGTGTGCAAGAGAATTTTCAAAGAAATTTCTCCTTTATGGCCATTGCCTTGCTCAGAGCACTCGGGAAAATGACATGCACCACCTTTGGATGGGGCCCTCTTCATTGAAAATTCAAATACAGGATTCTACTTTATAACATAATTCTATTAACCAAGCACAAGGGCCATACTGGAAAATATTGGCCCAAGGTCTGTACAAGAAAGACAGAGGGGCCAATATTCTCCCAGCAAACTTGGTTAAAAAGAGATTTCTTTCACAACTGGAAAGTGTGAAAAGAATCCCATTAACCCTTTCAGGTATTTAGATTTCTTTCTTGGTACATGATGTTTTATCGCATTGTAACATGAATTGAGCATGCGGTATGGATGCACATAAACAATAAACACAAATGTCCTTAACCCTTTCACTCCCAGAGTCAATTGAGGAGACATGTAGTGTAGTTCTAACTTTTGAGTCTGTTGATAAAATCCTATGGTGTGACCATTCAAATGAAAAATAATTCTATAAATTTCTACAGGTTGGCAAAGGTTGCTGTTCTGCTCTCAAAGGTCTTGGTGCCATAGTGTATGTTGCAGAAATTGACCCCATTTGTGGACTGCAGGCCTGGTATGTACCACTTGCACCAGTGATTATTTTATAGTAAAGCACTGCATTGAATAGGCAGATCAGTGTTACATGTGACCACAGCAATTAATATCATTATTGACAATACAATGATTGTACAACCCTAGTGGTGTCTCATTGAGAACTATGAACTGTCTCATTCCAAGTGTATTTTACCACACCTTGGGGGAACTCCAGAACTAGAGTTTAAAAGTGATTGATGAAAAGATGTAAATGAAGTAATCTCAAAAAGCGTAGCCCACATCTAAAATTAGAGAAAGTGTCAACCTCCAACTTAAACCCCCAAAGTCTGCCAGATTTTCAGCCCCTCCCCCCACACCCACCACCACCACCACCACCCCACCCCTCCACACACACCCACTACCACCACCACCCCACCCCTCCACACACACACACACACCTACTCAACAAATTGTGAGTTTCAAGAAAAATCCTTTATACACTCCCATTTCTTTAACTCTGGACTACTATAGACTGACATTTTTTTATAACAACTTAATTTCTGTTTTCTAGCATGGATGGCTTTCGAGTAGTCAAAATTGACATGGTGGTGAAGCAAATTGACATCTTAATCACATGTACAGGTATGTAGCTAAAACAATGCTCATCAAGTGCTAGCTTCGTTTTGTGTGCAGTTCTCTGATTATCTTTTTATTTCTGGCAATGATATTAATATTTTCAATTGTTAATAAAACAGGAAACAAGCATGTGGTTACAAGAGATCATTTGGACAGAATGAAGAATGGATGCATTGTTTGCAACATGGGGCACTCGAATACTGAAGTTGATGTGGTAAGGCATTGATACATGTTAGGGCTGCAAATAACGGTACCAGGGCTGTGCTCTAGCAGTGCCTGGGTGCCATCGGTGATGAGAAAAACTGAGCTTTTACACATAGGCCAGGGCTCGAGACTAACGGTAGCCAACTAGCCGAAGTCTAGGACAAATTTAGTTTTGGCTAGTGGAATTTTGCTTTCACAGCCATTTGGGCTAGTAAAGAGTACTAATTGGGGTCACTTTACAGATCTACATGTAATTGGAATTTGGAAGTGTTGGTTTTTGAGGAGAGGGAAAAGCTGGAGTACCCGGAGGAAAACCTCTTGGAGCAAGGATGAGAACCAACAACAAACTCAACCCACATGTGACACCAGGGCCGGAGATACAAATGTTATTGTCTCCACCGCCCAATCCCCACCCCCACCCCCACCCCCTGTTCTATTCTGGCTTGTGAAAATTTATTTTGGCTAGTGAATTCAAACCTGTCACTAGCCACTTGGCTAGTAAGCTGAAAAGTTAGTCTCAAGCCCTGTAGCCTAACTGCTGGGCACCCTACATTTTATAGTTGGCTCCCTTTGGACTCCCAATGATAACTTGTAGAGAACAGCCTTGAGTACCTTAACTGTTATTCCTTAAAATTAGAAGAGGCTTCCAGAACCTTTATTATGATAGGACATAACTGCATCCCAAGACACTGTCTTTCAAGGCTGGTTTTCACTTTTGACAGAGTCAGAGTTATAATCATCCAGTGAAGATCAAGAGTTTCCAATATTGCGTCTATGATTCCTTCAGTTATGATCCACTGAAATCTAGATTGTCGAAGTTGTAAGCAGAGAATGGGTATTGTGATTCGCTTCTGCTTGTGGAGATTTTTAATACTCAGTACTTACCTTGTTCTCTTTTTTTACAGGCTAGTTTAAGAACTTCAGACCTGACATGGGAGAAAGTCAGAACGCAAGTAGATCATATTATCTGGCCGGATGGCAAGAGAATTGTGCTACTAGCAGAGGTATCGTCTTTTGCTCTCAATTAGAAATTTATTGTTTTGAGCATACACTAAGGAGAGGTTTAAGGAACTAGTTAGCAAAATTAATAGGGGCTTAAAGCAGTGGGTGCCCAAATCAGTCTTTTAGCCAGAAATTGAAAAGTGGACATTCTGAAGATATTTCCCATCATAATTTTTTAAAGGATTAGGTGCAATTTTCATGAATTTCTTCAAAAAGTGGTCGTCCACAGGATGCCTGGACACCCTGTTGGCTAAAAGCTTGGCCCAAATGCCATGGACACGGTATCTTTTAGGGTTGGGCACTGAACAAATTGACTGGCTTCTCGACCAGTAATTTTGTAAGAGTAAATTACTACAAAGTTGTGAAATAAGATTAATCAGACTCAGATGTAAACTTTCACTTGATTAATCAGACTTAGATGTAAACTTTCACTTGATTAATCAGACTCAGATGTAAACTTTTCTTAATTCCCCAGTGTATTACGTCATTCAGTCGTGTGGACAGTCTAGTTTCAAACAATGCATATTTATTTCACGCTAAGATGTTTTGGTCGTTTTAAATCTGTTTTACTCTTCAATTCTTTTATTTCAAACTCAGTACGGAAAATTAAAACCGATCTGTGGACTTAACCTTACGTTGTTTCTTTTTCATGAGATGGCTCTTAGACCCCTTTGATTTTTAATAGGCGGGGAAGTGAAAAAATCCAGTAATAATTATTTTAATTGACATCACAAGTTTATGAGTATGAGTATGTCAATAAGGGCTGGGGAGTGGGGATTTTCCCTTGACACCCTTGTCAGGTGGAGACCCCTGTCAGGTTGAGACCTCTGTAAGATGGACACCTCTGTAAGGTGGACATCAGTGGCTGGCTTGTTCTGGCCAAATTTCACTTATTATAATTGTCTGTGACATAACTCTCTATAAGGCAGACACTAAGTCTTCTCTAAGGCTGACAACAAGCATTGGTCCTAAGGGTATCTGGCTTAGGGCTGATTTACATGGTACAACTGTATTGCATGCGACCACTTATGCCATGCTTACAACATGACTTGAGTTGATTTACATGAAGCATTTCAGGTTGTAAGCATGGCGTAAGCGTGTCCCATGCGACAAAGTTGTACCCTATAAATCAGCCCTTAGAGAGAATTCTCTGTGTTTTGGCATAATGCGAGCAGCACATGCAAAAAAAGTCTCATGTAACAACAGTCTTGAGCAAGAGTTGTAAAGTCCAAATTCGCATTTTATAGTCCACCTTTGTGTTTAAGAGTAAAATTGTAAACTTCATGTCTGGATCCATGCATTTTACACATTCCCTAATAAAAGCCAGATTCACAAAATTGTTGGACCTACAAAAGTGATGACGTTGTTTTTTTTGTTTCCTGTTTCAGGGTCGTCTTGTCAATCTGAGCTGCTCTAGTGTTCCTTCTTTTGTAGTTTCCATTACATCCACAACACAGGTAAACTTTGATTACTGCAACTGTAAACCATTTACTTGGGTGAATCCCTAGTATCAAAATACAAATTCTCCTTTCTTGTCCCCATTCATTTCATTTAGAAGATGTGAGTAGAAATTGTTAAAATATCAAGAGGATTCATCTTGGATGATCATGACCTTAATTCTCATGACCTCTTTGATTGATTTAGCGTTGATATTACAAGGAGAAATTTGGCAATTATCACTATCGGGGCTTAAAGTGTTAACCAGCCACACCCTATACCTCTCTTGCATGTATTATGCTGTCTGTAACTGCCTCCAAAATATAAAATTATTCCAGCAAATGCTCTTTCTCTGCACTGAAGTTTCTCGCACTTAAAGTGCCCCTGTGATCAAATTTTTGATTTTCATTTTTTTACATTTTCGTGTACTATTAGACTTTCTTACTCATCTTGCCAAATTTCAATTCATTACGAACATCAGAAGTCGTTTTGTTTTAACATTTATTTCCGAGAAATAAATATTGAAATAAAATAAATTCTGATGTTCGTAATGAATTGAAATTTGGCAAGATGTGTAAGAAAGTCTAATTGTACACGAAAATGTTAAAAAATGAAAATCAAAAATTTGATCACAGGGGCACTTTAAGGGATTGGATCATTGATCCCAGTTTTGGGGATGGAAAAGGGTTGATTCTCTTAGGACTATTCTGTTTTTTAATTTTAATTTTGGGTTAGGGAAAAAAGAACCACACAGAATGTCAATGGGGAAAAAGATATATGTTCCAAGTCAACCAACCTTTTGCAAAAAAGCAAACAAAAACAATATTTTTATTATTGTGCCTATGGTAAACTACTGCCTTGCAAACAACCTGTTACTACAGACAAGAATTGAATTCCTGGCAAATAAGATTTGTTGGAAATTACTCCCTTCATTACAGACACCAGAAATGCGATTCCAAAGTTGATCAACAATTTTGTATAAATCTGACTATGAATCTTTTTTCTCATACATGTTCTAACAGGCAATAGCTTTAATCGAACTTTACAAGGCACCCCCTGGTAGATATAAACATGATGTGTATCTTTTGCCTAAGAAGATGGGTGAGTATTTTCTCAATTGAATTGTACTGATCTGTCGCCTGATCTTGCATTTTGCTCAGTTACTTAAAACATTGCATGACATGTAATATATATTTTTTTTAAAATGAAAGGGTTTTATACAAGGGTGAAGAGAATTCATTCAATGCTTTTCAATTAAAAGTAAGGCAGCTGAAAATAGGTATTAGGTAAAGTCAAGTAACCCACAACTGCCAGAGCATATCCTGGTTTCTGTCTAGTGGCAGGTTGGGCATAGAAACCCTTGGGCAAGGCTGCCATAATACTCCAAGAATCACAGATTATTTTGACACATGACACATAATGAAATGGCATTTTAGAGGTTATTGCCAGCAATAGGTAGCCTTGTTTGTTTCCCTTTAATCATGTTTATATAATTATGTGACAAAATATGCAAGAATATTTGGAGTATTTTAGCAGCATTATCCAGAGGTTTCCATGCCTGCCCCACCATTTTGAAAGCAGACAAGGCTCTTGAGACTGGGGATGAGGTTTGGTTTCTGTAGCATGACATGCATTCAATAGATGTAAATGCAAGGTGCGATTTAGTCGGTCAGACAGATTGTCAGACAGTCAGTCCATCACTCAGCTAGTCTACCAATACATGGTTGATCAGACGATCGGTCAGTCAATCAATCAATCAATCAGGAATTTAATTTGCTATCTTGCATTTGTTTTCAGATGAATATGTAGCAATGTTGCACTTGCCAACGTTTGATGGCCATTTGACTGAACTCACAGAGGAACAAGCAAAGTATCTGGGAGTCAACAAGAATGGCCCATTCAAGCCCAATTATTACAGGTTGGTTTCTTTGCTTTTTATTCCATGTTGCTTACTTGCCATTTCCCTTTACGAGCTGCTACTGTCAAGGTTTCACTCTTTCACAGTTCAAAAGCCAAAAAAAACATTACCAATCAAAAATAATATTTGCTAACATTAAACACACCAGTAGGCTTGGGGATGATAGCTGCAAGGTTGGTGGGGCCATGCGGTATTCTTAACATAGTTGTAGTAGGACTTTTTTGTGTTGGCATGGCAACCTTGTGAGCAGTAACATACACTGTAAGTTGATGGAGCGGGTGGGAGCAAATGTCTGCTGTTTAACTTTATCAAGACCACAACAGGAATGAAACAAGTTTGCTCAATCTTGGTTTTTCTGTATGTCTTGGTTGCTGGCCACTACTGAGAAGCATGTTATGGCCAGCAACTGCAGTGAAGGTGAAGGATGACATACTTAGGAGGTTATCCTGAGTTTAATACTTGCTATTTTCATTGTGCAGCCAGCACCTCCAGGCTTAGTGACAACCCTGTAATGACCTGTATGGAGGGGGGTGAATAGGTTTGCGGATCGGCAAATTTGGCCTTGAAAGGCGCACGGATTGCAGATTTTAACGATAAATTAAGCGGATTTGTGGATTTGAAAATTACCATGGATCGCGGATCAGCCGACAATTTTGGCCCGGATTCCTGACTTTGTCTATCTAGAAGCTCAGATTGTGGATCTGATCATTAAGTTTTTGGTCGGCCTTGGATGGTATGTTGGTGTTTTTGCGACAGACTGCTTTTTTCAGTTTCACCAGCAAAGGCAGAAAATTTCAAGTAAAATCGAAATACTGCACAAGATAAACAAAACAAATCAATATATATATATATATATATATATATATATATATATATATATATACCCGTGTGCGATATATTTATACTGCGGAAACTATTCAAGTAATGCGGATCCGGATTTGAACAAAACTAACGTCGTATCGGGCCAGAAAATAGCTCGGATCGGCAGATTTGCATACCCCTATTCACCCCCCTCTATATGTAAGCACAACATAACAAACATAACATAATAGTATATATTATTCAGGAGGCAAAAGAAATGCTAGTTAAGGTGATTCCTCAGTATTGCACTGCGCATCCTGTACTGCGCATAACACACGTAATTCGCAACATCGGCAGCATTAAAACATGGCTGCTTTTTTGGCCGGAAACCACACCAGGCATAAAAATGGGCGCTTCATAAAATCATCAGTGAAAAAAGGAACTGAAATTTTGTTTCAAGATCAAGAGAGAAAAAGAAAATCAAACGACAGTGTAAGCGCCTGCAAGGCCTGCAAGCTCGTTAGAAAATACGACTGTCTTTTTCTCTCTAACGAGCATGGTGACCTATATTTTTTATTGCATCATTTTGATGTTAAATTAATGCTCTTTAAGTTAAAAAAGTTAAAAAAAAATTCCTCGAAAGGAAAAAAAGATATCGCTAAAAACGTTCTCAAATCAGTTACTCGTGGGAGCAAATTGATGACCTTGAAAACATGGACACGAGGAATGTTTTGAGTCTGTGTCATTCGAAGATGTGTGACTTTTTTATAACTTTTATTTCAAAGTGTTCCCGTATGGTGGAGACTTTAACCTATCAAGTTTTTTTGAAGAATTGTAAACTTTGCTTTCACGGGTTACCGGGAAAAGAAACATGAACCGATCAAATAATGACGTGCGTGATCGGTATTGCTATAGGCATAAATGGGGCAACATTGGTCCATCATATCTCTTTACCGAGCATGGTGACCTATCTTTCTTATTGAATTTTTCGAAACAACTTATGGTAGGGAGCTGTTAGGGAAAATTTAAAAAAAATCGTTCGACAACTTTTATTTCTGAGGAATCACCTTAAAAACACTTCCCAGAAGGGGAAATCATGAGATCATGAGGTTATCCCTATATAGAAACAATTGCCAACAACTAAACAGGGGCACCTCACAGCACTTGAACATTAAACCAAACCAGATGGCTGGCATTGCCTTGTGTTTAACAAAGCCTATACAGTAGCACATTTAACTTGGGTCACTTTGCACAACCACCCTTGTACATAGACAAGTGCTCCAGGGCTGTGACGACTTTGTCTCTCCTTCTGAATCAATTCTCAGTCAAATACTCTATTAATAGGATCTCTCATACGTGACCATATCCCTTCAGCAGCCACCTTTACAAAATTCCACAATGGCCCTTATCATAGATGAGTATGCCACGCCAACATATCAGCGGTTTCTCGCTTTCTTGACCCTATAGTCTCATTTTGATGTTTAAAGAACCTCTGACGACGATGAGCGTAAACATCAAAACGAGTCTATAGGGTCAAGAAAGCGAGAAATCATTGATATGTTGGTGTGGCGTACTCATCTACGATAAGGGCTATTGAATCAGTTTAGTCAAAATGCTTTTTATTATCTTGTCTACTCTCCCATACCCACTTCCCTAATTAATTCAAAGCATTGTGTACAGCGGGAGATTCACCTGTATGTTTTCTTGGAATTCTTAGCTCTCCAATATTTTTGTTGTGGTCTAAGCTTGCTTACTTATTTATGTATTGTTTATTTTTCTATTTATTTATTTTCAGATACTAATGGCGTGGGACTGGAATCCACAAAAGCCATGGATAATGCTTGTAAATTCTGGAACATTTTTAAATCGCTATTTATGAAATAAAGCTCCATATTTTGCCACATATTTGGCCCAACAGTGATCTACTATGCACTTTCCCCAGTAATATAATGCAAGACGTACCATAGGTCTGCCATTTTATAAGGCATAATATAAGAGTTTCCTAGAATAGGTTCTATTAATATTAGAAATAAAGTTTTCTTAACCTTCAGTCCTTTCCCTTCTTAAGCCAGATTTTGATCCATGTAAGGCGGATCTAATATTCATGTCTGTTTGCAAAATCCTCAAGCGAGACCGTTTAAGTGAAAGCTGTTGAGTAGTACTACTGTACATTAGGTGATTCTAACTTGTGATTGTGTGGATGAAATCCATAAGTGCATTCAAATCAAAGCTTTTGAGTTGGTCTTTCTCGTGGTACTGTTTATTATGCTGTACAAGGTGTTTTTAACTTTTGAGTCTGTGGATGAAATCCTAAGCTGTGACCATTCAAATGAAAGTCATTGAGTAGTACTTCTCTGAATGCTGTACAAGGTGGTTCTTACTTTTGAGTCTGTGGATGAAATCCTAAGCTGTGACCATTCAAATGAAAGTCATTGAGTAGTACTTCTCTGAATGCTGTACAAGGTGGTTCTAACTTTTGAGTCTGTGGATGAAATCCTAAACTGTGACCATTCAAATGAAAGTCATTGAGTAGTACTTCTCTGAATGCTGTACAAGGTGGTTCTAACTTTTGAGTCTGTGGATGAAATCCTTTAGTGTGACCATTCAAATAAACACTATTGAGCAGTACTTCCCATGGTGCTATTTATTATGCTCTACAAGGTTATTCCAACTTTTGTGTCTGTGGATAAAATCTTACATTGTGACCACTCAAATGAAAGCTTTGAAACACCCCTTTCCATGGTGTTGATCATTCTCCATTATTTTAGAAAATACTAACTTTGTTAGGCTCAGGAGGGAGAGCATTGAAGCCATATTATATTTCGCACTGAATTCCCTGAACTTGACTTGTAATTTAGAGATAAATTTTATTTACTTCACATCACCCATGCTCTTGATTTCCAGCCATTGTATGTGCCCGCATTTCTTTCCACAGAACAGGAAGAAAAGGCTGGAAATCCAGCCTACCTTGTTAATTTTGTGGTAATTTTGGTTTCTCCTCGTTCTTTTATTGAGCTAGGCAGATAGCGACAATAGCATAATCTTGGTTATTGTAAAGAGTAGCTCCCACCTATAAGGTTATTCATAATAATTTCTGGCTGTCCCATGGGTACCTGGGTGATTTTCTGTTTATATTTAAAACTGTTGTTAGCTTTAATTCAGTATATCTGGCACTTCAACATTGGGTGTGCTCAAACATGTCCCCAATTGATTAATTTTTTACAATTCTCTCTTAAGTGGAATTTCATAGCCTGTCTGGCTAAAATCCTCCATCAGTGTTGCACAGAGAGGGTTTGGGGAGAGTGAAGCAGGAGTTTGCTCAAGAAAAAAAAATTGATTTAGATGTGCAAAGCAACTTTTGGGTATGACGGTGGCAACATATATATATATTTTTTGGAGGTGGGGGATATGTAGAAAAGGTAAAAAATAGTTGTGTGGTTGAGTTAAGGATCATCTTTTATCACATTTCTAATAGTGGTGCAGGATATTTTGTGGAATTGAAAGAGTATATATTTTTTTTCAATGGGTATTATTTTCATATTAAATTATGACTTCATTTGCACCTCCATTACAATTTCTCCTGTTTGTCTGTCAAGTACAAGGAATTTTCTTCACCCAGAAAACTTTTAGAGAAACTGCAAAATTTTTGTTTTTACCTTAACCCTGAGGAACCATATGACTCCTCGGGCATCCCCTGATTTATGTTGTTCAGGGAGTACATTGAACATCAAAACTGCCCACCAAGAAAGGCTTCTCTGGTTGGCTGAGAAAACAATAGACCCTATCCCAGAAAACAATAGAGCTGTATGATACCCAGGTCGAATGAAATTAGAGGTTCTAAAGAGCTGCGTGGTATCTGCCAAGAAAGCCATAATCTGCAAACAGGGCTGTCATTTATTTCACGACACAACCTAAGATCTGTCGATAGTAGCCAGCAAACGGCTATTAAGGCCGGCAACTACAGTAAAGATGATCAGCTACTCAAAGGTTGAAAACGAATAAAACAAACCCATGGAAGACTTTCCTTGTAGACCAGGCTTCTTTAAAGCTTGACCGCCCTGTACAATACTGCAATTCAAAATTAAAGTTAATAAAATAATGCACAAAAAAATTGCTCAAAACTAGAATACCAAAAATCTCAATGCCCAGCCCTTTTACCTTTCCTTAGGAAAATGTTGATTGGTAGAGCTTGCCAAGAAATGTTTTGTGTTAAATGTAACCGTATAATACCATGACAGGCAGGGGAGCTTCTTTTTACATTAACCATAAGTAATGACATTATGATTAGAGGACTATGTATTAGGCAGCGATGAATTTTATTGCAGGTTTCCAAAGTAAAGTGTGCATCATTCTCGCAATGTCATAATTAATTAATTAATGGAAACAGCTGCTTGTAAAATAAATTAAAATAAAGAAATTTGTTAACTTTTTTCAATCCATGTTATTATGTCAAAAGTTATAGATATTTAACTCACTTGTACTGTCATCCGAGCTTTTTGTAACTCCAATTGTTTTAGTTATTTTTCCAGTTGATGTATAATGTAAGTGTGTTGATGGCAGTAGAGGTGTCTTCAATAAAGATGCACAAGGACCTTGTGATCAGGACTGTTGCATTTGCAAGTGTGTTGTAAAATAGCCTGCAAGCAAACTCTCGGGTGTTGGAGGAGGGAGCTTGCTTGCAGGTCAGTTGTGCAAACAAGTCTCGATCTCGTTAGTGACCATTGCGATAAATGTTGTGAAGGGTGGTCACTTTTTGTTAATCCTCTTTTAGCCCTCCTTTTTGGAGCAAGAGTGGGAAAAAAGTTTGAATGAAAAAAGGTGACAAAACTGGCGAGAGCTGTAACCGAAGAAAAACGCCATTGGCTTCCAACTATAAAATAAGTATTTAGGTTGCCAAATACTTAAGTCTGTTTCTACATTTTTTTTTTGTCACCTGAAGTTCAGGGCACAGCAGAGCACAGGCATTTGTCTTGTGCCATTTCTATTCTCCTTTATACTATTTGAATGTCTGGAAAAGGCTATCGAAGTGATGATTCAAACAGTCAAAAGACTAGCATTTAAAATATATATTTTAATTAAATGAACAGTCCAGTTAAAAAGCATACAAGGGAACACATCCATGTAACACAGATGTTTAGAAAGTTCTTCAAACAGTACCATCTGTTAATTCAACTTCTCCAAATAAAACATTTTTTTAGTAACTATTCAACTACTCTAAATCCAATCTTTTAGAAACTAAGGTCACTAATTTAATGTTTTGGGTTTGTAGATCTAAGAAAAAAACTTTATTTACTTTTTCATTTCAGTCCTAAAAAGTGCTTGTAAAAAACTCAAAAGCACTTAGATACTAACATGTATTGACTACTTCATTTTAATTTTGTCACCTCAAATAATTTGTAAGTAAAATTTGTTGAATGAACCAAAAAACCTTTTTGACTAATGCTTTGCACCTGTAGAACTGTGGCTTTAATAAATACTGGAATTCCACAAAATTAATTGTCACCCTGAATTTTAAATATTGTTCATGCAAAAAAAAATCTTAAACAGACTGCAATGAAAAGATAAAAATTAACCAATTTCATTCAATACATCAAGCATACTATTGATCCCACAAATCCTCTGAAATGGCTTGAAATTGAGTTTCATGCACTGTTTGTTTTGCACCGTGTTTGAAGGTTCATTGTGTGATCAAAATTTTGTTGACTGCAAGTCGACCACAAGATCACTATTATATGCAACACTAAAATTGGTATGAATGAATCAACTTATAAAATTGCCCAAAGGTAAAGAGGCCATTGTTTTGAAATTAATCAGTGGCAAGTTCAACGCTACAGATCCTGAGTGATCATGTGGTCAACAAAATTGTGACCATGAAATGAACTTTTTTCAAACAGCGGAGATTAACAAGAGAGATGATTGTAGTGTTCATCGTGTCACAAGTTTGGGACAAAGAGTGAGCCCCAGACAGGAATCAGACTTGATGTTCTGTAAACCGTTGAAATTCGGGGACTCAGATTTTTTTGTCCCAGGACTTGTGTCATGGTGAACACTTGCCATCTTTATTTATCAGAAGGGTTCAATGTTAATGATCTTGAATCATCTTGCAGTCTACAAAAGTATGATCATGATCACAAACCATTTCAGTGGATCCCTTGAATAAGTAATAATTTCTTAACTTGCCTTTCACTCCTAGAATGGTTGTTTATGAAATTCAATCCTGTCTCTTTAATAGTTTTAATCTGTGGATGAAACCATTAAGTAGTACTTTTATTTGGCATTTGTTTCTTGAACATGCAAAATGAAATTTGCTACCCAGTATTTTTTTTTCTCAAATCTTAGCCACTTTTTGGAGCGAAATAGTTAACTCCCAACAGTGCCAAACAACAAAATTCAAATGGTACCACGCAAAAGTACTGCCAAAGAGGTTTCATTCGAATGGTCACAATGAAGGATTTTGTTGACAGACTCAAAAGTTAGAACTACTTGACATGTCATCATAATTGACACTGGGAGTGAAAGGGTTAAGGTGATCTATCCAATGCTTTTTAGTGGTTGGAACTGTTCAGTTAGCTGTTATTTACATCCTTGTCTTTGTACATCAACATATGCATGTCGTCTTAGGGTAACATCAGTTCAAAGGGTCTTGAGCATTTTCAAGCGTCACTACTTCTACTGCTTGGGTAGCAACCGGCACACCCTCACATGTGTCGACTATGTGTGTGTGAACCTCATGTCCTCCCATTGCCGCAGTTGTTACTGTCTGAATTATTGAATGTGGTGCCATTGCTACTTGAGGTACGGATGCAGACATGTACTGAGAGTGTGTACTAACTGGTAGATGGTGGGTTTGAATTTGCATGAGGGATGCTGCTGCCTGGACGGGTATTGTCACCATGTTAGAAGTGTTCATGTTGTCCTGGACATTTGCCAGTGCTGCTGCAGCAGCAGCAGCATGTTCTGGTAAAACAATTTGTCCTCCATCTGCTAGGGTGGCTTCGGCGAGTGTGGCTACTGCTGCTTGTGCAATGGCTTCTGTGTGCGACAAATCACTTTGGTCAATGGTTACATTCCCTTGTCCTGGGTGGGGTAGAGTAACTTCAACTTGAGTTGCTGCTGCGACTTCTGCTAATGTTGCCACAGCTTGTGTTGCTTCAGTCTGTGAGGTCGCTGCATCAGACAGTGTACTCACAGCACCTGAAGCATCCACTTGAATGAGAGAAACAGTTCCATCAGCATTTGAAATTGTATGGACCATTTGGTGCGGTTGTTGTACATACTGGTGTTGGGGAGCATCAGCTTCTGAGAATGCAGGTAGAAGATCTTCTCTCCCGTGGTACTTGTAGCAGTTCTTCACAATCTGTCGCAATGCATTTGTCCAGGAAATCCTGGCTTTCTCATCTTCACTGCGGCAATCACTGCGTACATTCTGCCAAGGTAAGTCAGAAGGCCACCAGGCTGGTCTTGTAGAATCTTTTCCCCATCCTGGTTTCCCGCGGCCAGTGGAATACCGCAACATCATTGGAATGAAAGCTCGCAGTTGGGCTTGGGTCATTTTATCAACAGGAGTTGGGATGCCATCTATGACTAGTGGAGGTAGTGTGTAGATATCTGGGTTCTCTGGGGGTGGTGGAGGGGCATGTTCAGCTAAAGCATGCTCTAAATCCTGAAGCACAAGCTGCTTGAGGTTTCTGACCACATTTTCTAGTGGTACAGCTCCAAATACCTTGAAAAGCGGATTGGGCTTGCCAGGGCACACGCACAACACAACGGCTTGTTGACCTACCCTTGTTGTATATTCATCAATTGTGGCTCTTAATTTTCGGAGAAGGCGAGTTTGTTGTCGTTTACGAATCGAAGGGTTCGTTTCAAAGGAATGCGGCCTTTTCCTCTTTTTTCCAGTGGCAATAGCAGCAGCCGCAGCTACCCCGACGGGCCCGGCAGCAGCTAGCTGTGCGGTGATTTCATCAGTGACAGTGGAATTCAGCAGGTCCGATCCATCGAAGGTTGTCGACTCCGGCGAAGACGGTTCATCATCGGACATTTGACTCATTGATTGAGACATAGAATGTGAAATTTGGATCGTCTGAGACATGCTCTGAGACAAGGCTTGGGATAGCCCCACCTGATGAAGGCTGACCTGCGCCAGTTTGCTGTCAAAAAGTTAAAAAAAAATATCTAAGCACAGAGACACTGAAAACACAACATCACCCGTTCTTTGAAATGGTGCCTGTTCATTCAATTTTCACGCGACGTATGAATATGAAATTCGTTTAAAAACTGTCGCCTGAAAGGGAATTTTACAACGCAAAGACCTCAAAGAACATCAAGAAAAAAGCCCCGCTACAATCCAGAAAACTCCGTTTGATCGAATTCGCCCGGCGACTCGACCACGGCAAAACAAGCGGCGTTTTTCCTTCCAAAATTTCCATCTTTTCGTCTGGCAAACTTGTTCACTGTCTAGATTAGCGGCGGGTTGAATACTTACACTGGCAAACGGCAAAAAATGCTCCATTACCGCTCAAACAAGACCAAACCCTTAGCAAAAACACACTCAAAGATACCTGGTTTGACGGCAGGATCAAAATAACTCGGCAAAGGTTCTGAATCTGCGCAAAGAAGCTGCTCGTCCGACTTGCGCGGAAAAGAGAACGCGATGGCGGCTGCTCAATAGAACGAACTGGCGTGGAGCTGCCACGCATGTGCTGACCAGCTGCGGGGCGCCCCCAGGCTCGTGAGGTTTGGCAGGGCTTGTTGCAATCTAACGCGCAATGTGATTGGTCAATTGTTTCCTGCTCATGCATAAGAACAGTGTTGATTGGCTGTTTGTGTGTGTAGCTTGGCGTGGCGGCACCTGTTTTCATTTTTCTTTATTTTTTTCTTTCATTGAATTGACCGAAAAATTAAATTTGTTGATAATTAGTTTAACATTTTCAACAGCAAATCCAGGGATTCAGTATAGATCATATCAAATACAGATCATTACAAGCCTTCAATATATCAGTTTTTTCTTTTCTTTTTTATGTAGCCTGTATATAGATCAGAGTCAATGTAAAGGATTCTTTTTCTATGTTTGCATTGCACCTAGCCTGCCCATCATAAATATTTATTTACCTCTGGCAGTTTATTATCTTGTAATTTTTCTTTTTCTTAATTGTTGCTGTACATGTCTTTTTCTGCAGGTGGTGTTTAATCGAAGACCCTTTGGTTGGTATGGAGTAAGAAATGCAATTGCTTTGATTTGGCGTGATTTCCCAAAAATCACCACCAAGTTGCATCAGGTTTCGAACATGTTCGAAACCTCTGCAACATTGCACAACAAATTGCACCCAAATCACACTAAAATCGCCCACTGTTTACACCTGATTTGAAGATGCAACTTGCACGCGACAAAAATAGCATTGTCAAGTGTGACAAAAATTGCACAAAAAATCGCCTGTGTAAACGGGCCTTAAAAGGTATCAGAATAATGCTGACAGTGGTCATTTTTGATTCTCAGTGATAGCAAAGACCATAAATTTTAATAACCCCATTATAGGTATGATACGATGATGAACCTCATCACTTTTATATGGGAGCCCCCCCCGGTCATGAGGAGATCTGTTCATCCCAACGTCCGTTACTGTGTCCTTTTCTTGGATCCCTACACCCCTAACTACATGTAGGTTTAAAGGTCTTAGAATCTAAACAAGTTGAAACTAGGAAACATTTTTAAAAACTACTGAATGGGGTCAAGCCATTCAAAATGCAACGTCTTATTTATATTATCAATATTTTTTTTACATTATTAATTTTTTTTACAAACTTATTTACACAAAATGCAAGAGAAATCCACACATGGTTCCAATGATCTAGGTTACTCAAAAAGCCTTAATTCATCTACATACTTTTAATAACACTCCTCATCTACTAAAGTGGGGCATGCAAGCAAAGAATGAAAAAATGCAGTAAAATTGTAATACAGACCCTGTTCTTTTTTCTGTTGCTATTATTAATACCCCAAATACCAGTCTTATACAACTTCTGAGAGGCAGATCTAGAGGAAAGGCACAGAGCAGCCAGTCACCTTATTTTGCAAAGAAAATAAGTCTCAAAGGGCCAGATTCTCATCCATTTTCATTCTGCCCCCCCCCCCCCCCCCCCTTCTCCTCCACCCCGTTATGTTCATGACCTTTCTCCCCACACCCTGATAAAAGGGGTACCTTAAATAGTCAGCATTTACATGCTGTTGCACGTATTTCAGTGCATTTGATACCCCTGGGGGATCTGCACTGTGAAAAAGCAGGGGGGCCAGACTGAAAAAGGTTCAAAATGAGAGAATATCTGCCCTTCTTGCCTTTAGTTTCTTTGCAAAATAAGGCTGCCATTAATGTTACCTTGGAGGTGCGGTACCACTTGTTCAGATCTATGGTTCCTCAAGGAACACAGTGAATAAAGATAACGCTTAATTTTGGCTGCTCACTCGGGTCAGGTTTTCGGTGGGGGAGGGGCTGGGGGTGAGGGGGGGGGGGGCAGCTGGTAATCAAGCCTTAGTACAGATGTACCAATCCTTCTGGAAAGTGGGCGGAACAACTCTAACAATAATGATTTCAGATTTTAACATTATATGGTAAAAAAGCTGGAATTTGAATCTCTAAAAGGCACAGCAGTAACCCAGTTTCTCCTGTATGAGCTGGTCAGTGATTGGCACCCTGTCACTTACAATGTACTTAGGGTAGGGTGAGGAGGAGCATTGTGTAATGACTCTAAAAACATTTGCATAAGAGACTACAATTTCTGACAAAACGTTGGAACACTATATGTCGGATGGTGTGCAAATGAGAAAGCACTGCAAAATGGCTAAAATACCATAACCTTTGGCGCAGCTCATACCTACACCTATATAGCTTATATAAGGGAGTACCTCCCTGAGCTCCCTGGCCCCTTTCAATGTTAGTGGAAAAATTAAATAAATATGCGCCTTCATTGTGTCATCCAACATTGGAATAGGGGACAGGGGAAGGGTGTTCCATCAACTTTTGACAATGATCGTAGGTTGCTACATAATCTATTACAGTTTCATAAGAGAATGTTTTCTTAAACTCTAATTTGGCACGACTGATTTTCCTTGGGAAAATGACCACCGCTCGGGGGTGGGGGGGGGGGGGGGGGGGGAGTTCTTGGTTGGGCTTACTCACCCTACCCCGAGATGGCGTCACAGCTTTATCTTCATCATGCATTGCAGAACAAACTTCTTCGATTTGCATGCCCTGAGGACAGAGTTAGACGGGTTTAGAGCGATAGTTGAATCTCTGCCACAGAATCCTTTGGGAAAAGATTGACAAATCGACTTGTAAGTTCACAGGGGTAGATGCGATGATGACTCAGATGACTATAAACCCCCGAATTTGCTTTGATATATAACCATTCAGATCACGATGCGCTCGCTATTTCTTCTTTTTTCCTTTTCCCTTTTTCTTCTTCTTTCCTTTTGCTCCTGTGTCCCATCCAAACCCCCTGAACTGCAAAAACTGCGGCGCATTATGAGAGATGTAGTATCCATTTGACATGGCGACCGGGCTCAGCAAATCCACATCTCGCTTTGTTTTTGTTGGTGACGGTGAACGTGACTTCTTCCCACTTTTCTTTCCACCTTTTCTCGAAGGACTTCGACTGCTACCTCTGCTTCTACTCCTGCTTTTACCCGATTTCCTCACTTTTCCAGACTTGTGTCCCGCCGGCTATAAAGCAAATCACAAACACACACAAGATTTGTTACGAGACTGGGAGAGAATAGAAATGGTAAACAAAACTGTCGGGAAGCCATTGAAATGCATGTAAGCCATTCAAAGTCCCCTCCGTGTTTGTCGTTCGCATCACTGCTTGTACTCACCATTTCGAAGGGAAAAAGACTCCCGGCTCTCGAACGCTGAAGGAGCGTTACAGTGTAAACTCAACTTTGAAGAGTCCACATGAGCGATGATTGATTGTCTTTTTACTGCCCGTTTCGAAGGAATGCAAATAAAGTGTACGTCAATGCCGTCGGTGTGTTGCCATACCAACGGATCTGTCTATAATACGCGTGGTGAGTCGCGTGGATTTCGCGCTAATAACAATTTGAAAGTTTACAAGTACGGTACAAAAAGCAGTTTTTGATTTAAAAAAGATTTCTTGTTTATATAATTTATTTTGACTTGAAATATCACATTGGCGTTATGAGCTCCTGATGACAGAGATTGGATAGTCGAGCGGGAGATCACGCAAGCGCGCGTGAAAATCGCCTCCCGCGTAGCGCGCGAGACTGAGACGCGATGCGTGATCTCCCGCCCGACTCACGCCTCCATGCCTCCATAATCCAGAGGAAATGAAATGAAGGAATGACTCGACTCGTGGTCTAAAAACAATAATGACTTTATTTCAAAATTTACAGTAAAGACTAAATTACAATAGAATTACAAACTCGAAAATATATGATTAATATTATTTAGCCACATTTCAGTTCTTTCTGACCATATTTTCCGCGAACGAAAATGCTGCTGGTGTACGTAGGATCTGGAGAAGATCTACCTTGTAGGAAATTAACGCGAATTCTCAAAATTCGAGTTAATTTAAGTCTTGTTAATTTTTGAGAGCGTTAATTTCCGCGACATTATTTAAGTGGAGCGTTCATTTCTGAGACCTTAATTTCACCCCAAATTCTGGATACTGTCCGAACACGTATAGCAACTAGGAAACAATAACCTATCTATTCTGCAAACTATTTTCAATATTTTACAATGTAAAAGCCTTAAAGATATGTCATCTGCAATATTTCCAGTTCATTCTTGCTTTCAGAAGAGCGGTTTTCGACATCCGTTATTTTTTTTGTACTCGACAGTCAGCCAAAATATCTTTAAAGACATCAATAATCGCGTTATTTTTCTTCATTTTGAAAATTTGCCTCCTCTCTCGCGTTAATTTCCTTTATTCGAAAGAATTTTTCCTTCCAATTCGCGTTAATTTAAGTCGCGTTAATTTCGAAGACCTTAATTTACTGGAGCGTTAATTTCCTATAATATTAATAAGGGGCGAACCATTTGACTTTTGAGGAGGGGGGGGGGGGGAGGAAATGCAAATGAAAACTCGTTTTCATATGAAAGGTTTCGCACCTAGTCTCGCTTTGATAGAGAGGCTAAAGGCAACTCGGAAATGGCCTATTGAGATGGAGTGGGCGAGCGCCGAAGGCGCGAGCCGCTTGGGGGGTCTGGGGGCATGCCCCCCCAGAAAATTTTGAAATCTTGATGCTTTGAAACTCCATTTCTAGTGTTCTGAGCCGACAATTTCTGTCTGTCTGGCTCCACATACAAGTACTCAATTTTATTTTATATTTCTTGCTGTTTATTTAGTTATCTGGATATCATAGTTAAGTATACACAATTTCGTGTTTTTGTATAGTAAGTATTTAATTTATGAGAATTTGACGAAAATGACAGAAAAGATGTCAAAATCGGATTTTTTCCTATCCCGATCGCATATTGTGTCGGGATTCGGGATTTTCAAGCCAAATTGGGGTAATCTCGACGAAATCGGGATGGTTGGACAGTCTGTAGAAGAAATGGAATGCATTATGGTACGAAAAATTCAATTCAAAGGTCTATTTTGATGTTCTGCATGTTCAATTTCTAATGTCAGTAGACCCACATAAAGTATGACAACAATGATGTAAAACTGTTTTTTTATAATGGTTTTGGGTGAGGTTAAAGTTTTCATGTGATCTGTGTCATGTAATTTAAAAGAATTAGATAACAGAAATATTAAGACACAATGAACTCCTGTTTTTGAGACATCATTGGTTTATTAAATAAAAGAACATAGCTTGAATGTAAAGACTGCACTCAGCTTTGCTAGCCTACAGGCAGGGATTTGCACCAACCAACCAACCTATCGAAAAATGTCTATGATTTGTAGGAATTTTTTTTTGGCGCACAATCCATGCATGTTATTTTTTTCCTCAGAGCTTACCATGCATGAACTTGTTTTCCTTGCTTGGGCGGCTGCAGGGAATTTTTTTTTTAATCTTTCAACACCCCCCCCCCCTCCCTCAAAAATCAAATGGTTCGCCCCTAAGGTAGTCAGCCAAAAATGGCATTCGCGCTAGTTTTTCTATTTTTTCGCTGCTACACCGTGCTGCCTCGTACGAGACCCAGACCAGGTCAAAACAGCTGTCCAAGGTTGCATTTTGGCTTTCAGTTTGGGCTCTATTATGTCGTTGTCGCGTTAAATGTTCTACGTTGTATCTGCCTTCCTAGTTTGATCTATTTTTCTTGGTTCGGTTGAGCAAGAAGGGAGGGCTGGGTCATGGAGCGTTGAAAATGAAGAACATGGAAAAAGGGGAGTGCAGAAAACGAGAAGTATCAAAAATGTGGAGTGGAAAAAGTTAAGTGCGGAAAATAGTGTATTTGGAAGTGAGGAGAGTGGATAATGCGGAGGGTGGAAATGAGAAGTGTAGAAAATTGGAGAAAATATCACGGAAAAAGCTGATTTAATAATAATCCTGTTTGTCGCATCGGCTTCTGTGTTTGTCTGTTTCCGGTGTAGTGTTAATTGTCATAAGGATAATCATACAACAAAGAATAAACAACAGCCTGTGCGCGCGTTTGTGCGTTTGCTTCTCTAGCACAAAACTTTTTCCAACTTGTGTTCAAAAATTAGCATTTTCCATCCATTCACCCAACCATAATAATGTAGGGGAACTTTATCGTACAGGTGATTTTGACTTTTGTAAGTTTGATTTATTGACAAAGCAACACTGAGATTGTTGTGGTTGACGTACCCTGGGTGCCAGAGGGTTTTTTTGTGTGAAAACAGGTGAGTTTGAGCGGCTTTCGCCGCGACAACGAGGCACGAGCTTCTTCTAACCGTTTATGCGGTTAATTTCATTTATGAGAACGGACCTCAGAGAACGGACCTCTGGTCCAGGGTGTGGTTGAAGATGAATGAAAGCAACATCTGGCATCTTGTACTTGAAGAACGCTTGTCTGGCCGGCTAAAATATTGTATTAAACATGTCATTATACGCTGTTTTTAGCTTTGCTTTCAAGTTATACTTTTATCGTCATTTTCACTCTTTAGATAACGCAGATCTTCAAGGATGTAGATCCAGCATACAAGCAGCAGATTCTCGTATACGATTTCTTGACATTCATCCATCCAGTTCATGTCACAACAACCTCGCTATGTGGGTTGAATTCAACCCTTAGTATATCCCTTGTTTAGTGGTAATCATGCTTTCAGGGACAGAATCTTATCGAAGGATAAATGTCATTCATCAATAAGGGTGATCAATTCAAATGGACAGACTGCAAATCACAGTAGTTGCTAAAAATATATATATCTCTGTGTCGTAACTGTTCATCAGTAGGATGCCAATTGTGGGTTAGCTGTTATCGGTTGCAAGGAGCCGGGGCTTGGCCAACTGTAGAACTGCTGTACTCTGAGATGATTGCACATTCTGATGAGTATATTCTGGAACAACAAATGAATCATGATCTACATGAAATACATACATGGCTAATAGCGAATAAACTTAGCCTAAATGTGGTAAAGACAAAATATATGATTGTAGCTAGTCAATATAGGATAAAACACCTTCAGCACCAATTTAATATCCATGTCGATCACAAACCCCTTGTAAGGGATAAGACGTATAGATATTTTGGTGTTGAAATAGATCAATCATTAACTTGGAGAGATCATGTAGACAAAATTGCTAAGAAAACCTCTGGAGGGATTGGCGTTCTGAGACGTGTAAGGCATCTCATACCTTATCATACATTAATTATGATGTACTACTCCCTTGTACTACCATATTTCGATTATTGTAGTATAGTGTGGGGGAGTTGTGGGAAAGGGATGTGTAACAGACTCCAGACCCTCCAAAACAGAGCTGCCAGGGTGATAACCTCCTCTAACTACGATAGACGATCAGTTGAGATACTGGATGAACTTGGGTGGGATAATCTTGAGACACGAAGGACAAGACAATTAGCCATAATAATGTATAAATTAAAAAATCGAAATGTACCTGATCATTTAGCTCAAATTTTTAATAGTACAAACTCTATGTATTCTTACAATCTAAGAAACTCAACACATAATTTATTTGTACCAAGACCGTATGCTGAGGCTGGAAAAAATAGCTTCCACTATAGAGGGGCGGTTCTCTGGAATAGTCTATCAAATACTATTAAAGGACAGACAAGCCTGAAATCGTTTATATCATATTTGTAATTTAGTATAATTTTAATGACCATATTTATTTAATATTGTATTTTTTATTGCATGATTTTTGCACGGCTCTCTGGAAGAGCATTTTTATGAATGAGATTCCGTGATTAAATAAAGATGATTGATTGATCCCAACTTGTTTATAAGGGACCCGGAGGGATAAAGTAGGGGGGGGGGGGGGTTATAAGAAGTCTGGATCAGCCAACAGAATTTCACATTTATTTAGCACTGACATATTTATCAAATGGTATATGTTGATTTTAATTTTCCCAAAATACCGTAAATCCTCAAATTAGCTCCTCACAGCAAATATGCGCCCACTTCGAATAAGCACCCCTTGCATTAGCCAAAGTTACAAATAAGAGCTCCCCCCTTCTTCAAGAGAGAGAGAGGATTCTTTTGGAGGACTGACACAGTCTGATGAAGAGGATGTCACTGAGGATATTTACATCATTGACATGGATGAGGATGAAGTCGAAATTGATACCTAATACGTTACGTTCGCCGAACTACAGTTAACTGCCATGATTATAGACGTGCAAACAGGTTTGCCAGTTATTACATGTTTCAGTTTGTGAACTACTATATGAACAACTTTGTATTTTACGTTTAACACTCAGGTTATGTTGTTGCTTACGAGCAAATGTTATACTATGTAATGCAAGTGCCCCCCGCCTTATCCCAAATTTGAACTGCGCCCTGGGCACTAATTCGAGGATTTACAGTTTATGTAAGTCTTCATTTTAGTAGCACTGGTTGGTAGAGTGGTTATTACTGAGTGTCACAAACCCATACCAATAATATTAAAAGTAATTACTCTGGCCAATGACAATAGAGGCAGACAATCCAACGAACCATTCAGAACTCAACACAAATACATGTAGCTAACACAAATCACAGGAAAATGTGTGCAAGCCAGGATAGGTTTTGCTTCTAACTGGTGGTGAAAATTGCCCAATATTTTTTTAACCAATAACAATTCAAAACCAAAGCAATATATTGCAAATTTACTTCGATACTCAATTCAAAACTGTTCAAGTAATGAATCAGTGATAAGAGACAAGTGTCTGTGTTCCTTTGGCAGCTTATATCAAATAGTTTATGGCTCTATTGAGCCTAAATTTCCTGTATGTTATACTAGAAAACACACAGCATATGTGGAGAACAAATAATCAAATGCTGATGTTTTGAGCTCTAGTCAGAATGAATCTTCGTCAGAGTGAATTTGCTATGTCATAGTATCTGCAAAGTAAATTGACTATAGACCTTATTTATAAATGGTGGCCGATTTAGTATTCTTTTATATTCATGCTAATCAGCTTCACTAGCCTCATTTTAGAGTGAAAATTATTTTGAAATTTGCACATGCTAACGAGGCTAGTTGGGCTGATTAGCATGAATATAAAAGAATAATAAATCGGCCGCCATTTATGAATAAGGTCTATACTGACTTGTGCAGTAATGTGTGGAGAATGTCTCTTTTGTACATTTAGAAAACTTTGGTAATATTACATGTACATTTTGCAATCAGGCCCAATTTTTGCAACGTTCTTATTTCCATTTTGTTTTATTTTTTTTTGCGGGAATGGTTTCCCAAGCGAAACAAAACAAAAGAGCCTGATAGCAGGTTAATTTCACACATTAATCTTGTACTATCTCTGTTTCTTTTTTCTTGAATTTTTCTTGGATGAAAGTCTCTTCTTGTTTTTCTTTTCATTATTCTTTTTATCCATTGTCATTTCTTCAATAATTGGCTTTACACTGCCTTTAACTGTCTTTGTGATAACAAAGTTTTCCTCTGTAACACGTCTACAGTCTATTTCCTGTGTTTGAATTTCATCAGAATCTTCATTTTCATCACTGCATTTATCTTCCTCACAGGAATCGTCACTGCTGTCTGCCTGTGTTTCCATCAAGGCTAAACTCTACACAAAGAGATGAAGATATAAAATTAATATTCAAATCAATGCCACGATGAATAAACGATGACTCCCCACCCTGGAAGGTCATTGGAAGCACATGGTGAAGCAATAGGCAAGTCACAAAAAGCTTTCATCTCCACTGCATAATGCACACAAAGTACTTGCATTTTGCAAAAGTGAGAGTACCGGTACTCAGAAAAATGAGACAAAAAAGGGGTCTCTACACTATCCTCCTGTGTAACCCTAAACACAAGTTATATTTTACCATTTCAATGTATGGAGCAGTGTCTTTAACATTCTCGATATCCAGTTCAGATGGAGACTTAACATGAAGCTCTTTTTGTAGTGTTTCTTCAGCTTCTTTCATCTTTGGTAAGAAATCCTTTACTCTTCTTAAGACTGCAGCAAAAAATATGATATTAGGTTTTTTTCAAACTCGTCAGCAGGGCAAGACCTTTCTAATGGTGTAATGCAACAATTTTCTTTAAGTAACAATGCGTGTAAGAAGTAGGCAATGCTCTATTGTTCCGCGGCATTTCGCTTTTCCCACATAAGATCGTTTAGTTTTTTTTTACTGAGAATGCATCAACCTATGGACAACATGTTTTTTAAATAAAATGTACTGGAACTTTAAAGTGATGTTTCTTTTGTGCTACAAGATTTCATCCAATCGGGAAACTCCAAAACAATGGCCAAGAAAGGCTTCTAATTTTACATATTTCCCACATAGAGTTTTGGTTTCATTAAAACTTAGAATAGTTTTCACTAAAAGGGAATCAATTAGTAAACTAGAGAGAAATAAATGTACTACCTGGTTAAGTTATGGTATATTTTCACGTTTTAGCCAATGAGGTGGACGGTTTCAACAATATCACAATCAACACCTTTCTGCATTCCCTGCCGTTAGGTTGCCTACTTCTTACTAGGACCATTACTTAAGTGTATATGATAGATTTTTTTATTTGCTTGATCCAATCTACATAGTGTTTTGATTAGAAAATCAAAACTTTTTTTTAGTATCATTTTTTCTTCCCTGTGTTTTACCCATCTAAAAAAGTGAAATTTCACTTCCAGTGGGGTTCAATACCACACAAGAAGGAAGACTGGGGACAGTTGCGCTTTGACATTAATACAGGATCACCAGTTTTGTGGTTTCTCAGTTCCTGAGTATATTTTGATGTGCCTCGGGAAAAATCATGGTTCTATGTGTGTTGTTGAACATGTACAACATACACAACAAAAGAAACGCAGGAGCCAAGAAACCGCGAAACTGGTGGTCCTGTATTGATATCACAGACCAACTATTCTCAGTCTCCCTTCCTCTGCCATATTGGAAATTTCATGGTTTTTTTTTTCGTTTTTGCACGGTGGTAGGCAAATCTTGTATACCAGTTATGCAAGAAATTGTTGCTGACATACAAATTTCCGTACAAAAACATGCCTGTATAAAAAATAAAATAAAAAAATCACTGTCTTACAATGTATATCTTGGCTGCTAGGCAAGAATTAATTTGAAGATTCTCTTTTAGCATACAGTTTGATAGTTTCTCTGACCTTCTCTGTGTGATCCGAAAAAAAAAAATACAACGAGGGTTTCTGGTAGATGTCAACAACAACAATAATAACAACGGGATTACAACTTACCTGAAGGTGGCTCAACTTTAAAAATCTTTGATGGAACCCTACTTTCTGATTTGCTTTCTCTGGTAATGAGGAATTTGGAATTTTCTGCAACAAAAAATCATGCATGGTTATTAAATGCGGACGATAAATTTAAGCGAGAATAAGCTTACAAACTGTCTGTTTACATCGCCATAAAACGGTTCGAGGTTAAGAATCATAAATAACGTTACCAGGTCTGAAGGGAATATGCAGAAGTTCATCAGAATGCGAAACTTGTCGTTCTTGACAAGACGCCATTTTGAAACTTAAGACCACGAGGTATTGTTTATTGCCCAGAAGGCACTGCGAACTCCAGCCGTCTGACCGGATATGACGTCATTGAACCGTATATCCGCCGGAGAAAGAACACAGATGGTTATGGTGTTGAAAAAAAGATGGCGGTCAGCGACGAGGATGAAATGTTCCTTCAAGGTGAATTTGGAGGTCCTATTTTGCCCTGGGATCGCTTCAAAAGATGGGTGACTTGCTTTTGCGTTGTAACGTTTGATATAGAGCTTGGGCAAGCGCTAGAGGTAGGAGTTTTAAAAATCATATGCGCTTCATTGAATCGATTGATGTGTTCGTTCGAGAAGTGTGCGTTCATGGGTTCTGAACACAGCATAATTTATAAGCATGTGGTCGTGTTATTTTTAATGCGCTTTGATTTCTTTTTGCTTTGTAACAGCTCGTTTCCCCCGCACATATCGAACTGACGGATCGTGAGGTTAGTAAATCAAATCAAATCCGCCACAAATGACATGACAATTATTTGAGCTTTGCATGGAGAAGTTTTTAAGCTATCAGACTGTCATGTCCACTTTCGTTTCATACGCAACGTACTGTACGGGATGTCTGTTATGGTGGCAATTTTGGGGTTGAAATAAATGAATTGTAAACCAGTAAATTAAAAGAGACGTTTTATTTCACATGTATATATTTTTTGTAAATGTTTTGGCATGAAGATTGGTAGGTTGTTTACATATTGCCAGTCTTTCATTCTCAGAGGAATTTTGATCCCGCATTTTTCAAAGAAATACGAGATGGAGGACAAGACGACAAGACAAAAGTTTATACATGTACGAAACCTTTTTTGACCGAGATTGTAAGATTCTGCGTGTATTACAGGAAAGCTTCTGCAAATAATTAATGGAGACATTTCTACATGTATCATAAAATGGACACTAACCCCCCATAAGTAGATACCTTTCCTGCTTGGAGAGTCCCTTTTGATTTTCCTAGATAAAATTGGAAAGATTCTTGGAAGATCAAAGGGGACGGTAGATCTGCTAGCAGGGTACAGTGTTTTATGGGAATTCAATGTCAAATATTTCTGGTAAAATTTAATTTCTAAAATATCCAATTGTTGTGTATGTTGTGGTGCAATTTTATCCCTGGTGCAAATTTCATTTTCCTTTGTTTAAAACTCATTATCATACATTATCGTACACTACCATACCCAAAAGAAAGGAAAATAAAATTTGCACCAAGGACAAAATTGCACTACAACATATATATTTCTCTGTAAAATGTTCCCACAAAATTTTGACAGTTTTGCAGACAAATGTATGGATGACTGAAGATGCCACTACACGCTTCCCAGCATTGCTACATCTCTCAAATTTGACATACAGTACATGTATAATCTTTTTATTGTTGATTCAAAAGATCTATGAAATGAAGCACTTTTTTTGCCATTTAGGATTTTCAATTGGTATTCATTTCTGTCAGAATTCATTAGCACTCAAAATGAGCAATTTAAATGTATTTAATTGTTTGCTATTGTCAGGACCATTTGGATCTATTTAAATGTTTTAATTTATTTGATTTAATTAAGTATCATAATTTCATTTTGAAATTAGGTTGATAAGTAGTATTTTCTCAAGTCAGTTGACCAAGTTTCAAGGCTTAGAAATTTGATTTACTTAATGCTTATCCACAATCATATGCTCTCATTAATTTTGTTCCATGGCAAATATTTTATTTTAAAAAATAACTAATATCCCTGAGCAACTATCAGATAACAAAACAATTCTATTATATTGTGACCTTAGCAACCAAACAGTATATTTTATTTCATGCTCTTTGATTATTTGAATGTTTAATATTTAAGTAAGGAATTATAAATTTGTTTAGTTGAACTGTATGGAGTTGACATGGTACCAGCACTTTTTGCTGTCAAAATGTCCACTCTACACACTAAAGGAGCAAAAAAAAAAAGGAGAGGGGAGGGGAAGAAAAGGAACTCTCCACTTTTTTTGCATGTTTTTGCGGCTATCTCTGTTTGCTTTTCACACTTGAAAAGGAAAAGGAAATGACTGCTACGTACGTAGGCTAAATAAATGTAGAATTGTCACTTGCCTGACCCATGGGGATGGCATTGGAGATTGGGGAGTTTGGATGCAGGTGGTGGGGGTCATCAGAGCAAAATGCCTAGGGGAGGGGAGGGTGGGGAGTTTGGATGCAGGTGGTAGGGGTCAGTGGAGCAAAATGCCCACATGTAGGGGAGGGAAGGGTGGGGAGTTTGGAAACAGGTGGTAGGGGTCAGTGGAGCAAAATGCCTAGGGGAGGGGAGGGTGGGGAGTTTGGATACAGGTGGTAGGGGTCAGTGGAGCAAGATGCCTAGGGGAGGGGAGGGTGGGGAGTTTGGACACAGGTGGTAGGGTTCAGAGGAGCAAAATGCCTAGGGGAGGGGAGGGTGAGGAGTTTGGACGCAGGTGGTAGGGGTCAGAGGAGCAAAATGCCTAGGAGAGGCGAGAGTGAATGTTGTTTCATATTCAGGAGTTGGCTCACAGAACCTTTGATCTTTACTACTGATATATTCCATGAAGTCGCAAAATTTAAGTGGCTTGGATTATATGCCAACTCTCCCCATTTTAAAAATAAATGGTGAAATTTTTATATTGCAAACATTTCATTTAAGGTATAACAAATTATTTTGCAGAAAACAAGCATTTGTTATCTGGCCTTTCCTGATTCAAATTCAGGTATGAAAATAATAAAGTAAAATAAACTAACCTAATAGATACAACTGCACATGGGCCACTGGAGACCTAAGTGGTTTTTATTTAGAACATGAAGCAACTTCATGTACAACTTGGTATCTTGACAACTTGAATCTTTGTTCACTCTTACTTCTCACCATCTCAGACCAAAGGTGGTTTCTTCTGCTTCACTTATTGACAACAGTAATTTAACCTGTTCACTCCCAGAGTAAATTATTATTTAAAGTCTGTAGACAAAATCCTATAGTGTGACCATTCACAAATAAAACCTCTTCAGCAGTACTGTTGTGTGGCACTGTTTGTTTGTCAAGAGTTTTCAAAATTAAATGTGGGCTTTTTCTTGAATTTCAATGTTTGGCACTCTTGGGAGATACATGTAACTTGTTAAACACTACATGTAGATTGCTGCACTTTTAAATGGTTAACCAAGTACTTCATCACTTTAATTAAAGAGCATATGACACGAAATTTTTTTCTTCGGTTTCTTGTAGTTCAATATGTATAAAAAACGATTTCACGCTTTTACAGTGCTTGAATTTTCTAAAAAGCCTTTTTTTCGCCTTCAAAATACGCGCTTTTCAGCCTAAAAAGTGTCCCGGAGACTGGGATCTAGTTTAGCCCACGCGACGCAATTATGACGTCAGTACGTGTACATCGGCCATGTGAGTTCTATAACAAATGTTGACCTCAAATCCTCAATGTTGAGCGATTTGAAGGATTCGTCGACGTAGGAATTGACTGAAGGCTACATGGAAGAAGAAGAGAAACCAGGAGAAGAAGTGTAGGTTGTTATTGGCGAGATCGAACGAATAATACGAAGAAGAACCGGTCGCTTACTCTGGGTGTTCATGTAAACAGTGCTGGAAAACCTTTGCAGGCACCCTCGAGGTTTTTGTTTTCAAAAGAATACCACTACTACTCGCTTTCGATGGCTCAGTCGAAACAATATGCTAAATTCCGTACTGAGAAACACAACAGTCTTGTTTTCGTGGCTCAGGGATAAAAATGGAAAGCCACACCGGCAATGAGGAGCGAGTGAATATGGGTGAGTAACACTAACAACAAAAATGAATACAGATCTCTAAAACACTGTTACATTTCAACCATTAGCTAGAAATACATTTGTATTATATGAAATAAATTAACCCATTACTCTGTACTAAAATATAAGCTTTGTCTCAAATTTGCATTTCACATGGTTTTCCTTTTCTTATTTTTGTTGTTTTCGGTACTTGGGGATAGTTTTAAAAAAAATTTGCTATAAAGCTGGATCTCTCTCTCTTATATCACTATTTTCCCTAAGTAAATTCCCTGTTGTTGAAAAAAATAATTATTATTTTAGCCGTGTTCCACATAATATTCCCTGCATAAGGCCTGGGGCTTATATGCCACCAACAATAATTTGAACATGTAGACACAAAGGTGACAAATGATAGTTATATATATACCAATTATTATTTATTGTGCTAACCCTATCCAGCTTATTAAATGTTGAAACAAAGAGTTGTTTTGATTGAGGAAAGTTGTATGATTGAAACTCTGACTTATTTGTGCTATTAGCCTTATTTTCATCTTGTCTGTTGGAAATGAAGATTTCTCAGAGCAGCTTGTAACATGGTTGTTTTCGAATACTTGGGCTGGGACAAAACTAGACCCATACCATCTTGTATACAGTGTACATGTATATGCCACTGACCATTATAATAATTCAATTTTAAGATTGAAAGCCACTCATCGCATGGCCTGGGTATTCCACTGCACAAGCAAGAGAACAGCATGGCCTTTACACCAGGCTGAAGTGAAAGTTTTGCTTGATATGTACATGTAAATGACAATAAATAAATAAAAATCATCTTTTTATCACCCAGATACTTCTTATTTCATCAGAATAAAAAAAAAACACTCGACCTTTGGGGGACAGGGAAGTAAACTATTATGATATGAGGACATTTCACAAAACAGATGAGGAATACAGATTAGTGTTTTCTTCTATGGGACACTGCTCGAAGACAAGCATGATAGCTAAGGTTTATTTCCTGGGGATAGGGGTTTGGTACTACCAAGGGCGTTTGAATAAAAAATGACCCGTCAGGAGTTATTCTGATACCTTTTAGGGTTTTAAGCCAGAAAATATGCTGACAGGAAATATGCTTAGGGGTAAAACATGATGTGAGCCAAACTCACAAAACAGGTCTCTAGTACCTTTTAGGGGTTCCCTTCAAAATTTCTAATAATCACTACTGTCCATTTTATGTGGGAGCCCCCCACCCTATAGGGTATATGTCTGGCCAATTCTTAGTTAGAATCCATGGGTACTCCTGACCATCATGCATTACAAGATATATAGGTTACGGTAAGTGTGGCCCCAGCGGTTATGGAGTTTGAGCATCATCTTTAGCTTTGCAATGGGGTGTCATGAGTATTGTGAGAATGCGTGGAGTAATTGGCATGAAAATGGAAACCTTTTAGGGTTAATGGTCCCCAAGTAAGCATAAGACAAACTTATATAGCTATTTGTCCATTTAAAGCACCCTGTAATCTTTTCTAAATATCCCTTTGTGCTATTGGTGTACTTGCAACACTGTGACTGCTGTTGTGGACACAATTCAGCAAAACTATTAACTAAAATACTCTGAAAACCATTTTGAAGGATAATATAAAGATGCACACTCAAGATTTATTCTTGTTAGTACTTTTAACACTATAAAGATTCGGACCTACATGTACAGTGTACTCCTTTGCAGCTGTAGACAACTAAATTGGACACAACTATTATAAAAAATATACAGATTTAGGCAAGGTACAATAATTTTAATAGGAAAGAGAATTGTTTGAAATCCCTATACTAATGGAAGTATCTTCTGAACCAGAATATTTTCTGCAGACAAATGAAGGAAATAATTCTGAAAAGCACCTTGTTTAGTCTAATTAAATATGGCAGTGTATACTGTTTTGTCATACTATATTTAAGAAGGTTTTCGATTTATATAATGAGTATAAACAAGATGCATGCTCTTTGGGTTTTTTATTATTTTTTAGTCTGAACCAGACCCAACATGATTAAACCAGATCTAGAAAGAATCCTCATAATTCAACACCGCACCTTCGCTAAAATTATCTCATTTCCAAGCGGGCTTCTTCGTTTGTGGATCCTACGTGAGATAGCGCTCAAAGTGTGCATGCCAAGTCGCCGCGAGTCGAGCTATAAAGAAGCAGTGTGGCATGCATGTGGTTGCTCTCGGATTTGAAGAAGTCTGTACGGTTTTGTTGGAGAAATCGAACTCAGTTTACTATACCTGTCGGATAGGAAGAAAAGTAATGCACTGTTTGGTCCGAAGTTATGAATTGCTAGAGCAAATTGTCTTTTTAGGCGCTCAAGCCAAGCATTTTTTTCCAGTCTTTCGGTCTTTCCTCTCTTTCCGCCATGTTTGTTTTCAATGTGGTGTACACGTTTTTACGTCACAGGGCATGTCACGTGACCTTTTGGCCGCGCGATGGCGGGGACACTTTTTAGGCTAAAAGCGCGTATTTTGAAGGCGAAAAAAAAGGCTTTTTCGAAATTTCGAACACTTTAAAAGCTTGTAGTCGTTTTTTATACATATTAAACTACAAGAAACCGAAGAAAAAAATTTCGTGTCATATGCTCTTTAATTAAGTGGAAGCTAGATGCCTCCGGGAGGGTTCCTCTGCCAGTCCTTAGATTGAATAATACCCCTACTCTAAGCACATGAAATACATAGAAATTGGTGATTTCACACTGCCAAAATTTATACAAAAACGCAAACATTTTAGACTTGGCCCACTCTGATTAGTGGCAATTTTCAACCTTTAGATGATGTCAAGAACTAGCCCTGAAGCATAGGTCACCAGATGGGAAGAGGAGGGAATTAAGTGCAAGGACCTCCAACCATCTGAAAATCTTGCTAACGCACAATTAATTTTTTGAAAACAACTGGTTTTCTTTAGGTCATGAACAACTTTAAAAAGGAAATTCTGAATTACAGGGAGGGGGTGGGGGCGATTAATCAATGGAGGCGATTTAATTTTGAACGTTTCCACCAAACCGGGAAGGGGGGGGGGGGGGGGGGGGGACGATTTAGTGGTATGAACTGTACTGTCTGTTTTAAAACATCATATATACACTGTAGCTAATTTTTTAATTTTAATATTTTTGTTTATTTGATAATTTCGTTTGTTTTTGTTTATTTAACAGGATGTATGGGGGACACTCAGTTTCATTTCCGCATCAGGTGCAGTCCTCGCAGTTGCCATAAGAGCCAGCTTGTTCGGCGATGTGAAGACGAAGTTCCTATGGCTTACAGGGTACATGAAAAAATAAAATAAAATAATAGACAGTGTGGTTGTACAATTATTTTGTTATTTAAATTTTACTTTGGTTTGAAAATTTTCAATAAACCAGTTTGATTTTTGATTCTCTTTGTCTCCTAAAAAGAATATGTTTTGTTTTAAATGGTGCTTTAATTTGTAAAATACCTAAATGCTGATATGGAGGAGATCACCATTAAGAGGTTACCCTCCCCTGATGTTTAACTGCGAGTACCAGTTGTGTAAATAAGCAACACATTTCCTACATTAAACCATGGGAACATGTTTAGGTGCCATGAAATCATAAACATGCCCTTTTGTATTTAATAATATATGCGATAGTAGTAAAGTTTATTAAAATATTTGTTGCTCTTGTTTTCAGAGTGACCCTGCACATTTTTATGGTTTTGCTTATTTTCGTCAAGTGAAAGACCCAAGTATACAAAGGGGCTATTTTCAAAAGGTAAAGTCTCTTGTAGGAGTGGTATTAAGTAACTGTGTCGATCACCAAGTATCATGATGAAAAATGTTTCCAGCCCGTTCAACTCAATTTTCACACATTCTAAATGCCACAAATTAAAAGACATTTAGTAAGAGTAGTTAATGTACTTTGTTCATAAGTGACAAACATTATCCAGTATGCTTCAATGATCAGTATAAAGGATAAATGTATCTAGTAAATGTGAGAGGAAAAGATGGTGAATGTTTAGCTTGGTTGTGTAATGTTAAACCCTTTCAGTCTCAGAGTCAGTTATTGATTAACAGAAACATGTAGTGTAGTACTAGACAACTGTAGTTCTAACTTTTGAGTCTGTCAACGAAATCCTGGGGTGTGACCATTTTAACTGATACCTCTTCGGCAATACATGTACTTTTGCATGATACCATTTGTTTTTCATCATTGTACAAAATGAAATTTGGGATCTTTCTTAAACTTTGGAATTACATTGTAAAGGTTTAAGTGGCAGTCCCGCTAAAAGCGGTCCGCTCGATTTCGCGACCAAAAATAGTTTCCCTTTATTTTTTGCTGGTGAAAAGGCTTTGGTACACATGTATGAAATACACAATTCTTTTTTTCAAATTCTTTATTTTCGCGCTGTTACAGGCAAAAAACGAATTCAGGCCGTCTCGGCCTTTTCGCCGTTGATCGGAAGACTAAAATTGATGGTTTTTGAGAGGCGCTCTACGTAGAAACAAATGCAGTTGAAGACATTTTGTTTAGGTCATGTTTCTAAGCTAAACTTGAGTAGTTCGCAGGCAAAGTGTAAAAAATTTCAATAAAATGTTAAGCAAGCTGAGGCAACTTAAAGACAACCCACTCTGAAGCCTACATTCAGACACTGAAAATGGGGCAAGAACGAGGGAAAATTTCTCAAACGTTGCGGCCTAAACTTGGTTTCAAAACCACGTCACAGTAAAGTTCTTACCTTATTTTATCGAGTTATAAGCTCAAACGTGTGGGTATCTCCCGGGATCGCAAGCGAGAAGAGATTATAATCAGCCATTGACAGCGTGTTTACATAATTATCGGTCGTACCAAAGGTCACTTGCATTACTCTTCGGCTCTTCCAAAATGTTTCTATTGAGGCTTGAATTCGATTGTAGTTCTCCAAGATAAATGTCGACAACTTCTTTAATGCTTCTGCGTCAGAATTAGATCGAGAACAGATGTAAAAGTTGCAATAAGTTGAATAATCTTCATGGCGGCGACACCGGGCTCGATCGACAAAGCAAACAACGAAGCTTTTAGAATGTTTCGGAGAAATCTTCATCAAAATCAGTACTTGATTCAAATTCTCTGCTCCACTAACGAGTATTAAAGGTTTTCAACGTCCCTACAATAAAAAGAAAGTCACAGTTTATTCTTATCCACGATTTTATACTGTTGAAATTCACCCGTGGTAGAAACTAAACTTGACCATGGTATGCAAATACTGTAGATATAATTTAAAAAAAAAAAAATCGACGACAACCAGAAATTTCACAGCGATACATGAACTACTCACCGGTGAGAGGTTGAAATAAATGAATAACTTGAGTTTCAGATTCGTTTTTAAGGGTTTCTCGCCAAGCGACCGCAGAAAGTTTTCTTAGCTTGAAAATGTGTAGATCCGTTACATCGCGCGGCCAACTACCTTTGTCACGCGACCTTGATAACATTGTGTGACAAGTTATGACACAAGCCACGTGCTCGAAGACCTTGTAACGAATCTACACATTTTCAAGCGAAAAAACTTTTTGCTGTCGCTTGGCGAGTAACCCTTAAAAACGAATCTTAAACTCAAGTTATTCATATATTTCAACCTCTCACCGGTGAGTATTTCACGTATCGCAGTGAAACTTCTGGTTGTCGTTAATTTTTTTCAAATTATAGGATATTTGCAAGCCACGGTCAAGTTATGTTTCCGCCACGGGTGAATTTCAACAGTATAAAATCGTGGATCAGAATAAACTTTGACTTTCTTTTTATTGTAGGGACGTGGAAAACCTTTAATACTCGTTACTGGAGCAGAGAATTTGGATCAAGTACTGTTTTTTAATGAAGATTTCTCCGAAACATGCTAAAAGGCCTCGTTGTTTGCTTTGTCGAGCCCGGACCGTGTCGCCGCCATGAAGATTATTCAACTTATTGCAACTTTTACATCTGTTCTCGATCTAATTCTGACGCAGAAGTATTAAAGAAGTTGTCGACATTTATCTTGGAGAACTACAATCGAATTCAAGCCTCAATAGAAACATTTTGGAAGAGCCGAAGAGTAATGCAAGTGACCTTTGGCACGACCGATAATTATGTAAACACGCTGTCAATGGCTGATTATAATCTCTTCTCGCTTGCGATCCCGGGAGATACCCACACGTTTGAACTGATAACTCGATAAAATAAGGTAAGAACTTTACTGTGACGTGGTTTTAAAACCAAGTTTAGGCCGCAACGTTTGAGAAATTTTCCCTCGTTCTTGCCCCATTTTCAGTGTCTGAATATGGGCTTCAGAGTGGGTTGTCTTTAAGTTGCCTCAGCTTGCTTAACATTTTATTGAAATTTTTTACACTTTGCCTGTGAACTACTCAAGTTTAGCTTAGAAACATGACCTAAACAAAATTTCTTCAACTGCATTTGTTTCTACGTAGAGCGCCTCTCAAAAACCATCAAATTTAGTCTTCCGATTACCGTCGAAAAGGCCGAGACGGCCTGAATTCGTTTTTTGCTTGTAGTAGGGCGAAAATAAAGAATTTGAAAAAAAGAATTGTGTATTTCATACATGTGTACCAAAGCCTTTTCACCAGCAAAAAATAAAGGGAAACTATTTTTGGTCGCGAAATCGAGCGGACCGCTTTTAGCGGGACTGCCACTTAATAAGTCTGTAAATTGTATTTAGTTTTGTCATTTACAAAATAATCGCGTTCGGAAAACGCAATCCTAATTTTGTGTTGGTTGTCCTGTGGTTTATGTGCAGTAAAATTTGAGATTTTTTGATAGACGGAAATTCAATCGAACACATCTCCATAATCTGTGATTACTGCTAGTATATTAGTACCCTGCTATCGGTCAATCACTGTTTCTTACTCAAAATTTGTTGTTGTTGTTGTGTTTCAGTCCGTTGTTTTGATTTCAAGAATGCCTTACATCAATCTGTTTTCTGAGGTGGTGAGTTGCCTTGTTTGTGTTAACCCTTTAAGAATATCAAAATTTTAATTCTCATTTCTAGTCCTATACATTTCCTATAGAAGTAGTGGGGAGAAACTGTTTGGATATCAGAGAACTGCCATCTTGTGTGATCATGTCTTTAATTCTCATGACCTTTTTGACTGATAAGGCATTAATATGACAAGAAGAAATTTTGATGCTGATCACTCTTAGGGCTTAAAGGGTAAAAATGGAATTAACTAACAAAATACAAACTGTGCATGCTACATGTACTTGGGCAATTCCACTGTCGCGGACGTTACATGCAGACTCAGTTTTGAAACTTTAATCTAGCACAGACAAAGGATAAAAAGGGATTGTCCAATTTTCCATTGATGAACATGTTTGTGCCTACTGACATGTTAATTGGGCTATACAGTTTTTCCACTTGACTGATTTCTGTTAACGAAATGGAGCAAAAAAACACTGTCGCGGACGTTACATAAAAAACAACCACATTATCCAGTGCATTGGCATTAATTCAAAATTCCTGTGAAGTATCAGGGCTTTTTGTATAAACTGTTCCAAATATCTGCAGTTAAGTGGTTGTGTCAACCAAAAAGGTTGATTTCATTTCAACTGACATTCACAATTTTACAAGGGTACTTGAACTTTAACGTCGCGGACGTTACAGCAAATGTTACGGACGTTACACTGTGTGAATCATTGTCAAGTATAGAAGATAAATCAGCTTTTTTGTATTGTTGACTGCAGTATTTAGCTGGTCTGGTCATATAAACCAAGATATTCTAACTAGTATTTAATGTGTTATGAATGAAACTGGTTGGCATTTCATGTAAAAGCCATGAAATATCCCAGGACAGTTTGGGGGACACTACATGGCTTTTACATCAAATACTATCTGCATACTCAGCTTTGAGCATGCTCTTTGCAAATTATCTGAGCCTACAAACATCTACTGGTCACCAGATAATAAGTTCCTTTTCTAGAGCATATGCATGTATATTGTGAGCTTTTTTGAAATCTCAGATCTCAAAAAATGCCTTCAACTGGAGCAGAAAGAACCAAAAATCACAGAAAAAAAATAAAAGAAAATGCAGAGATGTATGCAGCATATAAAGAGAAAGACAGAGTTCGGAAAAGGGAAAGTAGAAAGAAAGCTCTTAGTCCAAGAAAAGCTGCAGTAGAGAGAAGGAAATGCAATGAAAGAGTAAGATTACACAGGCTAAAGAAAAAGTTGTCCATCTCACAAGATGCTGATAACACTGATGTGGAATTTGCATACAAATCTCCCCAAGCATTAGGTAAAGCAGTACACAAAGTTTCCCCTCTACTTCCAAACAGCCCAAGGAAACGAAAAGCAGTTATTGCAAAGATTGCAAAGTCAAGTGGACTTTCTTTGTCAAGTAAACACAAGCAATCAAATGGTAATACAGGCATTGCCAAGTCCACAGTAGATTCTGTTCAAGAATTCTACTGCAAAGATTCTATTTCTCGTCAAGCACCAGGACGTAGAGACTTTGTGATCGTTAAAGAGAATGGGAAAAAGTCTAAACTTCAAAAGAGGCACTTAATGTGGTCATTGAAAGAGACTTTTGGATTGTTTCAGAAGGAGAACCCCCATGTCCAGATAGGCTTCAGTAAATTCTGCTCTTTGAGGCCAAAAAATGTTTTGCTGCAAGCAGCGATGCCATGGCAAGTTTGCCTCTGCCAGTACCATGACAACATGAAGATGCTCTGTGAATGTCTTAGCAAAGAAATAGAAAGTTTTCCTTCATATTCCGGAACATTTGTAGATCACTTTGTCTGTGACAGCACTAAAGAAGAATGCATGATGAACAAATGCGATAAATGCCCCGCATGGCTTGACACTGATCAAGAAAGATGCTCCTCTTGATGAAGTTGTACAGTGGCAACAGTGGGAAAGTGTGTCTCATCCATTTCAGTCCAAACAAGGCAAACCAAAACTGGTGAAGAAGATGGAGAAAGTCACCAAAGAGGGAACTGTTGAAGAAGCATTACATTCTCTTCAAAGTAAAATACCTTCTTTCTTGGAGCATGTTTTCATAAAGAGGAAACAAGCTGCATTTTTTGAAAAGTGCACAGCACAGCTGCAACCAGATGAAGCTGTTGTCCAGGTTGACTTCGCTGAAAACTACACCTGTCAGCACCAAGATGAACCTCAAGCAGCCCATTGGAGTCAACAACAGGTTACGCTCTTTACTGTTGCAATTTGGACTAAAGATTCTGCTAACAACACAACATGCAATTCACACGTTATAGTGAGCGATGACCTCAGCCATGAAAAGAAATCAGTTGCTGTTTTTATGGATACTGTGGTCAACAATTTTGTCAGGAAAAGGTTTCCACAGGTCAGAGTTGTTAACATCTTTTCCGATGGCCCCAGCTCCCAATTTAAAAACAAGTACATGGCTGGCTTCTACCACACTCTTCAGAGCAAGGGGTTAAAAATAAAGTGGCACTTTTTTGCCACTTCCCATGGTAAAGGAGTGGTTGATGGCTTGGGAGGAACTGTTAAAAGGATGGTGTGGACTGCAGTGTCCACCAGGAAAGTGTCAGATGTCCAGGATGCAGTGTCCTTTGCGAAGATCGCAGCACAATTCTGTAAGTCAATCAACATTCAACTATGTCTTAAGAAAGACATTGATGATTACAGCAGTTGTCTAGAACTGGACAAATGCTTTGAACAAGCCACATCTATCCCAGGAATCAGAAAGATCCACTGCATAGAGCCAGCAAAGAGAGGTCAACTACACTGCCGCCTTTACTCAAGTCAGCCATCTGCTCTTCATGAGATTGAACAATCAAGTGATGGTGAAGAAACCTGTGGTGTTACCTCAGTCACTGAAACAACCACATGTCAAGTCAATATAATTGATAATTCCAGTAACAGCAGTGGGGAAGAAGAGAGTAGTGATGATAGCAGCAATGATAGTGTTGTTGTCAATGAGGATCGGGATGACATACCTTTATGTACCGGTACATATGCTACATCACCAGCTGAGACAACTATGACAGATGAAGAAGACAGCAATATCCAGATTCAGTTAGGCTTGCCTCACAACATCGGAGCACTTCTTAATAACCACTGCACTGAATTCCAAGTTCCTCCCTACAGCAGTCTACTAGCAGAGCTGATTGTTAGTAAAGGCATTGATTTTGAGGGTGATCCTTTAATTGACACTAGTGACTTAGAAAGGCTGGATGGAAAAGCCACAAAAGATGAAGCAAAGTGGATTACAAATTTTATTGTTGACTCATATTTAAAGCTAGTCAAGACAGCAAGTGCTCAAAAGGGCCTTTGCATTGAAGTTTTTGGGTGGGAAGAATTTGAAAAGAAGCCCCTGAAAGATCTTCTGACAGGCAAAGGTGACCTATTAAAACAAGATGCAGTATTCTTTCCCTGCAACGATACTCAGAGTGAACATTGGTTCCTTGGAGTGATGTTTCCTCAGGAAATGTGCATTGTAGTGCTTGACAGCTTGCCAGGGCAATTCGTAAAGCCAACTGTGTTAAAAAGAGTGGAAAAGATGGTGTCACTTCTTGTGAAAGTTGACCAGTCGATTGATATCAACCAGTGGTCTTCCTATTCAAACAGGCCTGGTGAGATTCCACAACAGGAAAATACCTATGATTGTGGCATTTACACATGTCTGTATGCAAGATGTGTGGCAACCAGATGTTTGATGATCCCTAAAACCGAAGTTCCAACATACAGGCAATTGATGATCCAAGAATTGCACCAGAAAAGGCTATGCCCAATTCCACCGCCAACTATTCAACCAGGGGAATACTACGCAGTTGATTACATCAAAAACTATTATTTTGGCACAGTAACAGAGAAAACTGGCAGCTTTGTCCAATTCAAGTTCCTGCACAGAGTCGGCGCAACTACCTACCACTGGCCTAGACGAGAAGATGTGGAAAGAGTCCACCTTTCAAACATTTTTTCTGGTCCTGTTACTGTTCCTCACTTTATCAGTGGGCCATTTGAAATTCCAGAACAACCAGCTGTAGAAAAACTTTTCAAAGCCATAAGGAAACATAAAAGGGTTTAAGAGCTGTGAGAAATGACTAGGTTCATCAGAATGGCGGAACCTCTTCTATTCTGTAAACTTCAGAATAGTAACCCTCTTGAAAGCTGTTGTTTAAGTCAAAATGTTTGTTAGGTGAAACTAATGCATATTTAGGAGGACACATGGTCTCGTGGTGTAATGGTTTGGCTTTTTAAAACCATTTCAAATGTTTGAACTTAAGTTCAAGAAGTGTAACGTCCGCGACGTAACGTCCGTAACAAAGTTTTGCTGCTGTTTATTGAAAAATGTTGCAGTTTACCAGAGATTTCTTTTTACCAAAGTGTTTCTGTTGGACATCTAGCTGTTTGGCAAGAATGTCTTTGAAATCTTTCAAATAGTTATTTTAGGAAAGAAATAAGATTGTTTAAATGTCGCGGACGTTACGTAACGTCCGCGACGGAACTTACCTTTGTTATAACTATTTTTAAAAAGAGTTCAGGGTGAAGTTTATATTTCTTATGTGTTAACTGCAGTGAGGGATTTTTTCTGATACAAGTGTTTGTAGTCATTAATAATTTCCAAGTTTGATACAGCAAGTTAAAAATGTGCTTTTTTCCTATTGTTTGCTATAAAAAAAATAAATACTTACTTTGGGGACCCCCCCTGAATACATCGTTGTCACAAGGGAGCTGGAATTTATTTTTCTGTGTACTATAACTTGTCAACAATGTAGCACAGGGTATCATTTCAAGTCCAACTTAATTTTTTAAATCTGAATTCTGACACCACTCGCATGGAATTGCCCACTTATTAATTAAAAGCTAAAATAAAGCTCTGTGTTTCAATCCAATGTTCTGCATGTAGTAATATAAATGGCATTCTCATCTCAGGTTCAGCTTACAGCTCCAAGCTACTTTGAAAATGGGGATCTCAGCTTAGAGACAGGTACATGTAGATTCTGAAACATTTTGTTACTTGTTTATACTGGTATATAGTAAAACTCCTAAATACAGTGGAATCCTGAGTTTTTGAACCCATGATTTTTGGAACCTCCCAATTATTTGAACCAAAAAGTCTTGTTTCCATTCTTGGATTTAATTTCAGCCAATGCCACCCTCAATTTTTCAAACTTCCAATTTTTCAAACCAATTTCTGCTTCCCTTGGAGGTTCAAAAAATCGAGATTCCATTGTCTCAGGAACGCACAATAAAAAATATGTATGTATGTGTTGTGGTTCAATTTTTTCTTTGGTTTAAAAATTTTCAAACCAGTTTGATTTTCATTTTCCTTTGTCCCAGATTATGATAATGAATCTCAGACAAAGGAAAATAAAAATTAAACTGGTTTGAAAATTTTCAAACCAAAACAAAAATTAAACCACAACATATGCAATGTTCACTGAGTACTAAATACTTTTAGGCACCCTCACTTCCTCACACAAAGTTTGTTTTACTTTCAATTGTTGATTGTTTATAGCAAATATTGCAGTATTTATCTGTCTACTACACATGTAATTAAAAGTATTAAATAAATCATTTTTAAATTCCTTTTATTCCAGTTTGTCATGACATTGATCAGTGGCCATACCCTGAAGCAGGTCATACATTACAGTTACCTCTGATGGGTAATGTTATGCAGGTATGATGTATATTATTATTTTATAAATAATTAATTAACATACTTTATGCAGAAACATGTACTACTGTACATCATGTTCTGACATAAATTTTCACAAATTAGTAATGTTGTGCAGGTACTTGACTTTGCATTTGTTATGCATTTGTTATGCAAGCACTAAGTTTTAAATTTTAAGTTTTAAATTATCATGAATTAGCATTTGTTTTGTACATGTATGTTGTGGTTTAATTTTCAAACCATGCAGTTTGATTTTTCGCTTTCCTTTGTAGCTGATTATGGTAATTATTCTGAGACAAAAGTTAAGGAAAATAAAATTAAACTGGTTTTAAAATTTTAAACCAAAGAAAAATTTGAACCACATATCATGTTCCGAGTTTGGAACGCAGATACTGCATAACGCTCTGGGCTCGGTTGTTCAAAAGGTGGATAGCGCTATTTAGTATATACTGAAACAGTGGATAGCATTGTTGGCGCGCTCTGATTGGCTACTGAAACTCGGAATAGCAAGTGCTATTCACCTCCCAGCAATTTGCGCACGAAAATTGTAATCGTTGACAGGAATAAATGAGTTAAAAAGCATCATTTTCGTTATATGGTCTCACTGAAAAACAACTATTCACCTCAGTGTAGGTGGGTAGTAGTGGATATCCACCACTGCCCACCTCCACTTCGGTGAATAGTTGTTAACTACCAGATAAATCACTATCCAGCGGATAACACATTCAAAGGATTTTGTTAATACTTATCCACTGGATAGTGATTTATCCAGTGGATCAGTAGCGCTATCCACCTTTTGAACAACCAGGGCCTGACTTTTAAACTATCACAGATTAGGATAGGCCAATTTCTGCATTTACAACATTCAGTTTTACAATGATTAACAGCTTACAATGTTGAGAAAGATGACAGTAATGTTCATTATGTCACGAGCATGGGACAAAGAAAAAAATGTGAGTCCCTGACAGGATTCGAACCTATGACCTTCTGTAAACCAGTCAGATGCTGTAACCATTGAGCCTACGAGAGACTCATGGTAAACTAGGCCATATACTATGTAGGTTGTACAATGTACATGTATATGGCATGTGTCCTGCATACATGTACATGTACTTTTGGGATCAGCAATGTCAAAGGTGTCATGTGAGGTGATAAATAAAGAAAGATGGGAAATGTTAAGCTCGGTAATGAAATCAGAAAGAATCCGTAAGCATGTTGTACATGTATGTGTTTTATCGTCACTGTTAGGTGCGAGTGCCTTCCAGAGGAGACAAACCAGGAGCAGTGTCGTCACCAGACCACCCACTTGTTGCTCATATCGTAGTAAGTTTATTTCAATAAGAATTTTTTAAGAATATAATTAATATTTGAATGCCATAAATCCTGTATTAACCCTGTAACTCCCAAGAGTGGCGAAACCAAAATTCAATAAAAATTCTAAACTTCATTTTGTAAAATATTGAAAAACAAATAGTACCATGCAAAAGTACTGACATAAGAGGTTTCATTTGAATGCCACATCGTAAGATTTCATTCATAGAGTCAAAAGTTAGAACTACATTGTACAATGTATATTATTTTGTAACATGTATCTCTATACTTGACTCTGGGAGAAAGAAATTTATTAAGCCACTTCCCTCTTCCTTTACAACAAAATAATAAAGGACAGACTGCATTAATGGTGCACTTTTACTGTACCAATCCGGACAGGAATTCACATACAGTACTCGATCGCAAGCTTTGAGGAAAAAATTTACTGGTACTAATTCATACCCCCCACATTAGCACTGGAATAAGTTTCATTAAAAGGTTTTGCAGACCTTCTCCCTGGCATTAAATTTAATTTAAAATAATAATTATGTCCTATCCTGCCACCATCTCAGAGGACCTTTCATGATCTCACTTTTTTTTGCTTTGTGCAAGTTGACAGGCAGTGTAACATTTTGTGCTTCTCATTTAACAACACAGATTCTGATCAATTTGTTCTTGCACATTTATCTAAATTTGTCTCTTTCTATTTCAGCCTCAAATGCCCTCACCCAAGGTCATCCCAACTCTTAAGGATCCAGATATATTTAGGTTGGTAGTCATACCTTAATTTTAGTAATTATTTATCTACAGTCAAACTTTCTTGGGTGATTAATATAACTGTATCCCTCATAAATTGATTTGATAACTACTGTAATTTAAAGGAGATGTCATGATGATTTTCAGGTTTTTGGGTCAAACTGCCCTAAATTAAAACTAAGTACCTAAAGTTTGTTGTACACAAAATGCCTATAGAACACTAAGAGGAAGATATCAAGTGAATTTTAGAAGAGAAAATAGACCATAATCAGAGTTTTAGGGTTGAGTTTTCCAGGACACAAGCGATAGACTTGAAAAAATTAGCCCAATTTTTTCAAGATGCAATCCATTTCCATCCTGGCCATCTGCAGCCCAAGACACTTATGTTTACTCTTAGAGCACTGTAGAATAATTTTAAACAAAACTGGACCCTTATTTTTTGGGTTTTCACTGATATAAAGATGTCTTTTGGCTTTTTCAAGTAACACAAAAAACGGTGACATAGCCCCTTGAATTATTAGTATGCAATTTAAATTTCTCCCAGGATAAAAATGCTAATAATTTGACCAGAAAGTAACCTACAGATATAAAATTAAGGAGCAAGCTTATCTATAACTTAAATTACTTAAATTACTTATTAATAATATATTTGATCTTTATCTCAGTAGGAATTCCTCTATTGATCATTTTAAGATTTGTAAAACTTATTAAATTTCATATGTAGTTACATGTAACTAATCCATGTTAGTAGATTATTTAAATAGTTAATTAATTTTAATTAATTATTACCACGGTATATTTAGTTTTATTGTAGTAGGGCCATTATGAAAACTACTGGGTGACCAGTAATTAAATGTACTCCACCCTCTATAAATAAAGTTACAGTATATTATTATTAACTGACCACATGCTACTTTTTTTCTATTTTTTTAATCATATCAATAACAAAATTCTTGATTTTGATTGGTCAACCGCATACCTATTTCTGAGTACATAATGGTACATGTATTTGTGATTTATTTAACAAATTGGACTCACGCTACGTAGTCGTCTGATGGGTGTTTAATGTTAACTGAAGTAAAGAGATCAAAAGATCCCATATCTTAAAATATATTTACATGTATTGGCCTTTAGAGTCATGTTAAGGGTGCTTTTTAATATTTCAATTAGTCAAAATGTGTTGTCCCTTCTTGTAAAAAATACTACAGATTGGATCACTTTTAAGTTACAATGTACTTACAAATGTAGGTACATGTACATGAACTTGTCAGATACCTTTAATTAGCACAAAACTGCTTTCTTGGCTCAAAAACACATTTTTGAAGTGAAAAATTGTAAAATTTGACAAACCTGTAATAAAAGTGGTTTTGCTCCCAGCCTTTCAATTGGTAATTAATACCTACATTGTGTATTGAATTTTACATTATTCTCTTTTCCAGATGTCTTCAATCTGTTCTTCCACACATTCATCTTTTGTGGGAATTGACACTTACAAATGAGGTACTGATAAAACACTTGCAACTTTGCTTTGAACTAATGTTTGTAATATTGTTAGTCAAATATTTTTTCTAACTGACCAGTCTTATAAGTAAAAGTGGGAAGGTAAATGTGCATCACTTTTTTAAAATGATATTTATTTATTTATTATATATTTACTAATAAAATAAATTTAACTGCCATAAAACATGCTTATAAATAAATATTTCAAGTAAATAATGAAAATAAATAAACAATATTAACGTGGGTTCCTTAATGCTTCCCCTGCCCCCCGCGCCCCCTTCTTACCAGTGATTTAACCCTTTCACTCCCAGAGTCAACTATGGAGACATGGAGACACGTAGTTTTAATAGGTTAAGATAACTTTTGAGTCTCTCAACAAAATTCAAATGAAATCTTTTTGGCAGTATTTTTGCATAGTACCATTTTGTTCTTCAATATTTTAAACCCATGTCCTCATGTTCTGCAGGCTGAAGCAGTATCAAATGAGCTAAGGTGGCAGTTATGGCAGTAACAGAAGCATTCTTAGATACATGTGGCTTATTGTACATTTTGTAAATTATTTCTCATCTTATTTTAGCCCATTGTTGTGATGGCACCTTCACCAACAATCTGCTCGGAGACAGTCCAAGCTCTTACAAGGTAGATGAATATTGAATCATATGGCATAAACTGTAGCTAACATTTCATAGTGGATGCAGACAACAGTACGCACTGTACATTATAATTGAACTGTGAGGTCATTAAACCTGACGAGGAAAAGAGAACATGCAAAATATTAGAGTGATTACACACGCAATAGATTGCCGTATTAGACACTCATTAGACAACATCATTACCATGTTACACACTCAGTAGATTGCCGTATAAAGTACATTGCCATGTTACGCACTCAGTAGATTGCCGTATAAAGTACATTGCCATGTTACGCACTCAGTAGATTGCCGTATAAAGTACATTGCCATGTTACGCACTCAGTAGATTGCCGTATTAGACCTTAAAGTGGAATTTCAGTCAAATGATAAATCCCTTATTCACTGGTTTAACAAACATGTGCCAGACATTTTACTCAATTGCTCGCACTTTTTCTCACCCTGGTGGGGCTTAAAAAAATCAGATACCACGCAGCTCTTTACAACCTCTAATTTCATTGGTCCTGGGTATCACGCAGCTCTATTGTTTTCAGGGCTAGGGTCCATTATTGTGTTGTTTGTTCTATTGTTTTCTCAGCAAATCAGAGAAGACCTTGTAAGAGCTGCGTACTGCCCCAAAAAATACTACACATTGTTAACTCATAAAATATTAGCACATATTATCTGATAAATCATTGAATAAGGTCTATGTAGTAAATGGTTTTTATCCAGGAGCAGGATTCAAAAACTTAACTTTAACAGCACTCCCATTTGGGTGAGTGATTTTCAGAATTGCACCAAAAGATTGTACAATTTGTACTCACTCAAGAAGATTTGACACTCACTTGGGCACTTGACTGGGTGCTAATTCCCACTCCTTCAGGAGTCTCATTAGTTTGTCTTGTATGATCGTCTGAGCAACAGTGGTGAATCTCAATCTGTTGTTTGTAAGTTAATTTGTTTGTCAATTTTCATGTGTTAATGTTCAATATGCTAATGCTAATTTTTGGAAAATCAGTTAAAAGTCGTTGTTACTCATCTGATTGAGAAATCCATTTAGAGTTATAAGTTTTGCTATTATAGGTATTTATACTTTTAACAAATCTGATTCTAAAACTCCTCAGTTCCATAATTTTCTCTTTTAAATTTGCAAGTACAGTCAACTTTCTTTAACCTCCACAAGGTGGACATTAGTGGTTGGGTGCATGGTCCCCACCAAACTTCACTTGTTTGTCTGTCATAACTCTCTATAAGATGGACACCTCTCTAAGATGGCAGATAGCTAGAGCTGGTCCTCAGCGGGCAGTACGCAGCTCTTACAAGGTCTTCTCTGACTCTAACAGACAACACAACAATGGACCCTAGCCCTGAAAACAATAGAGCTGCGTGATACCCAGGTCCATTGAAATTAGAGGTTGTTAAGAGCTGCGTGGTATTTGGTCCCAAGGGTGTCCGAAATTTACTGTTTCTTTTTTGTTGGATCATTTAAATTTTTTGTCTTAGAGTTATTTAAACAAATTAAAATACCGCATATTAAAGTAATTACATTCCTTACAGCAAAAGCTACTAAATCCAAAAGTTCTAAGGGTCATTACTTCAGAACTTACATGTAACTGGTAATTTTCTTTCACACTTTCAGTTTAATCTCCCCACTCCATTACTGCTCAGACTACAGACCTTTCTTCACGATCCATGATACAGAATTTAAAGAATACACGACAAGAACACAAGCTCCGTAAGTATCAAGATACTTGTAATACTGCTCAATAGCTTTAATTTATATGGCCATGCTTAGATTTTATTGACAGACTCAAATGCTAAGGGAGTAGAACCACCTTGTTTAGCATAATAAAAAAGCATCGCAGGAAAATACTGCTCAGTAGCTGTAACTTTTATGTTCACACTTAGGATTTTGTTCACAGACTCAAACATAAGAACCATCTTATGCAGGATAAAAACAAACTTCCATAAAAAACAACTGCTCACTACATTTTAAATTAGTTTTCATTTGAATGGTCACACTTTGGCGTCATTGTACAATACTTTTCCATTACTTATGGGTCAGAAGCATTGTTTGATCAGTGTTCAAGAATATTGTGACAAAGACACAATCTTTTGTATTTCAGGCCTGGAGTCATTCTTGGAGTTACTAATCCTTTCTTTGCCAAAACTCTTCAACACTGGCCACACATGGTTAGAATAGGAGAAATGTCTAATCTTGGTAAGTAACAACAAACACAGACTGAAATGTTAGAACCACTTTGTACAGCATTATAAACAGCACCACAGGAAAGTACTGTTCAGTAGCTTTTATTTGAATGATCACACTTTAGAATTTTATCCACAGACTCAAAAGTTAAAACCACCTTGTACAGAATAATAAACATCACCACAGGAAAGTACTGTTCAGTAGCTTTTATATGAATGGTCACACTTCACCCGCAGGATTTCATGACCCACAGACCACCTTGTACAACATAATAAACAGCACCACAGTAAAGTACTGCTGAATAGCTTTCATTTGAATGGTCAGACTTTAGGATTTCATCCACAGATTCAAAGGTTAGAACCACCTTGTACGGCATAATAAACAGTACTGCAGCAAAGTACTGCTCAATAGCTGTCATTTGAATGGTCACACTTTAGGATTTCACCCACAGACTCAAAAGTTAGAACCACCTTGTACGGCATAATAAACAGTCCTGCAGCAAAGTACTGCTCAATAGCTTTCATTTGAATGGTTACACTGTAGCATTTCACTCACAGACTCAAAAGTTAGAACCACCTTGTAGAGCATAATAAACAGTATCACAGGCGAGTACTGCTCAATAGCTTTCATCATAGTGTAATACCTTAATATTGATGCAAGAGGGTACAATGTGCCATGTTTTGTATGATTTGACTGTTTTAAAATTGCGCAGTTGTGTATGCAAATAGTGTCGCAGTTTGATTAATTTCGTTCAACGTTTTAACAGTAATATCATCAAGAAGATCACCCGGTGTTGGACAAAATGCGAAAAGGACATTATCGTCAAAACCAGGTAAACTGAAATGTTAATAAACTTTGCAGATTAAGCAATCTGTTTTAAAAAAAGCTTCAAAACACAGAATGCTTATGTTAAGTTTTGAACATCCAATGGCCAGATGACACCATCTTCATCAAGAATTCCATATACATTTTAGTTCCGATAATTTACCATTAATTGTCACAAGCTTCCCATATAACTAAAGACATCTTTGCTCTGTATAAAGCACATCGGGTTCAGCCAAATGGTTGCATATTGTTATGTTGTCAAAACATGCAGTGAAATACAAAATCTTGGTCTTTCTGTTATTTTTTGTTCGGACTCCCTCTCAATCTTCCTCCGTGGTTTTTTGTCTCACACCCACCCACCCTGGATTATGAAGATGTTGATGTTGTGGTTCAAATTTGTCTTTGGTTAAAAAATTTTTAAACCAGTTTAATTTTTGTTTTCCTTTGTCTCAGATTCATTATCATATTCTGAGACAACGGAAAACAAAAATCAAACTGGTTTTAAAATTTTTAAACCAAAGAAAAATTTGAACCACAACATTTACTTTGTATTTGTTTGATATTTTGCACTTGTTGCTGACAGGAAAAGTTTTCAATACCAAGTAAGGTAAATATTGCTGCTGTCCTTAGAAAATTCTTCGCAAATCAGATTGAGTATGTATGCTGTAGAGGTTAATTTATATTTTTTTCTCTAGGTATTTATACAAAGTACAAGCAATTATTAGCAAAGGATAAGCTTATATTCAGAAGACTAAGCAAGGTGAGTATGAGGGTGACTCCATTGTGGTATATATATCCACTTAGTTATAAGGGCTAATTTGCTAATGAGCCAATAATTTAAAGTATATTCTGACAAACGCAACGTTGAATTCCGTTGAAGCCCCTGAAGCCCTGATTTTTTTTCACTTTACATCTTCTATCCATTGTTCATATCATATGATTCATTCATACCTCATTTGTCACACATTGTTACTTTACTGATCAATGTGTAAACTTGCCATTTTATTGTGGATGAAGCCACACCTGAAAACTGAAATCTAAAAATCTGACATGTGTTCCGTCAACAGGGAAATCATCCAAAGCGACCTCCAGAAGTACAGGTGAGTTTATGGAGTACTTTATACTGCTGAGGCTTTCAATATGTGCAGTTTGATTTCTGTTAAGTGACCTGCTTTGTTGTGTTACTCTGGCAGCGATGTGGCGGCGATGAAGCTAACCAGAGGTCAAGTCCTCCGCTGCCAACCCCCCCCCCCCCCCCCCCCCAATTACATTTGACCTGTTCTCTGAACTCTGAACTCCTGTTGAGCACAAGAAAGAAAACCAGAGTTATGAAAATTGGAAAGATTACCTGAATTCGCAGTTACGAGATCTCAGATTCCCTTTGAAGAACATTTGCATTATTTTATTCTTCATCGTTTTTTGACCATCTGAGATCACATGTTTTTCTTGTAGGTCTGAAATTTTTGGAACTGTCAAAATGTTCGCAAAGGTGTTCAATCCTGAACATATTTCTTTATTTTGTTTTATTTTTGTAGAATGCCATACTGAGGAGACACTTGGTGGAACTTACACAAAGCTTCATGATACCATTGGTATGATCGCAAACATCATTAACTGTTTGTATGTAGAGTTTTTGTGCTGTTTTCAGTTTATGGCCATTCACGTTCATTATTAAAAACAATAACAATAACATTAACAAGAAGACGATGACGACGACGAAGACTACGACGACGTAAAAGATGACAACGACGACAAAGAAAACGACAAAGACGAAGAAGAAGGAAAAAAAGACGACGACGACGTTTTATAGTGCGCTTATTACGCTATAAGACGTTTTTAGAGTGCATATTACATGCGGAGTATGTTCATACGACGACCAGGACGACGACGACGAAGACGAAGACTACGACGATGAAAAAGACGACGAAGACTACGAAGACTACGACGACGAAAAAGACGACGACTACGACGAAGACTACGACGACGAAGACGACGACGACGAAAAAGACTACGACGACGAAAAAGACGACGACGACGACGACGACGACGACTACGAAAAAGACGACGACGACGAAGACTACGACGACGAAAAAAACGACGACGACGAAAAAGACTACGACGACGAAAAAGACGACGACGACGACGAAAACTACGACGACGAAAAAGACGACGACAACGACGACGACGACGAAGACAAAGAAGAAGAGAAAGAAGACGACGACGACGACGACGTTTTATAGTGCGCTTATTACGCTATAAGACGTTTTTAGAGTGCATATTATATGTGGAGTATGTTTATACGACGACCAGGACGAAGACGACGACGACGACGACGACGACGACGACGAAGACGACGACGAAAAAGACGACGACGACGAAAACGACGACGACGACGAAGAAGAAGGCGAAGACAAAGAAGAAGAAAAAGAAGACGACAACGACGTTTTATAGTGCGCTTATTACGCTATATGACGTTTTTAGAGTGCATATTACATGTGGAATATGTTCATACGACGACGACGACGAAGCCGAAGACGACGACGAAAAGGACGACGAAGACGACGACGAATACTACGACGACGTTAATATGTTCGTATTAAAAAAAAAGAAGTAGAAGACGTTTTATAGTGTGCATATTACGCTATAAGTCGTCTCATAGTGCGCATATTACATGTGAAATATGTTCATATAAAAGAGAAAGCAATCTCATCAATCTAGTTAGGCAAAGGTTATTCCTTGAAAAATTGACTCTTATTCTTTCAAATGATTTTTTATCTTGGGGTAGGGGGAGCAGCTTACAATGCTTTAAAAGTGCATCATTCTCGCCTTCTTAACGTTTCCTCTTTTCAATGCTCAGGAAAGATATGTTGCCAGTCTCATGCCCCTGCAGAGAAGCATCTCTCCTTGGAAGGTAAACATTTCATGTTTTTATTCATACATATAACTCGTAAATAAACAAAACCCTCAAATTTCTAGAGGACACAAACAAAATTGTGTCTTGCAGGACCATGTGTTAGCACTTGCAGATGAGACTTGTATTTCTTTTAGCTTCTTTTTTAAACTCTAATTGGTGTTGTGTTTATATTTTAGCACCCTCCGAGATTAAAGCCTTTTGATGCAGATGAGTTTCTGACAACATTAGAACACTCAGGGCCCCAGCTGACATCCAGGCTGCGAGGAAACTGGGTTGGACTTTACAGGTAGAGACAAATAATTTTGACGATTTCTGTTTGAAGTGAAGGGCCATGTTGGTTTGAGGGGCATTTGAATAAACCAATTCGTTTAATTTTAGTTGCTTTACCCAACCGACCAAGTTGGTCACAGGTCTACCAGACCTCTAGACATTTTGCTTTATGGCTGGATAATACACGAAGCATTGAACAAGCTTTTGAAGTGAGACAAAATTTAACCCGATCGCTCAATCGGCTGTTAACGTTGAGCCCGCGATATGTTATGGTCATCTGCCTTACCCATGGGGAGGGAGGGTGGGGTGGGGAGTTGGACGCAAGCAAAACGTTTAGGAGAGGGGAGGGGAGGGTCCGAACGTTTGGTTTCATATTTGATTCTTTATTGAAACGAATGTAATAAGTTTGAAGTGATTTCCAAACAAGTTCTCATTATGTCTCAACCGCTCTATCATCATTTTTTGCAATTGAAAGCCGAAGTATAGTTGTTGTTGTTGTTGTGTTTGGCCTGAGATACAAGTCGTTGTTTAAAAGCTAACACTGTATTTTTTCTTTAAAGGAAATTCTTTAAGTCCGCAAACTTTGAAGGTTGGCTCCGTCATCGTCAGCAAGAAATCAGACAGAAGCTGGAACTTTTGCACCTAGAAGCACTGGGAAAAGCTGTGAGAATTTTTTTTATTTAACCAGGAGTTAGATTTAGAGCGGTTTTCAATTGAGTGTCGAAAGCAATTTCTGATTGCTACGCTTTGTGATTGGCTAAAAAATCTCGCGCCAAGTTTTCTCAACCAATCAGAAGTAAAACCAAAAAACAATCGTGACTTGCTCGCACGCGTTTTCCCGCACTTGGCGCCGGCTACATGTATTTGCTACGAGTTCTGATTGGTTCGTTAGATTGTCTGCGTCTGTTGTGATTGGCCACATTAACTACTTTAATTTTGGTTTTAAGACGCTGAAGTGAAAACCGCGCTCATGCTCCTATCATTGACAATTACAATGACAGCTGATTCACTCCAAAAAGATACACAGTGTTCTATCTCTACAACGGATAAAAATTATTTCTGAATACAGTCAAAGTCACCCCCGGGAAATAGCCAACTGACCGCTTAATAGAGGTGACCGCTTAAGAGAGGTCAAGTTTACAATAAATATGGCTTAATAGAGGGTAGGGTGACCGCTTAATACAGTGCCGCTTAATACAGGTTCGACTGTAACTAATAGCAACTCACTGACTGTAGACTTAATTTTTTTAAATTTTTTTAAATTTATAGCGTTAAAATTGAGTTTCTCAGACGTTTCGAGGCTGCTGCCTCTTCATCAGTGAGTTTGTTGAACGCAACTGTCAAAAAATGTATGCGCGTGCTAAATTTAAAATCCCTAACAACTCAAAAAAGCTTGCGTAAGGCGCGCGCGCACATACAGTTCTACTGAAATTTAAATTCGACATTGAGACCATTGGGGCGTAGAGTCCTGTGGTGGAATATCAGTTGGGCCTCACTGACTGTGATGACTTAAGTCTACGGATATCGCAGTGACGGTGTTAAATACGCTTTCTAGGAGGGGTTGTGGTGGTTGGGGGGGGGGGGGGGGGGCGGGGTTGAAATGTGTAGTGGTGTAAATTTCAAGAACTGTTGAAAGACGTAACATAACATAACATATTTTATTTGCATTCCCATATAACATTAATGGTATTGCAATAACAATGAATATAATAGTTACTAATTACGGATTAACAAATCATCACGCCTCAAGGACGCTTCATATATAAAATGACTCATTTTTTTACAAATCACGGGATCTATGCTATTGAAGAAAAATACAATAAGGTCTTCGTCTGTTAAATCCTTAAAACTTGCACAATAATTTCTAATATCGTAATATAAGTTGTTCCGTAAATCAACATATGAGACGCAGTCGAAGAGGAAATGACACTCGTCTTCTACATTTTTTGAATGGCAGCATTCGCAGCTCCTTAGTTCTCTTGGTGTTAAAGGCTTTGTATGTCTTCCTTTTTCAATTTGTAGGTTATGGTTTCCAACTCTAAATTTGGCAAGCATTCTCCTGTGTCTCATATTCTTGACTAGGTCATAACAAATAGAACTGTTGGTATTATTTTTAAATTTGTAATAAAAATTTAGTTTAGTATTCATTTTAATAAGTTTCATTTGGTGCGCTATAGAGTCTTTCTCTATATTCGAAGAAAGAGTGGATACATATTGTTTTAATGAGTTGGGGTTTTTGTTAAAAATAGAAAAACTAGTACTTGTGGTTTGATCATATTTTATCAATAGCTTATTTATTGAGTTCATGAAGCTTTGATCGTTTGATATGGCAAGATTTTCCGAGATATACAGACATTGCTTAGCTATATTATTCTCGGGCAAGGCTTTAAGGTGTAACCAAAAATGTAATACATTACGATAAATTCGTGATTTCAGAGATAATCTTCCTATTTCATTTCGTGCCGCCACATTTGGTGCCCGTATTGTATTGTCAACTTCTTCAAGGTTTGTTCCATTGCGGTACCGATCTCCTGTTCCTGTTGTTGTGTATTAGGGGAACTCTGGATACATGCAGAAGCAAACAAAATGGATCTAAGGCCATTCTGTTGCGTTTGCTATCTTTTTTGCTTTTAATGATTTTGTGTTGGTTGGTCAATGATAAAAAAACAGAGACGTACTCCATCTTCATCACTGTGGAGTCTAGACTGAAGTTCATTTGGAGATCACAAAAGTAATATAGATAGGTAACAAAACCGTATCAAGTACTTTTGAACAGTACCAATCTCCTGTCGTCAGGGGTTTTTATTTTTCGTTTTGGAGAGAAGTTCCGAGTGGCCGAGCATCCTTGGGGGCGGGGAGGGGGGGAGGTAGGGTGGCGGGGGGGCTCCTTCCCCTCGGAAATGTTTCGAGATGTGTAGTACTAATTTCCGGCTGTTGTGTGGTGTAAATTTCAAGAACTGTTGAAGGACATTGTCGAGGTGTCATTACAGTGCCAATATCCTGTGATTGTGTAGTAGTGTAAATTTTAACTAAGTTCTTATTTTAGTTGTGAGACATAATTGTTGTTGTTCTTTGGTTTTCAGGATGTTTCATTTTGGATCAAAGACAAACATGAAGTGGAGATGGTTGATTTGTTCTTGCAGATCAAAGAGAAGCTGGTGAGTTAACGTTCCCTTAAGTCAGTCAACTAGTACAGCAAATTAAACTTCTGTTTTGTGGCAAATCCCACTTAACTAACCTTGTAGGAGAGGGGTAAGGGTGGACCGATACCGCTTTTTTTAATTCGATACCATAAGACTACGATATTTATCGATATTTGGCCTTTTTTTATATTGGTATCGATGCTGTATTATGATGTCATTGGTCGAGACTCGTTGTGACGTCATCACTATATGGCGAGTGGGACTGGGGAGATATAATTCTGTTTTATTATATATACCTGGTACGGTTTATTTTTCTAACGTTAAAGTTTGAAAACAGAAAAAAGTACTCAAAGAATATCCAACCTCATTGTAGAGGGCCAATTCTTGTATGACGAGACTTGAAAATGAGTGGAATAATAGTTTAAGGCGACCTATCAATGTCGATCCCAGAATCCGCGTTACCATTGTCCAGCGGAACGGGCAACGAGGGATTCCGCTGGACAAGGGTAACGCGGACTGGGAACGAGATTGGGCATCTGCCTTATAGTAAATATAAATGTTATCAGCTTAACATGAGATTCGTGTCATGTCACGCCATATCATGTCTTTAATTTGTTAAAAGTTGCACCACACTTGTACAACGAATATTATATAATAAATAGCATTTCATGATTGCGATACGTCATGGTTCTGGAAGGTAAGCTAAGATAAGATGCAAAATATAGAAGGATGTGGGTTGAAACAAGGCGTACTGTCTTCCAGACTTTGTGAACGGGAGGCCACTGTTCAAAATCTAGTTAGACCAAGGTTGTAGGGTGTATTTAGACACGAAAATCTGGTGTTTTCAACTGAGCTGATAAGGTAAATTGACTTTATCAACACAGTTTCTTTACAAACTAGCGGTGACCTCTTTATCTATGTATTTAGACACGCAATCATTCAGTTTCTCCATGCGGCAGTGCGCTGCCTGAACCACAATGTATTAACATTTTGATCACGACATCTCATTGTCACCATGTAATTACCTGTCCCTCGACTAGAGTAAGCAAAGACAATTAACAAAAACTAACAACAAGGTTAACAGATCTTTATATCTCTGTTCTTTACAAAGAGTTATTTACTTCAACGTGAAATATGCCTATAGAACTATTGCTACACAGTTTTATTATCCCTGCTATGTTTACAGTATTATAAAAGGCCTACTTCTCTTGGCTTTTCTTCCGCACTATAAAACGAAAAAATTCACAGTTTGCGGTGTTAACGATTCATCTCTAAATCTGTTACGGATCCTTGAATACTATTAAGACCTAGTCCTTCAGAATGTCTTAATTCCATTTCAGCTATGTATTCTTTGACTGCTTTCTTGATTTTCTTCTCAATCCTAATTTTATTCCAGCCGCTAAACGTCTCCCGCTTTTTAGCGAATCCTCCAAGTATAAGCGATGGGATTGCTCCACTTATAAACACAAAAATGGTCGAGACCAGCGCTGATATATCATTCGTAGTTTTGAACGATAAAATGATAAATAATGAAAGAGATAAAAATAATAAAATTAGAGTAATTTCTCGTAGCATGTAGCACATTTCAGTTCTTAAGGGAAAAGCAACTTGCTCTTGAGAATCAAATTCGTTGTCATTAGACTCATCAGGGGCAAGGCAAAAGGTGTTTTTTTTTCCGTTGTTACCGCAGACAAACCAAAACAGTTCTTTTGGGATTGTGTCATTATTGCTACAGTTTATCCACGGCAATTCCTTCGTTTCCTGTTGCCAGTGTTTTGAGATCAATCCTTTGACCTCTTTGTATCTGCTTTGTAAATTTGAATAACAGAGATACATGTTTCTTGTAACTACCAGGATGAAAGCCGCGTAAGGAGTTACGAATTCTGCATTTAAAACTAATCCCATACTTGTCAACAAGAAAGTCTGTGTGATAAAAGTTATTGATATAAATGCAACAATTATAAACAAAATGTAGAACAGCGTGAAATACATGAATGCAAAAAGAAATGATATGACTATCGAATTCGTAGAGTTATAAAATAACATCAAAAGCTTACTGCCAAAAAAAAATACACTGGTTATGGTTGGTGAAGAAATTAAGATTTTAAATCCCAATGTGATTAGAAAAATCATTATATAGAATATTCCTAATGCTGCAACAATAAGCAATCCAGGAAAAACAGAAATCGAGACACGCAAGGAGCGAAATGCCCGTCTCCCTCGTGATTCCCTTAACCGAAGAGTTGTTCTGCTTGGAGTCAATTTTTTAAGGCACCTCTTTAATGTTTTCATGTAATGATTAAGTATGAAAAAGGTAAAATCGTAAACCCACTCACGTTGTTCGTTTAAATGTCGAAGGATTTTTTGACTTATTGAAACTGATTGCGAGCAAGATTCGGAACAAACAGACACATATGGAATTTGCTCAATGAAGTCCTTTGGTCTGATAAATAGAAGAAACACAAACAAATTAACACAACAAGTGATTAGAATAATGTTAAGTAATGTATCTTTTGCTCGCCAACTATAAAATTTCATAAAGAGACAAGCCCAGGACCATGCGACCACTTCCTTTGTTTGACGAAAGCTGACCATTGGCAATTTTTGGCAAGTCTCCTGGTAATATCGGAATTTATGAAACAAAGTTACAGCAATCTTAAGGTATGAAAAAAAAGGAAACACAACAAAACACAGAAATAATAGTCTGAGGTTGAAATTGATTTTTATATGTGGAAGTTCCTTTGCATAGCCGCCTAGAAGAGCGCAAAAGGTGATAGGACTCGCATCGTCCAAGGGAATTTCACGATCTGACGTTCCCTGGTCATCACGAACAGGGAAATTTAATTCGAGGCTGTAAGAATCTTCTTCGTCTCTCTCCTCCTCTGACTCCACTCTATGTTCGATATAAATTTCTTGTTGATGGGGTTGACAGGGTAACACTTGGCTATTTTCTTCGTGTGTGTCGTTTTCCAATCCTGTATTTACAAGTTCAATATTATTTTCCTCTTTATTGTCTTCTTTGTCTGGGTCCTCTTCCAACTCCACTCTTTTTTCGATCTCGCTCTTCTGTTTGTTTCTTATTTGCTGTTCCTCCTCCTTTTCGTTTTCACACTCGTATTGAAGGTTGAAAAGGAAATCTGGCAATAAGAGAGGAATTGCTGGCGAGTACAACAAGACTATTGTCGTCAAAATAATTAAAACGACGTGAAGTGACGCTAAGAACCAATCACCTTCAACGGGAATCCCGCATCGAATAAGCGAATCATTTTTTTCTGCGAAGTTCTGTACGCTACAGCACAGGTAGTTCCATTCTCTGTCAAGAAACCATGATGTCATTGAGAGAGTTCCACTAGTGGAATTGCCGACGTGGGTTTTACACACAAAGTCTTTCTGGTGTAAATGGTTGTCAGAGCTTACTTTCGTTACATTCGTGACATTGCCTAACAGTGTTTCCCCGAGGGCATTGTCCTGACAAGATGTGTTCAAACGGGCAAGACATCCAGTTGGTTGTTCTTCCAGATGCACATTCATGTGCCTTACTTGATATTTTAGTAAACCCAGAGAATAAATTTCATAGTCTCCCGGCAAAAATAGCATCGGCTCTCTTAGCGTCTTTACCCAATTCCATCTTTTGGCGAAACTTAGATGCGCCTGGATCTCGATGCATCTTTCGCCGTCCATATCCGTCCATAGCTCGCTTCTCTTCGCTTCTTCGATATTTGCAAATGTATCATGCAAAATTCAAACTTATTTGTTGCTGGAAGCATTCATCAAAGTCGCGAACGATTTAATGACATTTCACGGGGAAGACAATGTTTTTTTATGAGTTTTTCAGCGTTGTTACGTGCTCAGAGTTTGCCGATTGAACAATGGACCGGAGTAACTGCAGAATACCCTGCCATTTCGAGTGCCTGAGGAAAAAAGTCTGTACGCGGTACGCAGTGGCAGTATGAAGACATGACAAGACAACATATTTTCTTGCCTACGCGGTACACGGTACGCAGTCGTTAAATAATCAAGAGGACAGGGCAATATTTTTCCTTGCTACGCAGTACGCGGTTCGCAGTCGTTAAATAATTCAAGTGTGTTGCCTACGCGTTACGCGGTACGCAGTCGGCGGCTAAGAGTTTGCCGATTGGACAATGGATCACAAAGAGCATTCATCAAAGTCACGAACGATTTAGTGACATTTCGCGGGGAAGGCAATGTTTTGTTTTATGAGTTTTTCAGCGTTGTTACGTGCTCAGAGTTTGCCGATTGAACAATGGATCACAAAGAACATTCATCAAGGTCACGAACGATTTGGTGACATTTCACGGGAAAGGCAATGTTCTTTTATGAGTTTTTCAGCGTTGTTACGTGCTCAGAGTTTGCCGATTGAACAGTGGATCACAAAGAACTACTTATATGGTATGTAATTCGATTGCAATTTTGAAGGCAAGGACCAACGTAACAAAGGATCCAAAAGTGAAGATCTAATCAGCTATAAATAATAGCAAATCAGCCTTGCTTTTTTTCGTTTATGTAATTCGAAAATGATGGTAATTGACCCAATAATTAAATTTATGAAATTATCAAAATCTGTATGTAAATTTACTGTTTCCGTTATGTTTTACTGCCCAGCATCTGCTCGCAGCATTATCATTACAATTTGTAACCTCTAGTTTAAGATTATTTCTTGGCGAGCGTAATGTCACCTAGTAGGGTGAAAGTAACTTGATCTCGCCGCTTGTTCAAAGCGTAAGACTTATATCTCTGGTTCCACATGGCGCAAGATGTTCTTTCGATGAAGATCAGTCCAACTTGCTGTGGTATTTATTTGGACGCGCCAACTATTTTAAGATTATTTTTTGGCGATCGTAAGCGCTTAAACGTACGGGAACAGTATTGTGTTAATGGACTCAGTAAGCTTATACTTTTCCTTTGCCTCCACAAAGGAAAAAAAAAACAATTCAGTTAACTCAGAACCAGTATTTTACCTCAGCAGGAAAGGAAAATTTTTGGCTTGGCGGTCGAATATTTTGCCTCAACGAAAGTCTACTGTCTACCCCTTATGCACTTTCATTTCTCGTGAGGTTATAGCCCATTTAATTTCATTTTACTAATAATTTGTTCCAGTTCCAACGCCAGCACTCACTTTCACATTGAAACTCCTAGTTTAAATACTATAATCAGTTTCCATTTGTCATTGAAAAACATAGACAATCTTGTATTGCCTGCAAGAAGACGTTTACTTAGAATAACTGCAAGTATATTACATGTAACAATAACTCAAAGAACTTGTAAACAGTGCATATAAGAAATGTGTCAAATTTTACGTCATTATTCCACCTTGTACACAATTGTCTATTTTTTTACAGACACAACCATTTTAGTCTGCGTTTTTTATTGGAGGGTGTGATTTCTGTTTGTTATTCTTGTTTTGACATTTTGCTAACTTCTAAGCTCAATATCTTGACTTATTACACGACTAAGACAGTCAGAGGGCCAATAACTAAAATCAACCAATCAGAATGCTCGATTGCCGGTCCAATATTCTCTAAGTATTGGACCGGGCATTGTCCCGCATGATCCCACGCGATCCTCCCGCTGGCAGGAGTCGTGTAATAAATCTCTTATTAACCAAGCTTGCTCGGGACCGTACTGGGAGAATATCGGCCCTCGGTCTTTTCTGTACGGACCTCGCTGCGCTCGGTCCGTACTGTCAAGACCTCGGGCCGATATTCTCCCAGTACGGCCCTCGCGCTTGGTCAATAAGATATATATACACCTACTTGCAATAAGTTGTCAGAAAAATAAAAAAAAAAAATGAAAAAAGCTAAATAGGAATTAGTAAGCTTAATCATCACAGCTGCACGCAGTTACACGTTTCAACTTTTGCTACACCCGGCTGTGCGTCTCATTCTCTGAGAACAACTGTTACATGTGCACAGTTACACTACGAAACAAAAAGTGCAAAAACCTGTTCTCATACATGGTTCTTGTACATGACTGTTTTAAGAATTATTAAAGTCTGACCAGAATGTACTTTCAAGTTCAAGTTCAAGTTTATTGCCCTATATTAAAAACAGTTACGTAAATATAAAATTTAGTTGTAATGAAGCCCAAAAGAAACCACTGGGCTTATAAATAAATAGGCTCCCTCAATAAATTATTATCAACGAATTATAAAAAGGTTTATAGTGTCAAATTCCTATTGGCCTTTTTCATTTTTCTATGACAATGTTATTGCAATTAGGTGTATATGCCCTCTAATAACAAAATAAAAACAGAATTAGTGTGTGAAAACTTTTGCAAAATAGTAAAACGATCCAAAATTGAACATATAGGCCCTTTATGCCCAACCCTTCATTCACACCAGCCAGATTCAGTACTGGTTCTTATCTGATATTTTCTGTAGCAATCTATCTGGAACAAAGTGCATGTAGAGACAATAAAGGCAACAGCTTGTGGTCCATTTGGCTCATCAACAAAATGTGCCATTGGCCATAAAACATAAACATAACATCTAGTTTTGACATAGCAGCATCATTATATAACCCATAATAATATTGAATAAGCTTCCTTGGCTAACCCAACAGTCCAAATCTAAAACATCAATCAGTAAATAATGTGGAAGGTATTTTAAAGTTTTTCACTGTAGAAATTTCGTAAGTCTCAAAAGGGTGCAATACAAATTGCAATCATTATGATGCTCAATAAAATTGTTGATTGCTGTAAGTGATAAATTGCCAGTGGAAAATACCACCTCTTCACCATGCACCAATTCCTTTAGAGGCAATTTCCGGATCAAACAAAATGTGCCCATTGCCCTGCATATCTACCACCATGAGATTTTCACTTGAACGCTCATAAGAAAAGTGGGCCAGACTTTCACATTTTTGCCGAATATCAGAGTCCACGCCACAGAGTTTTCCCGTGTTGTTTAGGTACTTTGTAAATTCCCCATCGATATATTCTTCAACGGTAACCCATTCATCACCAGACTGTCCATGGATTCTTTCCATGTATATTCTCTTGTAAGTGAGGGTTTTCCCATATAGTTCCAAGTTACCCTCCTGTTTTAATTCTTCCTATTTTTATTCTTGCTGGGATACTACGGCAGCGATAGGCCATGGGTATTTTTATTTTGTTTTACTTCTCATTTGATTTTGAAATTATACTGGTTATATTTTTCTTTTAATTTCGCTTTTTAATTTAATTTTATTTTGTTTCAACTTTTACATTCTTTTAATTCCACTTTAACTTTACTTTCTAATTTCATTTCATTTCATTTCCTTTCAACTTTTAAATTGGATTGGTTTAACAGTTCTTTTCAATTTTCTTTTTGCTCGATTTGCTAGAAAACAATTGAAAAAATCGGCCACCATACACAAGACTCCCAAAAAAGCACATCTTCTCACTTACTAGTAGTAATCACAGATTAAAAGAGTGTGTTCGACATGTTTGTTAACAGCTGAAAGAAGTAGTATTGATGTCGATTTACGCCCTGCTAAATGTTTTTGTTCACCCTTAGCCGCCACTTGAGAGTCAATCAACTCGCAAACCTTTCATGTTGCTTCAGTGTTATTGTTGTGATTTGGAAGAAACAGCGTGACATCTGCGTTTCTTTTTTATAGAGACGTTTTCCGGTTCGCATTTACTCGGCTACATGCAAATATATATGTCGTGAGATCCTAGCAGTGATATTAAAAAAGCAAACAAAGGACTGTCTATATTTTAATGGCTGAAAACAGCAACAAGAGCGAGCAAAAATTGGATCCAAACAGAAAAGAAATCCCAGCCAACCATTACTTTACTTGCCGTAAGACAGAGACCGGCTTATTGTCTAGCTTTCCGTTCCTTTGAAAAGCACAAAGTATTTTTTATGCCTTGGGGATTGGGGGGGGGGGGGGGGGGGGAGGGGGAGAGGGGGAGGTACTCCCCCATATAAGCTATATAGGTATTTGCGGACCCAAAGGGTATGGTTTTTGAGTCGTTTTGGTCTGAAAACGGGTATAGATTTTGACCATTATGGTCTGAAATCGGGTATGGCTTTCAAGGGAACCACGAGAGCGGATAAACGTATTTGTCTTTTCAATTCCAAATGAATAAGAGAGAAAGAGAGAAATGACCGAAATATATCATTCTAGCTGAATTTCAACAAATTTTTTGTTGACGTTCTAACCTAAGCGGTCTTAAAACGGGTGTGGAAAATGGCATGTTTTGGTCTGAAATAGGGTCAGGATTTGGAGAACCGGGCGTCACACCCCCACCAAAAATTCGGAGGAGTATATAATAAGTATATAATAAGAATTTTACTCAGTTACATAATCCAGAATACATTCGAGGAGGCGGTTCAGTACGAAATTAACCGTTATTGCTTTTAAATTTCCGGCGCGCCGCCATTTTAATTTTTATGACGTCATGTGGTTGCCTAATTGTTGCATACAAATAAAACCTTTAACTCATGAATACTGGGCATTTTGTTTCTGCATTTTTTGCTTTCAAATTTCCCGCGCGCCGCAATGTTTGTTTTCGCAAAGTTTTTTTGGGGGTAATTTATGACGTCATTGCGTTGTCGTGAGCTTTCAATACGACGGTTTAAGTCAACATCATGTAAATTTATAAATATATATATGCTTTTAATGCATTTTTGGCTGAATATTGTACGGTTCTACCGCGAAATCGTCTTCTGTAAACTACATATTGACATCTTCGACAACGCAATGACGTCATAAATTACCATAAAGAAAACATGGCGGCACGCGGGAAATTTAAGGTGGCTGAACACAGTTTGCGCGCGCTCTTCAATTTCAGCTGCTTACGTGAGTCAGCACGTGCAGTGTTTTGAGAAAAACAAACGTGGCGCCTATTCAGCGATCATTTTATTTTGCTCAGCGTGGATCGCGAAAGTGTTGTTTTTCGTCTTAAAATCAAACAATTTGTTGTTCGTAAGAATGTTTGTTGAATCAATGGATAATTTATAGAACCATTGAAGAAATGCACTGCCTTTTTGGTCGTTTTTGGCTTTGGATCGAGAACCCAGTCAAAAGCAACGCATGCGCAGTTGACCAAAAAATTGTGGCTGGATGTTTTAGCGACTTGCCTGGGAAACGTGCTGATTTCTACCATTGTCCCCTCTAGTAACTATGTTTCTACGGAACCACTCTTTAGTATGGTTAGAATTTCACGAAATTTGGCACAATAATAGTTCCGAATATGCCGAACTCACCTGCCATCAAAAATTTGAAATCTAACAGAGGAGATTTTTACAAAATGCAAACATATTAAACCACAAATTACGGAAGATCCCTCTGTCAAAATTACACGAGACCAGTGTTAACACGCGCATACTTTTACGAGTTTACTGGGGACAATTGATGGACAAAATCTAACGACTAGATTTTCTGAAAAGAAACGAAACCAAATATTGCAGGCTGATTTACAATCCACCTTGTTGCCATGGCAACACCTTAAAAGCTTGACAAAAATATCAAAATATAAAGCTTGTTGCTTAATCTTATGCCTCGCCAATTTTGGGCCCCCAGACGTTAGTGGTTTTAAAATGACAATGAATGATGCATAGGTACAGTAAAACTGTGTTCAGCCACCTTAAACTGAAAAAAGAACACTTCGCATTCAGTAACCAGTTACTGCAGAGATACCGACTAAAAACCCCAGCATGAGTTAAATATAACCATTACGAAAACTTTGGATCTAAAACTGTTTTACAGCCGAGGTTCCCTTTAAAATAATTGAAATCAAGACTGCCCCAAGTCCGACAGTCAGCTACACATATACTAAAACAATAAAACATTGAAATTACGTCATCCATGTGAACTCGCTGAATACGGACATCCCGTTAATACGGACAGTTTCCGTGGTCCCTTCGGTGTCCGTATTAACGGGGTTCGACTGTACTTGTTTTATAGCACGGTGAATTAAAAACTCGTATTTACGACTCTTTATTTTATTTCAGGCTGGCACGGCATCTTTTTACCCTCCTGTAAGCCATGAAGTTAAACAACAGCTGAAAGCTCACTTGGTTTCTATCACCAAAAAACTTCCAGAAGATCTTCAGTTTGTTTTAAAGAATAGTTGACAAAGAAGAGCTCAAGTTTTGTTGTGAGGAAGTGAGGAATGAGAATGAGAATAGAATCTAGGTTAATATGTTTAAAATATGTCCTGTTTTACTCCCAGGAATGGTTATGTTTGTGTTTTATCAAATACTGGAAAACAAACAGCACCACAGGAAAGTACTGCTCAGCAGCTTTCATTTGAATGGTCACACTTTAGGATTTCATCCACAGACTCAAAAGTTAGAACCACCTTGTACAGCATAATAAACAGTACCACAGGAAAGTACTGCTCAGTAGCTTTCATTTGAATGGTCACACTTCAGGATTTCATCCACAGACTCAAAAGTTAGAACCACCTTGTACAGCATAACAAACAGCACCACAGGAAAGTACTGCTCAGTAGCTTTCATTTGAATGGTCACACTTTAGGATTTCATCCACAGACTCAAAAGTTAGAACCACCTTGTACAGCATAATAAACAGCACCACAGGAAAGTACTGCTCAGCCGGGCTTTCATTTAAATGGTCACACTTTTGGATTTCATTCACAGACTCAAAAGTTAGAACCACCTTGTACAGCATCATAAACAGTACCACAGGAAAGTATTGTTCAATAGCTTTCATTTGAATGGTCACACTTTAGGATTTCATCCACAGACTCAAAAGTTAGAACCACCTTGTACAGCATAATAAACAGCAGCACAGGAAAGTACTGCTCAATATAGCTTTCATTTGAATGGTCACACTTTAGAATTTCATTCACAGACTCAAAAGTTAGAACCTCCTTGTACAGCATCATAAATGGCTTTCAACTGAATGGTCAAACTACAGGATGTCATGTTAAAATAAAGTCACGACACATGTTTAGGGGGTCTGGATGAGGCTACTCGGAATTAGAACGGAGTCTGGAAATCTTGAAAAAGTATAGAAATCTGCCAGCTGGTTTTCTAGGAAAAAGCATAGAGATACGTTTTAGCCTTGAAATAGTATGGAGTTTTGTCGGCGCTCCTTCAAGGTCAAGCCCAAATCATACCGTCCAGAAGGTTGTCGGACACCTTATTGAGACTTATATAAAGGCGTAACTGGTTAGCTTTCAGTTGAGGTTGGGGGTAGCAGTTTATATAGTTAAATTTAGGACTAAACAACCCGAGAAGCTAGGTGGTACAGTGGCACGGTAGGCTATGTAAGCTTAAGCCTAGCTGAGGTCACAGGTTCAATCCTGAGTGGGGATTTTAGATTTTCTTTTTTACACTTAAAAATTTATTGAAAATAAAATTCTAAGTGTCGACATTACGTTATTTAAGTCTCAATAAGGTGTCCGACGTCCTTCTGGACGGTATGATTTAGGCACAACTCTGCTTCAAGTTACTGATGCATTTTTCTGCATTCTTCGCACAGTTGCCGATCACAGCTGTTTTGTGCTTCTTTCATGTTAGAGTCGGAAAAAGAAAAGAAAAGTTGTTTCGAAAAAAGTTGGAAAGTGTATTAAATTTTTTTGATCCAAAATTTTGTACGAATCCTAAAAATTGACCGCTGAGAATTGGCCAAAATTGTAACGTGAGCTGAGAAATGCCGCGGTTTTTAGTTTATGGTGGGAAAAATGACCGAGATAAATAATAATGATAATAACTGAGACTCCAGCATCCGTCCAGACCCTCAGTTTAGACTCCAGGGGTGGAAGGGAAATATGTTTTATTGATTCTCATAATTAATAATAAATTCTTATTAGTATAATCTTACCAGATTATCTACCAGTTTTAAATCATTGCGATCGATCGCTGATACATTCTTCAATATGATCGCAAAGTTTTTTGGTCAGTGATTTAGCAATCCTCTGAGCGTTGGTTATTATACAGAAACCAGCCTTTCCGGACACCAACTCGTGGTAACAAAGTTGGCTGTTTTATTTTTAAACATTTGTTGCCTTGCGAGAGAGATAGATTAAAAGTTCTGTTGTCGTTCTGGGGCGCTCGCATCCGGATCTGTTCATAATTCTGAATAAAAGATAAAGCCCCTATTTCAATTTAGAACGGTTTTCAATTGAGCGTCGAAAGTAATTTCGCAATTGCTTTGGTTTTGCGTTACTATGCTTTGTGATTGGCTAAAAAATCTCGCGCAGTCTGTCAATCAATCAGAATTAAAACCAAAATCAATCCTGAGTTACTCGCACACGTTTTCCCGCGGTTCGCGCCGGCTACATGTATTTGCTTCGAGTTCTGATTGGTTCATTGGATTGTCTGCGCCTGTTGTGATTGGCCAGCGTAATTACTTTGGTTTTGGTTTTACGACACTCAATTGAAAACAACTTTAAATGTTTTTAATAACGAAAATGGAAAAAAGTTGCTTTTAATTCATCCTTTTCTCGAAAAGAAAAGCAAATGTCAAAGTTCTTGTAACTTTGTTTTTGTACATGTGAAATCTGAAATCCTAAAGGGAATATAGGTATTTATGTTGCACTTTAAATCATTACATTTTATTTTGATAAAGTGAAGGGGAAATACATCTAATTGAGGGGGCATAGGACACGTAATTTTAGGGGAATCTTTTAGCTATCTTTCATATTAAGCTTAAAAATAAGAAATGGTCCGAGATGGTCATTAAAGGCTGGTTTTCACTAGCGCATAAGCATAAGCACAAGCCAACATACGCAGACTCAGTAACATGTTGATCATTAGTGCCTATTGTTCTGTTTTGTTCAAACAATTGGAACTAATGAATAACACGTTACTGAGTCTGCGTATGTTGGCTTGTGCTTATGCTTATGCGCTAGTGAAAACCAGCCTTTATGGCTTTGGTGGGATTTTGTCAGACTCAAACCTAGTCGCTAGGCGCGCGGGGTGGTATGGGATGGGACCTCCTTCCTTCCCATAACACCCCTCGCCCCGTGCTTTAACTGAGTTTTTGTTCTTGTTGGTAGTTTTACTTCTGCTTGCTCAAGAAGCACTTCATGTATGAACAACGATAATAAGTTAATATTTTAGCACAGTTTTGATGTAAAACGAGTTTTCATTTGACTGAATCGTGAGCAATAGCGTGTTCTATTCCCCCTGTTAAACTTTGGGAAAAGGGAAGTTACTTTTATGTAAATAGCGTTAAAGTTTATTTTTCTACACTAGGGTAACTGTTTATTATTGGAACGGGATTAGTGTAAATAGTTAAAAATGGAAAATCTCTTATGGTCAAAAACATTAAATATTTCTTGCTTTCTTTATATATATTTTGCTGGATTTGCCTTCATGTAAGCTGATATGAAAAGTGCAGGCGCGATAATTTGCCCTCCGGACTTAAAGGGCCTATGTTTAACTATTATAGCGCGAAAGCGCGCGTGATATCGCGTAATTCTTAGCCGACGAGGCCGTAGGCCGATTCGGCTAAAATTAGGCGATATCACGCAAGCGTGAGCGCTATAATAGTTTTATAATTCAACACATTGATAACAAAGCACAGCTTGAAGAAAAAATATCGAGGCCGGTCCGTCATTTTTGCATTCTCTTGTCAAAATGCGAAATTTACCGCCATCGTTGGATATACGTCATGTAGACATAGCGTATATTGATAACTTTTTTTACCATATTTGGGCCGTGTATCAATGTGTTGAATTATAATATGGTTTATTTTCTTTTCTAACACTCACTCGATATCTCCCTCTTGGTGTTCTATACGCATTTCGTACACGACAAAGGTACTCAATTTTAATTTAGGGCAGTTTTACATGCGGCAATTATTTCTTGCGACACTGACAAGAACATTGCGAGACAAGTTGCAGCGGATTACATGGCACACGCGCGCAACTTAGCTCGCAACGCTCTGTGCGAAAAGCAGAGAACGTTGCAACTCAGTTTTCGTACATCTCGCAAAGCAAGTTGCGAAGAGAAGGTCTTACGCGCAATTTAGTCATCCGCACTTTGTCTCGCAACGGCTTTCGTCCAGGCGTTGCATTGTGTTGCAAGTTGCAAGACGGGACGATTCTTAATGCAACATGTTGCGTTCAAAGTTGACGCCGTGTAACAGCCTACGGATGATTTTTAACATAATATTTTGTTGCGGTAACATGTTGCAAGTTTTTGAACCAACTTGTTGCACTTTGCTGCCGCAACAAATTGTTGCGTTAAAAATCGTCTCGGGTGCTGTGATACATGGCGTGATTTTTAAACTCAACGATGTTGTGTTAAAGGTCATAGTAAAAATTCGTTTCGTGTTACATCACCTAAGATCTCACTCATCCCCAGTCATCTGTGAAGAGCGCGAGAGGAGAGGGAAGATGAGGACTTTCCCTCCGCTTTTCTTCCTTATTATCGTGTCGTCGTTATCCTAGTCTCCAGTGACTCTCGTCCAATATTTTTTATTCAATAGACTGGGAACGAGTCAGGATTGAGGTGGGAGTTGACCTAAACGCCATTTGCCACCACTTGACATGGCTTTAATGGAAATACCTCGTTCACGTTTCAAGCAATCCAAAAACTCTATGCTCATCCCGTGAATCTATGTTGTGGGGTGTTTTGTGAATTTTTGGGTGATTTTTGGGTATGTTTGGGAGGAGATAGTTTTTCTAGAAGGATTGGTAAAATTAAGAGAAATAAGAAATATTGAAGATTTAGTGACGTTTTAAAATTAGAATTTGTAGTTAATAATTAATAGACGGACACCAATGGGTATCGACTGTCTGTTTGTATTCCAAAAATCATTTTCTTTCTTAGCTTTTCTTCTATCCCTTCCTAAAACCTCTTCAAATTTCATTTAAATTTAGGTTGAGTCCCGCCTTAAAGGGTATAACTATCAGGTTGTTGTATGTGCGCGATAAACTTACAATGACTCGTTTATTCATATTCCGTGCCTACATCTCCGTTTTGAAGTTTTTGTCACTTGAAACCGAAAAAAGTACTTCTCAAGTGTCCGTTGACGGTTTCAAATTGTCCGTTGTCCGTCTTAGAGAGGTGTCTGTTTTATAGAGAGTTTAGTTACAGTAAAATGACTTAAAAACGGCAGGGACCAACACCAGGTGCATGTCCGTCTTATAGAGGGGTCCGTTAGAGAGAGAGAGAGAGAGAGAGAGAGTTGACTATTCACTAGCTGCAGACGAAGTTTCAAGAAAAATTATAAGACGGTTTTTAAGTAAATCAAAAATCATTTTTGACGGCATGATATTGATAACTCCTTAGGTGGCCGTGCATAAAACCTGAAGCGAAATATTTCCGAAATGCCTTTACGTATTATGATTGATCTCTACTTGGAATAAATTCGAGATCTCTAAAACATTTGTGGTGGTAAAGAAGAGGGATGAATCGCGGCAAGATTTCAGTGGTTATCACTGTCTTTGAAGAAGGGTTTTATATTTATTTTCCTTGGTCTTTTTCACTACTATTGAAGTGCGTTGAATATTAATATGCATGCCGGCGTTCGTCCAGTTGTTCCAAAAAAACAAAACAAAACAAAAAACAGTGCACTCGGATTAAACACGAAGTTCCGGTATAAAAGGCTTAGCTCCTCCCGATTTCACAACTTTTGGGTGTGAAATAATTTGCTTCAAAAATCGAATTAAATCAAGATTTTACCTAAGCAAAAAAAGAAATAGAAGTTTATAAAGACTTCTGATATAACTTTCATAAAGTTTTTCCAAATTGTGTTAGCAATGGTCTTAGTAATGACGCATGTTTGTTGCCAGTTGTTAATGCTTCAGTGGTTGATTGACAACTGGAAGTGAGAATGGCCAGGCCAGGCTCCTTTTATACCGGAACTTCGCTCTCTCCCAGTCTTCCCTCGCGCCGACCCTAGCGCGGCGCGCCGCTTGTCGCTGCTCCCCACCATCTAAACGCCTGGAAGAGGCTAAGTTTAAAAGAAACACGCTACGTTACATTTTATTGAAAAATACCAAATCATAAAAGCACGAGCAGTAAACAAGCGAGAGTTACATAAATATTAAATTAATGCATGCGAACAGCGGTGAAATTGACAAGGGACAAGAAAAATAAATCCCTTGTTCAAAGAACAAATAACCACTGAGATCTTGGGGTGTCAGTAAAACGCGCGGCCGAGACCGGGGCCGGGGCCGGGACCGGGGCAAAATTCATTTTGGATGCGCTAAGTTTCTGATTTAAGACTTCTTGTCGACATTACAGGAAAAGGTGTTTGATTCCAAATGTTAATGTTAACCTACAACGAATTTGGCTGTAATGTTTTGCGTTTTCTTTGAGCTATTTATAAAAAAAAAACGTCTTGAAAATGTGGCCACCAAAGAAGTTAAATTCAATTTGTCGTAGTCTCCGTTGGCCGTTATCATCAAAGATGTTTCAAAGGAAAAGAAATAGTTATCAGTTCAATTTGCTTTAAGATATTGAAGAAAATTAAGGGAGTGATCGATATCATACCGAAAAAAAAAGATTTTTGATTTATACCTGAAAACCGTCTTATACTTTTTCTTGAAACTTCATCTGCATGCTGCAGCTTGTTATACATAAAAACTACAAAATTTAAACGTTTCGTTATAAAGTGTGTGACTAGATTTTGAGAAAAACAAAGGGCAGTTTGCTGGTGTTAGTACGGTAACCGCCGTCATTTTAGAAACCAGTGACGCCAGGATAATCGGCTCCTAGTAACACATAAAACTTTGATTTGGTGAAGTATGAAAGCAATCGACGCATGTCTTCCCTGCGAAATTTTGGGATTGTAGCGAAAACTAAGGCTATGTTCACCCTTGGTGCCCGAGCACGGTGCCCAATTACGATTATCGCTGGGCACTAATGTGAACACACCTTTTTTAAGTACCCACACCAGAATTCGGGCACGGCACTCTGGCACTTAAGTGGGCAGCGGTTTCCAGTTCCCAGTGTGCACGCGTTTTGCGTTAGTTCCGAGGGCTTTACCAACCATCCACTGCTTTGCGTACCCACAATTCTCTGGTACACTCATAATGTGAACATGTTGATACCGCAGTTTGGTATCCAGTGTCTGAACACAGCACCATTGTGTGCCGGTGCTCGGGCACCAAGTGTGAACATAGCCTTGAAAACGAAGACCTAACACCTAAGACCCGAAAACCGTAAGACGCGAAAACCTAGACCCCCTTATTTTCTTTATTTTTACACGAGGTGTATTTTTACGGCGGTGTTATGTTATGTTTTATTCAGAAAATAGTCGGCTCCGTAGTCGGCACTATAATCGCTCGGAGTTTTTATAACAGCTAGTTTCACATTTCATTTTAATTAAAAAAAAAAAAACATTTCATTTTAATTGTAGGTATAAACCTTTTTTAGCCACAAACCTGCTTTCAATATAATACTAGTCCAATTTTAGCCATTAATTAACGGCTAAAACTCGTATCAGAATATAATACCAATTTTAGCCGTAAACTGTAACGGCTAAAACTCGGATCAGTATATTATAAGGACTGTATTGCATTATATCAACACCCTCGCTCGGAGTTAAATAGCAGATCAGAGATAATAGATTTTTTTTTGTTCGCTATACCCTTAAAAAAAACTATTTTATGATATGATATTGCTCTTCATTTCGCATCATTTCGCCTTCTCGGTATTATGCAATTTTGAAGGCAAGGACCAACGTAACAAAACAGATCGAAGCACCGGATTCAAATTGAGGATCTCATCAGCTATAAATAATAGTAATAAACGACAAAAAGCAAGGCTGATTCGACAGTGAAGGAATATAATGTAATTTATCCAATATTTCGAAAGGCAAGGCCATTCTTCTTCAGGGTATTACAAATAATGACTATGGGTTAACTAGGACGTTACAATTTAAATTTGACTGATAGCGTGCAATATGATGCTATGATAACATCAAGAGAAAATAATTGTCCAATTATAATCTCTTGATAACATATAATACAATGGAAAAGTAACCGTAGAAGATATAAAGCTTAAAAAACCGTTACAAAAGAGATTTGAAATGAAAAAAGAAGAACATTGAACCTCTAGGAATTAATAAAAAAGATGAAATGTAATACCTTTATTTCCGTTTATATCTACTTCTATTTATATGTTGCATGTTCTTCTTTTTTCATTTCAAATCTCTTTTGTAACGGTTTTTTTAAGCTTTATATCTTCTACGGTTACTTTTCCATTGTATTATATGTTATCATAGCATCGTATTGCACGCTATACTCATATTTAACGTCCTAGTTACCCATAGTCATTATTTGTAATATCCTGAAGAAGAAAGGCCATGCCTTTTGAAATATTGGATAAATTACATTATATTCCTTCACTGTCGAATCAGCCTTGCTTTTTTTCGTTTTTTTCTCGGTATTAGTATTTCGGTATTTCGCAAAAACGAAAACTAAGACCCTGGCAAAAATAAATTAAGAAAACAAGGGGGTCTTAGTTTTCAGGTCTTAGGTCAGTTATGTCTTTGTTTTCGCTACATCCGAAATTTTGGTTTCAATTTCAAAACATACACCCCACGGCCGGCAAGAAAAATTTTTGCGAGCCTCCTTAAATTACCGCACGGGAGTTTTATCTGATAAGGAAAAGATCTAGAGAACACGCATGCACAATATCCGAGCGTATCAGATTGTCGTACTCCGTGTACACCTTAGTGTCTGGGTTTGAAGACAAAGAAGCAAAATTGAAAGGATATTCGATGGTGGACACTTTACCCATTGCTTGCATAATACGATGCAACTCGTATTATTAGGGTTGGGTTAAACCATCGAATATTTTAAAGGTGTATATATTGACGTCTCCAAGGGAGGCAAAATTACGGTACGAGTAGTGTGTAATTTTTACAATTTTGACTTTCAAATTAGTTTCCCGGGCAATTTCCGATAAACAACCGATGTGATTTCACGGAAATTAGTTATACTAGTGTAATATTCTAGACAAAGAAAAAGTTGTTCTTCTGATGGTTTTTTTTTTGTACTCAAAATCACTGAGCAGACGGTTGCGTAATACTGTTTTCGAGAAAGGCTACAACTGTTGAAAATCGGTAGGTCGTCAATAATTAGCCTGCCTGAAGACGATATAGGGGGGCGCGTTCAGTATTATTACTGCCTCATACTGCACGACGTGCTCACGTGAAAGTCTAATAGTCCGCGAGAATTAATGCGCCTCTTTTGCTTTACCGTCAGGGATCAGTTACTACATGCAAGGCGAGAGCCATGTAAATCCATCTACTGTTTTCGTGTATTTCTAAAATTTGAGTGTATTTAGGAAATGGCTCGAAGTCTCCCTCCTGTCCATCATCGACCACAAACAGAGCGGATTCAAGATCTGGATGACTTTTCTAAGTCGGGCAAATGCGAAGAACTAGAAACCACTCCTCGTCATCTCGACCAGGTTTTTGTAAAATCTGTTTTCTCTTTTTGTTTCATTATTATGTGGCGTGTAACGTTATATTCAGTAATTAAGGGTAATAGATCTGATATCTTCGAAATGCGGTTAAGCAACAGTCCATATAGTAAAGGTCTCACGCTTATACTTGCTGACATTGAACTGAGTTGCTAGCTGCTCTGTTACCTTACACCTGACCTTAGCGCCAAAGGTTTCTTAAAAAAACTTTGTAAAGCTAAACTAGTAAGCAGCACTTTTACGAACTTAAGTTTGTAAAACTGACTTCATCAGGGAGTTTTACAATTACGGTAACAGTTACATGCTTGCATTTATACATATGGCCACATAACGTAAACCATAGAATTTTTGCAACAAGCAAGCTAGCATATGTGTGACATATTTATGACATAACATATGCGTGACATTTATTTTTGGGGACCACATCTGTGGTCCATAAAGGGTTAGAAGAACGGCGCTATCTATCTATTTGTATCTATCTGTCTATCTATTTGTATGCTGACGTCCAAGCCTACTGCAAAATATTGTAAAAGAGGACATGTATCTTTGTCCTCTTATCCACGACATTACCATTACCATTACTATCTACCACGTTGTGCCTAGTTCGTCGGTCGCGTTGCCGGTTTTCGCTAAAAAATAAACTTCTGGCACCCAAGGTATGGTCATGTTATCTGTAACAATATGCGACTGGAGGTTTGTGATGAGGGGTATGCAAATCCGCGCCGTTGCATTTTGATAGCCAATTCAACGATCGGCAAAAATTTATGCTCAAATCCGAACTTTTCAGATGCAATACAAATCTCCTGACTTGAATCCTTGCAAATATCGTGTATGGATTGGGATCATTGTTTTAGAAAATAGGGCTTCTTGAGTTTTCTTTCATTAGCTTCTAATTCTATTACTTTCTTTTGTTCCGTCATTGCTAATAAAGTGCAATGATTATGAAACCTGAGAAATGTCTTTGTTCGATGTTTTCACTGTGTTATCATTTTTCGGCCTTGACCGTGCACAACACAATAGATGTCAGCATTTTGTTCGAGCAACTGTCCAATAGAAATGGAGCTATTAAGTTTATATTCAGTCATAGCGTGTGATTAAAAAACAAAAGATATGCACGGTCAAGTACGGTTCAACATGAATTGTAGCTCCTTTGTTAACGTTATCGCCATTGAAGTCTGCAAGGTATAATCAGCCCCAACCCCATTACTATGGTTCCGTACACCAGCATGGCCGCTGCGTGTTTGTCTTTCAAATCCCCAGGGAATGATTGCAAACCACCCTTTTGCGCATATGATGCCCGATTTAGGGTGTTAGCTCTATTGTACATTGTACACATTCATTGTATTAGGTAAAATTATGTATTCTAATATATTCTATGGTATTGTATTCTATTGTATTGTCGTTCTTTTGTGCTCTAATATTCTATTGTTTTAACAAAAGAATAAGTGTTACCCCTAAATCGCGCATGGTATACTTTTGCGAGTTAACGTCGACGACTCAGCTGGCGACTAAATGCAAATCCGGCCGCCGCAAAACCGGTATGCAAATCCACCGCCGTTGCATTTTGATCATTTTTGGAAAGCCGAATCCATCGATCCGCAAAAACTTATGCAAAAATCCGAATGCGCATAATAGGAACATAACATAAGCATAACGACATAAGGAAAAAACTGTCGTCATGTGAGTAGTGTGACCGTTAGAAATCAGACTAATACTCCATTCACACCAACGCTTAAAGAGACACTGTCCCGACGAAATAGCAAAATTTCGCTTAGCTTATTTCCACGTTATATATCGCCAAATGCTACCAAATCATGGGCGTACCGTGGTTTTTCCGTTTAGGTACGCACCGGAATGCGGAGTGTAACAAGCACCGAAGGCGCGAGCCTCTAGGGGGGCTGGGGGCATGCTCCTCCAGAAAATTTTTATTTTTAGGGCCTCCGAAGTGCCATTTCCCATGTTTTCCAGGGGGAAGTTTCATAAATCAAAGCATGAACACACGCTAACTATTTTCAGTAATTTTGTTGTTTATTTATCAACCTTTGTTAATACTGATATAAGTGTATATTAGTGTATTATAAACTGTAAATGTGGCTACAGCAAAAGGGTGAGACCTCTCCCTTTACGACAGGAAAATTCAGAAACTACATTGTCAATATCCACATTCTTGTGCTTGTGTATGTGAAGTATCGCCAAAGAGGACAGCCTCTCCTCACTCACAGTGCTTCGAAAAGGGTTTTCAGTCTCTTCATCCTACTAAAACTGCGTTCAGCAGCGCAGGTTGACATAGGGTAGGTTAGCAAAGTGACAAGAGCGACATACATTCCTGGATAGAACTGGGGGTTTAAATTGCTTTTTCATTTTGTTACTTTGGTTGTGATGACAGGGTTTTGAACTCATATTAAAATCAATACTGCAACATTCACAAAGTTTTTTTTCCCGTAAAATAGCAGCAATACAAGAGAAAACTCTTGCATGTGTAAAAGTCGCTTTTCGCCAAAATTTTTTTTTTTCGATTTTTGAGGTACGCACGTGCGTACGTGCGTATATGGTCGCTACGCCCCTGCAAATATACAATATAGTTGGCCGATAAATAGATTCCATAGAGCAAAACAAAAGCAGTAGTTTGAAGATAAAGTGCAGGATTGCAAGGATTAAAGTGGATTACAGTTCATGAAATTTGATTTATTGACAGGCGGTCAAGAAATCAAACTTGCCATTCTTATGAAATTTTGACTTTTCTAGCCGTTATTTTGTCTGTTCAGTTCATATTTCTTTGCTTCTATCACTTTTGGCGATGGGTTTTTCCAGTTTCAAGATAATAAAGTAAGCTTAAAGCAAGATCCTGGCCATAATCATGAACACACAATATTTCAGCCGGGACAGTGTCTCTTTAAACATTTTTAAATGTTATTTAGTTTAAAACAGGTTTAGAAAATTACCTCCTAGCCTCCCGTAATATTTGGGGTGAAATGTTTACTAAAGAGACTTTATTGACTTTTATTACTATTCCAGATAGTTTAAGTCATATAGATTCAAAAACGTCCAAGATAGAGGCTAAAAACGTAGTTAAACTAGGTGTGAATGGGGCTTAAGTTCTACTTAAGGCATTTTTAAATCACGTCTTAAGGTGCTGTTACACGTACCTATTTTTCGCGTGAAACTTGTCTCGCAAAAAAATTGTTGCAAGTTGCACGTACACTGTTACACGTTAGACCATTTTACAGTTTCTACTAATAAGTAACCTGGTCTTTGTGTGGAAATAAGGCTGAAGTTGACCTTGTTTTGATAGAAACCTTCTTCTTTTCATATGTAAATCATGTTGTACTTATGCTAACATGATTTACATATGAAAAGCAGGAAGGTTTGTATCAAAACAAAGTCAACTCCAGCCTCACTTTCACTCAAAGGCCAGGGTACTAAGCACACAACTATAACTGAAATGGTCTATGCAACTTGTCTCGCGCAAAAACACTTTTTCAACGGTTGAAAAATGCCGAAAACGTGATATCCATCAGTGCTGGGCTGTGATTAGTTGACTTAAGGCGGGTGTCCACCTGAACGCAGCATTTTTGCGCCACTAGACATGGCTTTAATGGAAATATCTCGCCGGTTCACGTTTCAAGCAATCCAAAAACTCTATGCTCATCTCATGAATCTATGTTATGGGGTGTTTTGTAAATTTATGGGCGATTTTTTGGGTAGTCCACTAGCAACCTGGGGTGCTCTTGCGTGGGTATTAACTGTCTGTTGGTGTTCCAAAATCATTTTCTTTCTTCTATCCCGCCTTCTTTAAACCTCTTAAAATGTCATTCAAATTCACGTGTACCCCCGCCTTAAAAGAGTGTGGCGAAAATAGTTGCAAGAGCCATGTTACACGTATTTTTGTTGTGCAACTTGAAGAAATTTGTTGCAGAAAGGAGAAAACGATTCAAGTTCTCATGCAACTTAAAAAAATATAATTCAGTTGCATGAGGGAGTGTTACACGTAAAAATCGTGCGTGCAGCTTGTTGTCGTCACTGGGACAGAGTGCTGGATACATGCAGTAGAGCAGGAATATATATTTTTTTAACACGATGTGATGTTACAAAATAGTTACTCGAGTTTCACGCTTGGTGGCGATCATCAGACTGAATAAAATTGTTGTTTAAAGGCGCGATCTGCTTTAACGCTTGAACTCCAAAGCAAGAGTGCCACAAATCAAAATTGAAGAAAAAAATCTTAAATTTCGTTTTGTAAAATGTTGAAAAATAAATGGTACCATGCAAATGTACCGCCGAGGAGGTTTCATTTGAATGGTCACACCATAGGATTTCGTCCACAGGCTCAAAGGTTAGAACAAATGGTACCATGCAAAAGTACTGCTGAAGAGGTTTCATTTGAATGGTCACACCATAGGATTTCATCAACAGACTCAAAAGTTAGAACAAATGGTACCATGCAAAAGTACTGCTGAAGAGGTTTCATTTGAATGGTCACAACATAGGATTTCATCCACAGACTCAAAAGTTAGAACAAATGGTACCATGCAAAAGTACTGCTGAAGAGGTTTCATTTGAATGGTCACACCATAGGATTTCATCAACAGACTCAAAAGTTAGAACAAATGGTACCATGCAAAAGTACTGCTGAAGAGGTTTCATTTGAATGGTCACAACATAGGATTTCATCAACGGACTCAAAAGTTAGAACAAATGGTACCATGCAAAAGTACTGCTGAAGAGGTTTCATTTGAATGGTCACACCATAGGATTTCGTCCACAAACTCAAAAGTTAGAACTGCACTACATGTCTTCATAATTGACTAGGGGGGGGGAAGGGTTAGTTCCTATGAATTTTAATATTGTTTCTTCAATTTGTGCAGTTTAACGGTCTGAAATCGGAAGGAACTAAAAAGTGGTACTTGGTTGGATATAGGAAAAATTGAAAATTCGCGCTAAGCTGTTTTCTTAGTCATTTATTTTGCTAATCGTAGTAAACACTGTTATAATATTTTAGTATAAATCTACTTGCGTTCTGTCATGAATGCTGTTCTCTTATTGGCTACGTTACTCACTATCTATCGTGTAGTAGAAAGTGAGTAGAGTGAGTAGCCTAATGGCGGCCGCTTCTTCGCGTTTTCGAAGTGTCTGTGAAGAGTACTTGTTGTTAAGTTTTGAACGTCTAGTAGATTTATAATAATTGTGAAAACTTGTGAATAACTTGTGTAAATTCAACTTGTGAAAACTGTAATGGCTAGTCTGACAACTGTTGTTTCGTCGCTGCCAAGCGACTCTTCAGAGACCTTCCTGATATCTGGCAAACTCGTAGATTTATACTAAAACTCGTAGATTTATACTAAAACAATTAGTATAATTGTTAAATATACGCAAGGACAATTCAACCATTTATTTTACTTGATAATGGCATCACGAAGACACCGAAACGCCGTTGCCTTTTATCCTTAGTTTTTGCAGTTGTATGCTTGACTAAAAAGATATAAAAAGAAAAACGGAATATTATATTTTTTTATTAAATTTTAATTCAGATCCATACAAACTCTTTAGATTACTTATGGTACACTTTGGTTATCGGTGGTGTAATACGCTGCATAGAGTGAAAATGATGCATTCAAGACGCCATTAAAAACTCTTAAGATTTTCATTTGCAAATTACCTCAAAGTTATCCAAAGTCTTCTTAATTTGCTTTGCACTGGTTTCAAGCTGGCATTTAGCTCTTAACACACCTTGCAATTAAAGTGTACATTGATTTAATATTCTTATGTACGGTTAGTCGCCAAGACATTCCATATGACCTTCTAAACTATTTACAAATTGCCTCAAAGTTATCCAAAGTCTTCTTAATTTCTTTCACTTCTTCAGCCATGCTTTGCACTGGTTTCAAGCTGGCATTCAGCTCTTCACACCTTGCAATTAAAGTGTACATTGATTTAATATTCTCATCCAAAGTTAGTCACCAAGACATTCCACATGACCTTCTAAACTATTTACAAATTGCCTCAAAGTTATCCAAAGACTTCTTAATTTCTTTCACTTCTTCAGCCATGTTTTGCACTGGTTTTAAGCTGGCAATTAGCTCTTCACACACCTTGCAATTAAAGTCTACATTGATCTAATATTCTCATCCACGATTAGTCGCCAAGACATTCCACATGACCTTCTAAATTATTTACAAATTGCCTCAAAGATATCCAAAGTCTTCTTAATTTCCTTCACTTCTTCAGCCATGCTTTGCACTGGTTTCAAGCTGGCATTTAGCTCTTCACACCTTGCAATTAAAGTGTACATTGATTTAATATTTTCATCCACAGTTACACTCACATGGTCAACACAATCGCCATATACACCAAGACATTCCATGCTAACATGCGACATGGCCTTCAAACTATTGGCCAGCGTCGAAAGCATGTGGTCTAAGTTTCCTGCAATGTTACTAGCCTTTGATTCTAAGTCTCTCAATACCTCCGGATCAACAGGTGGTATCTCGGACAGACATGACTTCTGAACTTTCTCCCAGTCATCAAGAGATGCTACCTCGCTCTTTGTGATTTCTTCGTAAGTGTCCATTTCAGTCCTTGTTGATAGCGTTCTTTCAGTTTTTGTCTCCGAAGAAACTATTTCCGAAGCAGAGCTCGTAATTTGTGTATCTTCTTCCCGCGGTTGTGCAGACATTTGAGTTTCTATCCTTGCAACATTTGCAGATCCCTGCAATGACTCTGAGGAAAATGAACTGTTTTCTTGCACACTGCGACCTTTTTGTTCTGTTAACAGTGCAGTTTCTGTAAGAAAAATTAGGCACACACTTTACAATGATGTATAACTAATGTATTTAATGTATTGCAGTATTCCCTGCACTGAAACTGAAACAATTAAATTTAAATAAATCACTGAATTTCATTTTGAAAAATATTACCCATCCCATTAGCTTTCAGTTGATCGTCACCCCAAAGAACTTCCTCCAGTCTTAAAACTAAGAACGGTATTTATTACCCAACTTCAACTTTGACCCTGGCAATATGAAATGGGGGGAGCAGACAGGCACTTTGCATTAATATAAAAACATAAAGTTAAATTTACAATTTATTCAAGTAAGAAAACTACTAACACATCAATTCAGTGATAAGAAGCAGAAATCTGCGAGAGATTGTTTTCTTCGACCGGGCATTCAGAACATAAAAATTCAGCAAACTTTAATTAAAAGGAACACTGGGGTCAATTCAATAAAACTTTTACAAGTGTAATTTACAAGTGTAGCCATTGTTTCAGAGGTTGAAAACAATAGCTACAAGTGTAAAAGTTTTATTATTAAATTGAGCCCTGGTTTGGTAAACGCAATGCCTAGTGTCTCGAAGAAGCAAGATGCGACTATACAGCAGTAACTAACATTAAGTGATACTGTTTGTAGTAACTGATCGTGCATGTTGAAGGAACCTGGTTCCCACCCCCTTTTTTTCCAGGGTTTGTTCCCCCTTCTCTCTTGGTTCCCATCTCCTTTTCTCCAGGCTTGTTCCCCTTATCTCTTGGTTCACGCCCTCTTTTTCTCCTGGGCTTGGTTCCCATCTCCTTTTCTCTAGGGGCTGTTCCCCCTTATCTCTTGGTTGACACCGCTGATTTTCCTTTCGTAAACGGTCAATGCCATCATTAGCATTCATTAGTAGCCAAGCCTTTTGTAATGGTCGATGCTATTTCTCTCTAGTTTATGCCTGGATTGGGACGAAAGTAGGCTATCATTATTAGATAAAATTGGGCCTAGGTAAAGCGATTATTAGATCTAAGCTAGATTCGCGGTTAGGTAAGATTTAGGGTTAGGGTGACCCGTTATTGATATATATTAAGAAAAGCACCTTTTATGATTAAATTTTTTCTTGGGTTTGCCGGATCAACCCAGTGGTCTAGTGGTAAGGGAGAGATGTTAGCATGCAGAGGTTCCGGTTTCGATTCTAGGTAATTGATTGCATTTTTCTTTTTCTGATAGAAAAAATAATTCTAAAATTGGTGAAAATTTTTCTAAGTGTTGCTAAAATGGCATCGACCGCTTACGAAAGGGACAATTGCGTTGACACCCCCTTTTCTCTCGTGAATAGGCAGAGTATTACATCATTCAGTTGTCTTGACAGTCTTGTTGGACACAATGAATATTTATGTCACGCTAAGATGTTTTGGTCATTTAAAATCTATTTTACTTTTCAATTCTTTGACTTCAAACTCAGTATGGAAAATTAAAACCGATCTGTGTGTATTTTAACAACAACAACAACAAGTCTTTATTTAAAAAAAAAAACAACAATTCCATTTTAGCTGCCCGCGTTTAGCAAAGGCTATTCTAGGCGGGCAGATTAAAGAAAAGTATACAGAGAAAATTATAATTTTTTTCTTTTAGAAAGTAGAATTGAGAGTATTCACGAGATGGCTCTAAGAGCTTTTTGATTTTCCTGGGCTTGGTTCCAATCTTTTTTTCTCTAGGGGTTGTGACTACTTCCCTCTTGAATCTCATCCTCTTTTTCTCCCGGGCTCCTTTTTTTTCCTTTTCGGATCCTACTCTTTCCTAACTTCCTTTTCTCCCAGTCCTTGCCCCCTTCTAGTCCAGTTTTCCTTCCTGTCCCCATATAGGCTTGCACACAATGGTGCACTGTTATAACCATTGTATTTCTTGCAGATACATGTATACATGCTGCGTCATTAAAGTGAGACTTGTGTACCAAGGCAATCGCATTGCACAAAAATACTAAGCTTTGGATTCATAATGGTGACAAACAGTTAGGAGGAATTTCAGTGGCAGAACCAGAGTATATGAATATGAATGATGTGTGTGGAGAGAAAGGAACTCAGAAAAAAAATTCTGAATTCCAGATGGGATTTGAACCCACAACCTTCCGTACTCTAGTCGGATGCTCTAACCACTGAGCTACTGAGAACTCAAGTGATGAGCAACGGTCAAATGTGGGCTACGTATGAACACATGGATTGGATCACACAACCACAAGTATGCCTGGCCAATAAATACACTAAGCGAAGCGGCGAGGTAAATATCCACCACTACCTACCTACACTGAGGTGAATAGTTGTTTTAGTATATACTGAAACAGTGAGATAATATAACGAAAATGATGCTTTTTAACTCATTTATTCCTGTCAATGATTACAATTTTCGCACGCAAATTGCTGGGAGGTGAATAGCACTTGCTATTCCGAGTTTTAGTAGCCAATCAGAGCATGCCAACAATGCTATCCACTGTTTCAGTATATACTAACTAAAGTAATATTATTAACCTTATGAGGGACTACTGCAGTAATCCACTGTACAGCTGTACAAGTGAAAAGTCAGTGCCCAGTTTAAACAGCTCAAAGTTGCTGTTCCAATAAAATTTCAAATCATGCACTTTATGGTTGCTTAAATTAATAGCAACATTCCAACTCAAACAATCTGGCATCTTTGTTTAGATGGTTAATAATTAACAACACAGACAAAACCAAAAATTAACTCCAGTGCTTGGTAGCCAGTCAGGACAGTTTGCTTGAATTCTTAGTGGCCCATCCCAAAATAAAGTAGCCCTCAATTTCCTCTAGTTTAAAACAAAAAACTGAAAGTCTGTTCTCAAAGCAAAAACATGTGTGACTTCGAAACCATCCTGTGCAGAACTCTGGGTAAGCCTAGAGTCAAGTGGCAATCACAGAATTAAAATGGTGTCTAGATGTTGTGAATGTGGATCGCTCGTGAAACCACGTTAAAACGGCTTGGAATTTTCCACTCCAGAACTAAAGTTTATTAAAATTGATGAACTTAAGAGTTGAGAAAAAAAAGAAGAGAAAGGTAGTCCAATTAAACTACAAATTGAGTTTTATTTTTTGACTTTGTACTTCACGTAATTTACATTGCAACTTTTGGAAATTCTGTAACATACATGTAGTCGATCGAACCTCAACATTTGGTGGCTCTGGTCACTTTTTAAGTCCCTTTTGGCTACCAGGCGACCACCAATTTTTAGCCCTACAAAACCCCCATTAAGGGGACACTTCTCCTTGTCTCAAGTGTATCCATTTAATAGCAGTTCCACTTTATTTATTTCTTGCCACAAATGAAGACAAACAATAGCAAGGATATAACAGGGAACACAGCCCTTTGGCAGTTAGTTGTCTGTTTGCATTTTTGGGTTGTTTATACACACGTTAAGACTCGCTATCTCTCTATTAATTTGAAGAATAGCACAGAAGTGTTGGCAGAAACTTATTTCTAAATCTTCGCAGTAATGCACTTGTACACTGTAAGCTGGATTAGACAAGAAAAATATGAGGGTATAAAACTACATAGTCATGTATTCATGATTGATAGTAAGATGATAATGCAGTGGTGGATATTCTTCTTGCAAAAAATATCTTTTTCAGTCTCTTTGTATCTACATTTTAGATGTTCAAATGTAGGAACCATTTAAAAGACTACACAATTCATAGAATGTTCACTTTTAGGTTCAGAGTTATGCCAAGAGCTTAGAGATATCACTCCATACATTTTTATCTACAGCTGTACTTATTAACTTAAGTAAACTTTAACTTAAATTTTAGATGAAGGAACCATTTGATACACTTAAAGACTACACATTTTATGGAATGATCTATTTTTAGGTTCAGAGTAATGCCAAGAGCTTAGAGAAGTCACTCCATACATTTGTATCTACTTTTTACAATAAAATTGTAGCTTAAATAAACTTTAACTTAAATTTCTTGATTAAGGAACCAAATTAAATTTGATACTTTTGAAGACTTCACATTTGACAGAATGATCTATTTTAGGTTCAGAGTAATTTATACAACACTTTATGGTGGGCTACTTATAATGTATTATTATTAATTATGACTACATATTTGCTATGGTTATGTTAATTTAAATAAAGAGCGAATCACACCACTAATAATATAAATAAGAAAATACACTGTACTTGGTCCTCTCTTATTAGTACTGTGCACAGCAATAGCATAATGATACACAACTGTATATTATATAGCCAATAATCCTGTTCCAGCTTTACAGTGTAAGTGCTCTTCGTACATGTACCTGTGTAGGAGATGTAATGCTTTGGAACACCCAGAACATAATTATTATCGAAAAATGCAGAAAAGATCGAAGTTGTCATGTTTACTGTACATCATGTTTCACCAAAACACCCACCATACAGAGTTTTTTATTTGATGATGTCCACTGTTATTGAAATATCAGGCAAAGTTTGTCATCTTGGTGTTCCTTTATACAAAAATCTAAAGCTCACATATCACATAAATGAGATGTGCACAAAAGCCACCACTGTCATTACAGTAGGTTGATAGGACATATTCGCAAATACCTAACTACAGAAGATCTGAAACTGTTAGTTAATGCATAAGCGTTTTCACGCCTGGATTATTGCAATAGTATCCTTTATGGTACAGTGTACATGTATGTCCAAACAGGAATTTGATAAACTTCAACAAGTCCAGGACACTGCAACACATTTAGTAACTGAAATTAAACGACACAAACACATCACAGCTGTCCTTTGAGATCTATACTGGCAACCGGTTGAATCACACATTTTATAATCTCCAAAGTTAACTCCGGCCTATTATATCTTTCAGCCCTTGAACAAGAATATCGCCCTCCGTCCCATGTAATCTGCACTCCTCCTCCCACTCAGTTCTAATTATAATGTGCACTTTACACTCCAACTGTGAATTCTGGGACATATGGCCAGCGTGCTTTCTCCAACCACCACTATGAAACCCTATCCCAAAGAATTTGAAAAATATTATTACTTTATCATCTTTTAAAACAGCTCTTAAAACATTTTTATTTAGCCTGAAAGTTCTTGAGTCATGATTTAACAATTTTATAAATTATGTTTAGTTCTTTATTGTCGCCTTTTTTATGCCATTGTAAGCGCATTGCATTTTTTAAATGCGCAGATAAAAAGCAAGGTTTTGTTCTAGTCTGAGATTATGAAAGTCCAAAAACTGTTTGTGATAATTAAAGAAAAAGCTTTACTTATATTCAATCAATCAATCAATCAATCAATGACTTTATTTAAGTGTCAATATTGCAGAATAGTAAGAATAACAAGGGCTTTTGGTCACTTTTTAATATTTATATATATCATTATTGCAGTAGTCTGACTAGTCTCGCAAACTGTATTCACCCGACTATTACAAAACGTCGCTCCAGGCGACGTCCGGTGAAAATTCTAAGTGGACGTTAAGGAGGGGGGGGGGTCAGACCTTAACGTCTAGTGGACATTAAGCGGGGAACTTGTGAATATGTCGATGGCCCCTTAAACATTTCCTTAAATACTTGCAGTACAAAATGTAGTTCAAGTGCCCAATGAGACACATTTATCAAGTCTCATGACCTTGTGATAATAAGCTAAAAAGTATTATTTTGTAAACACAGTTCTAAAGTGGTTGACTGTGTGGCCATTAAATAAGGCGCCTTCGCACAACAAACTTATAAGTTAGCACACTTGTGTTCGAAAACTCCAAAATGTATGGATGGTTGGTCATGCATGTTTAGAATTTCTGAAATTCATAACAACACAATCTGTCATGACACCGGTGGCGTGATCATGATCATGATCAGGTGATGGCTGATAAACCAAACCAATGAGATTCGAGATTGAAAGAAAACAAAGTTTGTACATGTACCTTGATCACTTGGTAGGTGCTCTTCGGTCAAAGATCTCACCGCGCTGTCACCTTGGGCTGCCGTTTTCTCTGATGTTAACGCAGATGTTGTGACGGATTCTTGAGAGGAAGCCTCCATTCCCTGAAACAATTGAAAATTACAGGATCCGATTCGATTGATTTCAACTTCACTGAGCGGCCATCTTGTTGGCATCAAACGCATGGAACTAAAAAGCCTGGGCAAAAAAATAAAAATACGCATGCTCGGAGCGGTCAAGTTTAGTACCTAGTTCTCCTCCGTTGCCAGAAGGATCGAACGAAGGAAAACGAAGATTGACGAAAATCTGCCGAACAATTACGAAATAGGACGATCGAATGAAGTTGTAACGCCATTTACACGTTACTATGCGCCCAACAATTATAAAGAACTCTAACGGCATCTTTATGGTTGGATATCGTCGTCAAAAGGCGTTTTTCATCGCTGTTAGTGTTGTAGTGGGCTTTCTTATTATTCTTTATTTTTATTCGCTTCGGAAACCTTCGGACGCTTTCAAACCATTCACAGCTTTCATCTTCCCCTCAACTCGCGCACGCAATGTTGGGCTTCCGTCCTCTGACAAGGACAAACAACTGCCACATGAAGCCTATGACAACTCCGTGCAGTTCGATCAAGTAAGTACCATCAAAGAACTGTTTCAGGTTTTTTGGTAAATTATTTTAAGATTTATATGTGCTTATAATATACCACGGTCGGGTCCACTGACATGTAGACCTTGTGGCAATTTAAGGTCATTTCCTTAAAAAAAAAGAAATATTAAGTTAAGGCCTAACTTTTTATTAAACGTGGCAGAATCAACAATCGAGTACATGCAGACTATTGAATAAATACATTAAACAATGGCAAATCCAGATTTCATCATAAAGGGGGGAAGGGGAGGGGGGGGGGGGGGGGGGGGGGGGGGGGAGGTGGTTGTGCCAGTGAGTCACTGTTAAAAAGAGGGGTTCATCCTTCTATATGGCCATAATTTATAGTACCTTCAATGCTTTGAGAGGGAAATAGTCGAACCCCAGGGCAAGAATTAACTTACATACGGTATATGGTATGCCCCCCAATGGCGCTATTTTTTGACACAAAATATTTTTTTGGGCAATTAGGTAAAAACACTTGAAATCGAAAACATCTACAACTGTAAGGGAAAATGTGATTGATTTTGCAACTTCATTTGTATCCTGTGATAAGCTTGAAAGCAGATTTTGCAAAACATTGCACCATACAGTAGAACCCCGCTAACTCGAACTCGGATAACTCGAACTCCCTGCTAACTCGAACTAAGTTCGATTTCCCTTGGATTTGGCCCTATTTTTTAGTCATTTTTACTTGGATAACTCGAACTCGGATAACTCGAATTCCCCGCTAACTCGAACTCCCGCTAACTCGAACTGATTTTTGTTTCCCTTCAAAGTTCGAGTTAGCGGGGTTCTACATGTAACTGTAATACCATAATAATAATAATAATAATAATAATAATAATAATAATAATAAATCAATGATCGAGTAATAAACTTTTTTCCAAATTTACGTGTAATTTGCCTGAATTCAATTAATTCGTGGAATGAAAAAGATAGGTTACTGTGCTTGTTAATAATAGAAAAAAGGAAAAACACCAGTCCTATAAGCCTTCAAGCAAGCTCTAGAGCCCGAGCTGGAGAGCTTGCTCACTGGCTATGGCAAATAGTCTCAGGAAACCATCTTGTGTTGGAGTGTGCATGCAAATGATGCAAGATATCATATGCCGTAGTAATGCGCAATATAAATCTAGTGTTCATACAAGTCTCTGACCATTCTAATGATTAGAAAAGTGAGATAATTGGCATAAATTATACTGTTCAACATGAAAGCCAGACTTCTATTTATGGCAGTCTTGAAGTACAGTATGCTATCTTTCTTATTTGAATTTACTTCACTGTCAGCTTATAACCTGGTTTTAATAACAGCATATAAAATAAGTAAGATATAATTAAAAATTATTACACCATTTCTTAGCTTTATTTCTGTTCACTTGCATGCTTATCAATTTTTCCCAAGGCCAAAATGCAGATATAAATAATAACAAAATGGTACAAAGATAAGAAGTCAAATTTCAAGCATGAACTGTATATATTTTTAAATGATTATAATTAATTTACCATAAAAACACAAAGACTGACCATCTCCTTGGTGACCACCCAAAATGCTAAATCAAAGGTATTGTTTACTAGTAGTCAGACCACTTGGGCTCTTTATAACTTTAAATCATAGTCATTTCACTGTAGAAAGCATCTTTAAGCACAAAATACTGTATGTATCAATGTAGAAGTTCTGATACAAAGGGAAATTTTCTGTTTTATTGGGTAACACTCCAACATACATTGATTCACTTGTAAATTATTGTTTTGACTATAATAATGTGAGTGTAAAACATTTCCATATTTTTGGAGAGTGGCCACTTATAAACTTATGAGAGATGATCACTGTCTCTTTGAACTGTTTTTGTTGTTGCTGTTGTAATGTTAACGCAGTGTTGTGAGAGAGGATTGAACCTTCCATTCTCTAGACAACAAAAATTACAGGCTTTAATCTAAATTGACATTAGAGCGTGGAGGCCAAATCATCCACAATTTTCGGTTTCTTTGTGTTGCGTATGTTGCCATCACCAAATGAAATGATGTAAAACAAAAGACAATAAACAAATATCCACACCACAGAAAAAAACAATTTTAACAACAACAACTCAATTTTATTTCATTATTAATATAACAATATTTTCAACGTTAGCATAGCTAATCAAGGCGAGTTGTCAAAAATAAGAACAAAATGTAACATTAGCTCCTAGTAATATGACTGAAATTAACATTAGCTCCTAGTAATATGACTGAAAAGAAAAACTTATTATATATATTATGGTTTACTCAATATCGTAGATTTTAGTTATAGCTACTGCTTCACTATTTTATTCAACATAGTGGGCGAGTCAACATAACTGTCTTTGGCGTCGAAAATTTGAAAGAGGAGATCTTAAATTTTTTGTTTAAAAGCAGTTCTCGGGAGTCTACGTATTTCAAGCAGAAGGCAATTTCATACTTTTGCTCCAAAAATTGCAATAGAATTACTCAGCTGGTTCGTGTGCGAATACTTGATATAAAAATTATCAGACGTAGAGGCCCTGGTATTGTGGGAGTGAATTGAATTACATCTGATAAAGTTATTGCAGATATTTTCAGGGGCAGAGTTTTTTGAAATATCATACATGAGATTCGACACTGTCTCAAAGTGCAGCAAATTAAGAGGTAAAATTTTTGCAGAAACAAACAAAGGGACTGCATGAGCCCTGGGGTTAGAAAAGCTAACCTGAATGAATACTTTTAGCGACACCAAGAAGAACCCATTTTTGTTTCATTTGGAATGCATGTAATATATCATGCAATTGTACATGTATGTCATACTTGAGTCACTTGCTGATGTGGCATTTGTCAGACAAACTCACACTAGTATTAAGTTTTCCATTACAGATACACCTTATTCCAAAATGGTGGCCATTTTATTTTTCTTTTATATCCATGTAAATTAGCCCTCTTGGCCTCGTCAGCATGTGCAAAATACAAATTAAAGAATTTTCAAGCGAAAATGAGGCCAAGAGGGCTAATTAACATGCATATAAAAGAATATTAAATTAGCCGCCATTTTGGAATAAGGTGTATAGGGTGGGTGATAGGGCCTTTAAAGTGGCTGCCCCCAAACTGTGGAACTCAGTTTGGGGGGAATGCCCATAAGTAACTTGTATTCTTTTAAACGCCACTTGAAGACATATCTTTTTAGGCTTGCATACAATTAGATTTTTATTCCCTATAATATTTTTTTTTAAAAAAAGAGATCTAACTTCCTATTTCATAGTTTTTAGATTTTTCTTAACCTTTCTGTAATTTTGTTATATATTGTATTTCAGTTAATATAATTATAGTTATCGTAATGCGCATTTGATCATTTACATGGAATATGCACAATATACGTGTAAGCATGTAAATTATATTATTATTATTATTATTACAGATTATTTTGTTTTACATTAATATCGATTTAATCCATTGTACAGTCATGTAAATGTGTATGCAATCCAAGATATTCACATCAATGCACTTCATCGAAATAAATGCCCCTTTATTAAATGCTTGGGCATCTAAACTGTATTTTGGGGAAAATTCACTCTTACGGTGTTAAAGGGATAGTATCATGAGGTCGAAACTTGAAAACGTCGGCCCACTTTTCAAGTTTGATTCCGCAAATTCAAAAAGGCCGTCGAGAAGTGGAGGTATTTGTTGAATCAAAAAATCCGTTTTGATAGCCAAAAGAAAGAAAAAAATCTTTTTTAACAGTGATATGTCCAAAATTCCGGTGCAAGAATAGTGAACAGTGCCACGCGTGGAACCTCGTGATACTATCCCTTTAATTTAAGAAGGGAATTAAAGTACAGGAGAGTTTTATTGTGAAATAAATATGGTATACATGATGTTTTATTGTGAAATAAATATGGTATACATGATTGTGTACTTATTCTATTTATAATACGTGTAAAATGATTAATCTGTATTTTTGTTTCTTTTAATTAATTACAAATAGACATGGTTTAACAACAACTGCCTGGAAACTTTAACATTAAATGAAGGAATAGAAAATATTGGGGTATTGGTAGATGCATGGAAAAACTCCCTTGGTACAAACTGTAGGTAGGTATGAAAAACTCTGTACTAACAGGATTTAAGGGTACTCCTTAGAACCTTCACAGGTGTCCTTTGGGAAAAAAAATGTATGTGTTGTAGTTAATTTTTTATCTCAGGTAATTTTTATTTTTCCATTGTTTTTGGGTATGGTAATATATGCTAATGAATTTGAAACAAAGGAAAAACAAAAGTTACCTGAAATAAAAAATTAACTACAACATATGCTTGCCAGTTTTAATAGTACATGTAATATGACAAACTATACTGTATATCAGTAGAAAGTGTATAAATGTAGTTTTCGATAAAAATATAATTTTAGTGACTTTTTATTTTACAAACGGCCAGGAGCCGATAAACTGCCAGACAACCAAGGGTTGTTCAATTGAATGCCATGGCAAGACCAAAATATTACATGTACATGTAATTATTCACAAAGGATCAATCAACAAAACAGTCTCAGGCTTTTTTGTTATTCTGATCGGTTAGGGAGATATATGCATCTAAAGTTGGAGTAGCTTAAAATATGTAAGAAGTGTTGTGTAAATGATCGCCATGGAAAAAATATTTTAAATATCAAAATTTCCTGACATGTTTTTTATTTTCCTTTGTCTCGGATTCATTATAAATCATATTTTGAGACATAGAAAAACAGAATTCAAACCACAACATATATTTTATATTTTGTTTTCAGGGATTTGTATATGACATTTAGTGATATTTATATTGTGAGAAGTAGAAGTGCTCCACTTGTAATACCTGAAAGTTTTGCTCCTAAGGTAGGATACCAAGTTGCTGTTGATCAGCCTTGTTAAAATTTCAAGAAAAATTTGAAATACTGAAAAACAAATAGTACTATGCAAAAATACTGCTGTAAAGGTTTCATTTGAATGGTCACACCATACGATTTCGTCCACAGACTCAAAAGTTAGAACAAATGGTACCATGCAAAAGTACTGCTGAAAAGGTTTCATTTGAATGGTCACACCATACGATTTCGTCCACAGACTTGCAAGTTAAAACTACACAATCATGTATGTTACATGTCTCCATAATTGACTCTGCGAGTCAAAGGGTTAATATTTCAATACCATAATTCATTCAATATAGGCTAAACTAGCCACATGTATATATGTAGTTCAATTATGTTTTGTTTGCATTTTTACAGACAGCTTTTAAAAAGCACATTTTTATATTGCCTTTTTGCACATGCTACAAAGATGAAAGTTTTATGCCACGTCCACGATAGACATTTTTATTTTCAATAATATTGATATCAATCCCTGAGCGGTCTATCTTAAGTTAGTGGTTCTTTTCATTGTTTCACCGCTTTGTAGGGTTCTTGAACAAGGATTTTGGCCTCAATTCACAGACGGTCTTAACCGGTGGTTGAATATTGTCTGCAACGCAGGCTTTTAGTCGGGTTCAATTGCCTAGTTACAGGTTCTTTTTTGAGAAAGATTAGGACAAAGAAAAACATCTGAGACCCCAACAGGAATCCAACCTACCTTCCGCACACCGACCGGTCGGATGATCTAACCAACGAGCTACGAGAGACTCTTAAAGGGAGGGTTTCACGGTTCGGCACATGTGTAAGTTATGACGTAACCCATAATTTAATTTCATTGTTTAGACCAATCGGAAGCGAGGAGATAACTCTGGCGGGAAATTTGCCTGTGAAAATGCCGCGGTCATTCAGCTGATTGAATGGATGATTTTACATACCCATGCATGTGCGCCATGAAAGCCACCAGAGCGTAGAATAAATCCTTCGGGGCAAAGGTTTTATTTAGTCAAGTGTTATTGTCGGTGTAATCCTTTGAAGTTTTCTGTGAATTTTGGTCATCCTGCGCTTTGTTTGGACTATTAAATTACAGTATGTGATTAAATGTGAGTGGTTTTTTAACCAATAAAATTGGTAAGAAAGCGAATATTAATTAAAAGCATTTTAACCTGTGCACATGCGCCGAACCATGAAACCATCCCTTTAACACCTTATTACGTGTAGGTTCACATAATGATGGCATGCGTCCTGTGTACTGCTATTAAAAAACTTAAAGATGTCGAAAGCATCATACATGTGAGGTGATAAATTATAAGAAATAAGAAATGATGTGATGTTCATCATGTCAGTTGAGCGCGTGGGACAAAGATTCGTTTATTTTTCCACAGGTTCTTAAATGGCTTGGTGGCAAGACAGAATTGCTAAAAGATGCACATTCACAGGTACAGTGTATGTACATGTACAAAAATGCAATAAATGACCTTTACTGACCCTTGGTAAATGTTTTAACAGAATTTGGCCAGTTGTCGGGTATTATTGACAGCCCTGATGGATTAGGCGAGATCATACATGTAAATAGACCAATACATGTAGCTAATGCAATGACCAATAGTGGTGCCTTGACTTGCAGTCTTGTCTCTGAGTTTACTCGTTAAAGCTCATATTTTACTTTTTTATTAACTCTGTACAGTTTATGTTTTTAGGCTAAATATTTTATTTTTTATTTTTATTGTAATGTTCAGGACCCCATTGATAACTTTACAGTGCTTTTTTTTTTGCACTGATGGGTTATCCTGGCAAAATATTTGAATGTATTATTATTATTATTGAACATGTACATGTGCATTTATATGTTAATAATAATAATAATAATAATAATAATAATAATACTAGCAGTAATCACAGATTATGGAGACGCGTTTGAAGGAATTTCCGGCGGAAATGAGCCCCTGAAAAAAAAAACAATAGGGGCGGCCATTTGGAAGACTGTCTACCAAAAAATTTCAAATTTTACTGCATGTAAACCACAGGACAACCAACACTTCGAACGCGAATAATAATAATAATATTTGAAAAGAGATCCTGAGGTTACCCCTATGTTAAGATCACCTAACAAAAAAAAAGAACTTTAATACATTTTGTTCAGTTTTATCCTTATAAAATTATATGACAATGATCAAAGGAAAATAAAATTTGAACCCAGGATAAAATTGACCTACATGTACAACATATACATGTCATACAATGTAGAAATTGGGATACACATAATGTATTTACAGTGTAAATGCAATTTTATCATCATTATTATCATCAATGGGGTTAATTATGTGGCTAAACGTAAAGTACGGTTAGTTAGGCCATGCCTGGCTCATGATGTTTAATGCTTAAAGCCCCAGAAGTGATCAATACCCAAATACTTCTTGAAATAAATTTTGATACCAAATAATTCAGAGAATTCAGGAGAATTAAGGACATACATGTAAGCACCCAAGAAGAATTCTCTTGATATTTTAATGGAGACAGGCAAGGAGAACTTGTATTTTGATTTTGGGGATAAACACAAAACTGTTAGTAGCTTGTTCTTACTTCCATACCTGGATTAAATTTCATACACACTTTTTAGGCACTTTTGGTGGGCAAGCGCCAAATTATAAAATTTGTTTTGTGTTTAGCTGCCATTTGATTTTGCACTTCTGGGGTTAGGAAGGAGTGGAAGAAGGTAAGGAGAGAGAGGGGATGAAACTCCTTCACTTTTCAGTCTGAATTCTACTCCTTTGGCTGTTTCTTTTGACTTGCTGCAGTCACTGGTTTAACTAGATGCTTGTTTGCCCCCAAAATAGGTGTGGACTGAAAGCTAGTACCTCCCCCCAATCTCACATGCATGTATTGGCAATAACTGAGTTTGTGTGTTGTTAACAGCATCATAAACATTTCTGTTTCAGCTCATAACATCAGTAGACAACATTTACACTCAAGAATCAACTGTTTTTAATCCTCTTCGAGCAAAGCGGCCAGGTGCTGGAGGAGGAGCAAGTGCAGAGACAAAGAAATAGTTAGTATTCAACCCTTCAACTCTCAAGAGTGCCAAGAATCAAAATTCGAGAAAAATCCCAATTTCATTTTGTAAAAGTTAATATTGAAAAACAAATGGTACCATGCAAAAGTACTGCCGAAGAGGTTTCATTTGAATGGTCACACCATAGGATTTCATCAACAGACTCAAAAGTTAGAACAAATGGTACCATGCAAAAGTACTGCTGAAGGATTTAATCCACAGACTCAAAGGTTACTTTTTAATTAATACAATGTGTGTATACTTACAGAATATACTGACTTATTTAGATGTTGTTACTTTCAGTGTTTCAGATGTTATACAGGCTACTAAAAATGACTGTGACTTTTGTCAATATACAACGTAAGTGATAGAATTCCAATTGAATGTGGTTATATTTTGCTTTTTGCGTTCGCGCAATCCTAATCTTGTGTTGGGTGTCTTGTGTAATATCGGGATTGAATTCAGCTTTTCTTTGTTACTCTGTTTCGATACCACTTTTGCCCCCTCCTCCGAAGATTCTTTTGTTCTTTTCAGGGACAAACCGGGCGGGAACTTGTATCTACTTTGGCCTCGCTGTCATGCATTTTCCTAATGGTTGATTACTACTAGTATAGATTTTTTTGAATTATATTTAGCGTTGTTTATTTCCTTTTAGCAATACCGCACAAGATCCTTTCGGCAGAGTGGAATCTCAATATACAGTTTCAAGTAAGTGCTTTTTATTTTATCTCAAAATTGTTAAAGGTTTTTAGACTCGGAGTTTTTAAGGCCTTGAGACAGTCTAGTCCCTATATTAAGTATTGTCCTCCTTTAACATGCGTCTTAATTTTTCATTTGAAATGTCCAAGATTGTGGTGTTGATCGGTGACGTCACCGCTCAACGAGCCGAGCCGGAAATGCCTGGGACTAGGTTGGCCTTTGGTTCATATATTGTTTAAACTTCCCCTTCCCTCATAAACTTACAATTGCCACGCAATTTGTTTCGCAAAAAGTAAAAAAACACTGCGTACGTTACGCATCTACCCCTCCGTAACCACCAGGGCTGTGATTGGTTTAATTACAGTCAAACCGGATGTTCTTTTGCGGGCAACTTTGCAAACTTCTGCCGCAACATTGGTATTTTGATTGACAGTTTGCTTCAAGCAAGTTGCAACTTTCGCGAGCAAGTTCCTATTTCACACTTGTTGTCAGTTGCAAATTGCGAATTTTGTGAAAACACGTCCTTCTTCAGTTATGGCTCACGTACATCCCAATAATACCACCTCGATTGAGAAAAGAGAGAGAATAATGGTCGTCTGGTGTAAAACAAGAACAAATCGCACGCATTGACAGATTATCAAGGCAAACTGTAAACTGTATCCAATATTGTAAACATATTTTTACTACACGAGACGTATTTTCCCGGTAAACCTGGCTGGAAGGAACGAACAGTTTCTACTCCTGACGTCGTAGAGTTTTTGGAATACTGCAAGGTAACCAAACCAAGTACTTTTAATTCAGAAATCCGGCAACTGACAGCAAGTTTGAACTAGGAACTTGCTCGCGAAAGTTGCAACTAGCTCGCATAACTTCCAACTTGCTCGATGCAAACTGTCAATCAAAATACCAATGTTGCGGCGGAAGTTTGCAAAGTTGCCCGCAAAAGAACACCCGTTTTGACTTTAAGGAGTGTGGAGAAACAAGTTGCAAGAGCCGCGTTACACGTATTTTTGTTTAGGAACTTGAAGAAATTTGTTGCAGAAAGGAGAAAATGATTCAACTCATCGTGCAACTTAAAAAAAAATTCAGTTGCACGAGAGGGTGTTACACGTTTTTTAAAAATCGTGCGTGCAACTTGCAACAATTTTTTTTTTGCGAGACAAGTTATACGAAAAATTATTACGTGTAACAGCACCTTAAACACGAAAAAGAAATACACGCAACAGTGAAAGACATCAGTCAAGCGTATAAAATTTTGTTTTAATTTCTCAGTTTCCAACACTTTTAAGGTAGAGAAATTTCATGGCCTCATTCTTTGGAAACACCACAATCCACTCGAGATCAAGGAACACGAGGTAAGTACGAATCGTTTGCATGCTTTATCTGTAATTTGGAGGTTCTTACTAGTTACACAGAGAAAACCTAAATTGTGTTGAATCAAACTGTACACGGCACTAGGGGTTTTATATGTTTCCCGCGCTTGGCGCCGTAGCATGTTTCCCGCGCCAGGTGCCATCACATCGTTCCCGCGCTTGGCGCCGTTCCCGGCCTGTTAAATCGATGACAATCGATCATCGGAAATCCAATCGATCAATCGATAAAATTAGTTAATTGATATCGATTGATATCGGCCAATGGATGATCAATCGATAATCACAAAAAAATGTCCCGCAAATTATCGATTTTATCGATTTTTGCGTGTTTTCTTGGAGCTCGTGTAACAAAATTCCGAACACAATGTCTAGTAAAGACACACCGCATCGTGAGCGGGAAGTTACCCTTGTGATATCCGATGTCGTTGTGAAAGAGTACCAGGAGTGTTCATTTACTGTTGCAATTGGTGACAACTCCTCCACAAGCAAGAAAAGGGGAGATCGTGGCAATGCTTTTAAGATGATTGATGATCGCGGACAACTTTGTCACCTACAGAGGGATTTAGTCGCTCCGCAACCGTTTCCAGTGTAAGTCTTGTTATGTTGCCGTCCATATAGCCCGGAATCGATGGCAATCGATAAAATCGATATCAATTAATCGATTTTATTGGAAATCGATGGTCAATCGAATTATCACAAAAACACACGTCATCGATTGATCATCGATTTCCAATATCAATCGATTAATTGATATCGATTGATATCGATTTCATCGATCGTCGATTTTATTGATTTAACAGGCCGGGCGCCGTTGCATGTTTCCCGCGCTTGGTGCCGTTACATCTTTTCCGCGCTTGGCACTGTTGCATTTTCCCGCTGCATTTTTCCCGCGTTTGCAAAGGCTGTATATTTTCCATTCCCTGGCATCATCGTGTTTTCCTGCTCATACCGCCACTTACACGTGCAGTCAAATTTCTTAAAGCGGACACCCCTGAAAGACGGACACCTCTCTTAGGCGGGCTTGATTTTTTAGGCCCCCTCCTTTTTGGCGGAAATGTAAGCCTCAATGAAGGGCAGGTGTTTTGAACTTTTCTCAGAATTATTTTGATTCCACAACAAATGTTATGTGCACTGGCAAACAGGGAAAACATTTTGGAAAGCAATGTTTTGCGACAATGTTTCTTCTTTTGCGGGATCTCTTTCGTACTGTTTTAAGATTACACAAGGAGTTTGACTGTGTCGCTTTTTAAGCCCCATAAGCACTCAGTTTTAATACAAAATACACAAACCTATACATCAATTTAAAGCTTACAAAATGAAGAAACACATAAAATTATAATTTCGTCGACAGGGAAAAATTAGACGCCATACGACACTTTAAACGCAAAATGACCGATGTTTATAAACACGACTTACCGCCCTACCATTTCGCTCCACGAAACTACCGGTGGTGGCATTATATTAAGCACACATTGGCCCACAAAACGGTGTCGGCGATTTCAAAGCAAAATTAAAGCGATTTGAAGCATACGGTTTTCTATCCAATCCTTTTTACGTTCGCTCCAATTACTTTAAAGCGAATTTAGAAAATCCCTGACACTGTTTTGGAAGGAAGTCACGGATTAATTTTAATGACCTCTGAGGCTAAACCCTTATTGGCTGCGGCCTTCGCAAGGTACTACTCAGTAGCTTTCATTTAAATATGGTCACACTTTAGGATTTTATCCACAGACACAGAAGTTAGAACTACCTTGTACAGCATAATAAATAGCACCACAGGAAAGTACTGCTCAATAGCTTTCATTTGAATGGTCTCACTTTAGGATTTCATCCACTGACTCAAAAGTTAGAACCACCTTGTACAGCATAATAAACAGTACTACGGGAAAGTACTGCTCAGTGACCTCAGTAGCTTTCATTTGAATAGTAACACTTTAGGATTTCATCCACAGACTGAAAAGTTAGAACCATCTTGTACAGCATAATAAACAGTACCACAGGAAAGTACTGCTCAGTAGCTTTCATTTGAATGGTCACACTTTAGGATTTCATTCACAGACTCAAAAGTTAGAACCAGCTTGTACAGCATAATAAACAATACCACAGGAAAGTACTGCTCAATAGCTTTCATTTGAATGGTCACACTTTAGGATTTCATTCACAGACTCAAAAGTTAGAACCACCTTGAAACAGCAACACAGGAAAGTACTGCTCGAGTATTGACAATTCCTTAGTACAATCAAACCTCTATCTTTATGCGTTGTCCGTTAAAAACAAAACGGTAAATATTGATTTCTAGGAATGAATTTTATAATAATCAATGTCAATCGATGAGTTATTTTAATTTCAACCAATCTCGACAAAGTGCTTTTGCGATTTTCAATGTATATATATTTTTATTTATTTATTTATTTATTTATTTCAATATTTAACAGCCTTCAAATGCGTGCTTTGGCGCAAAGGTATAGTTTCGTATTATTTTGATTCGTGATCTAATCAATGTTGATCGAGTTATTTTGAATGCTGTGAAGTGGTCATCATTTCACCCACCTCGGCAAGAACCTTCTTTGCCTACAAACAAAGACATGCTTCGCTAGATAGCTCTACTAATAGTGGTACAAGTATAGTCTCCTATAGTTTGATTCGTAATAATTATTCGCCCTTTCACTCCCAGAGTCAATTATGAAGATAGACAATGTAGTTCTAACTTTTCAGTTTGTCGACGAAATCCGGTATGTTGTGACCATTCAAATGAAACCTCTTTGGCAGTTCTTTTGCATGGTACCATTTGTTTTACAATATTTTACATAGTGAAATTTGGGATTTTTCCTAATTTTTATATTTGCCACTCTTGGAAATAGAAGGGTTTATTCGGTAATGTTGATCGAGTTGCTTTGAATGCTGTCAGCTTTTCTTCTATCCATCTCGGCAAAGTGCTCTTTTCAGGGCCTTGCGGTATTTAGGCAACCTCCACGCGAACACAAACGGATCCAGAAGGAACTTCAAGTACAGCGTGTTCTCGGCAACAATGCGAACGTAAAACAGTGTTTGGCTTTTCTTCGCGGTTTCCCCAGCGTACAGATACACATACCACAAGATGGCACTTGGCTGTGAACACACCAGCAGAATCACAATCAGGAGAAGATTGAGGCGCACGAAATTTCTCTCTACCGCTGGGCGTTTTCTCTGCCTTTGTTCTCGGGGACTTGAATCTTGCCTATCCTCAGATAGCTGCACGCTCAGTGTATTTGTAGTGCTCAACGTTGCGGAGCGCTCCGCCATCTGTGTACGAAAAGCTTTCTGAAGGAGTAAATAGATGATTATGGTGATCAGCAGCGAAAACGTCGAGTGGAGGTGTAGATCGATCTTTTCTAAGATCTCTTTGGGGACGCCCATGGTTCTTGACATTTCAAACAGAGTAGCGTATAACAGGATAATCACTACGCACGCTATAGTCTTCCTGACGCTAATTAGACGCATGAACTTTAGCGGAAACGCAACGGCGATGTACTGCGTGATGGTGAACGCCATGACGATGAAGAAAGACGCGTTTGTAGTGATAGCCACGACTATGCCCGCCGTATGAAACATCTTGGTGCAGCGGGCTTGCTTAGGGTGATTGCTATACAGCATGAAATAACACGCTGTCACCATCGGTTCGGGAACCAGACCGGCGGCCAAATCAGTGATCGCTAAACCGACGAGAAAGCAAGCGGTAGGAGTGCGGAAGGTTTTTAAACGGGTCCTTGTATATCGCCACCAGGAGAAGGCTATTAGCAAGCACTGTTAACGGGCAAATCACCGCTAGAAATGTCCCGGAGATGAAGAAAGCGGTTCCGAGATTTGCCTGTCCTGTATCAGTTGAATTAGTTGTTGCGTTCATCCTTATTTTGGTATTCACTGTACAGTTCGATATTTTATTATAGCACTGCGATTAGGCACTTTCAATGGTCTTTATGTTAAGTTCACACCCGGAACAACAGATTTCTCTTGTTACTTCAGACCTCAATCCTGTACTTTTTAGCTATTCACCGTTTTGTGCTACGTGTGTATCCGGTTGATGTGAGCTGGCCGTTTGTGTATGCGACGCAGAATAGTGTCTCGTTAATTTTAATAATCTGCGATCTTTATCTCACCACCACCAACTGATTTTAGTTTCTGTTACTTTGGATTTCACTTCTTTGCTGCTCCATAATTCAGTCACAATGATACATGCGTTTAAATCATGCCGTTTCTCTGTGCTTTAGAAGCCAGTGTCTTGTTCAACAAAGCAATGTCAAGCAAGCGCTCTCGGGCTCTATGGAACTCCGCAGAGCTTGGTAATAAAATGAACAATTAGCGTTAGCTACGCCCTCAAATACAGCCCTTAGAATGCTCAAAGAAACTCGATGACTGTCGCATTATATATCATTCAATCCACCAAACGCGTTTCTTAGCTACTGCTTGTGTCCTCACTGGCTCGTGTTTTGTTTGATAATGTCAATTCTTGTCTTGCTTTACTGTTATTTGTTCTTGGGCAAGTCCAGCCTTCTTTTATTTCTTGTTTAGCTTCGCGTTTCTAGTTGAATTTCTCATTTCATCTCTTTGTCGATTGTTATTACCCGTGTATAGTTGTAGGGGGTCCTGTTTTGTTGAATGCCTACACCTGTTATGACATTTGCATGGTTTACAATTGTCGTGTTTTGTGCTATTTGCATTGCGGTGCGTAAAGCAATCTTTTATTCTAGCCCAATAATGAAAAAGCCGCCCAAATTGAAAAACGAGTTTACCAACACAAAGTCATTTGAATGATCACACTTAAGAAGCGCATTAATTTATTGTAAAGATGAATTTGTATCTTAACGCAAAAAAAAAAAACGAGGTAATACAAAAATTAAGATTTCATTCAGAGACTCTTAAAGCAAGAATCGCGAAGTACGGCACAATAAACTGAACCACAGTAAAATACTGCTCAGTAGTTTTCAATGGAATGATCACACTTAAGAATTTCATTCACAGACTTAAAAGTTAGAACCACATTGTACAGCATAATAACCAGTACGCAGGAAAGTACTGCTCAGTAGCTTTCAGTTTTTCATCCACAGATTCATTGGTTAGCAACGCATTTAATTTTTCAAGATTTCACACTAAGAATGGGAGGGTTAGATTTAGCAAAAGAAGACGAAATACGAGTCATTCCTTCTCAATTTATTTTAACTGAATATTAAAGAGCTACACTTGTGCATCTTAAAAACAGGGTTTTCATTCGTTATCCATGTTAATCACCTTTGTTTCATCATTGTTCTCTGTGGTTTATTATCCTGTTTACGAAATTATTCTATTTAAAAAGATCTATTACCCTGAGGCCAAGTTTATTCTGTACGTCCATGTAGTACAATTTTAGCTTTTGAGTCTAGATGAAATCCTAAAGTGTGACTACTTTCCTGAGGTACTGTTTATTACGCTGTACAAGGTGGTTCTAACTTTTGAGTCTGAGGATGAAATCCTAAAGTGTGACCATTCAAATGAAAGATACTGAGCAGTACTTTCCTGTGGTACTGTTTATTATGCTGTACAAGCTGGTTCTACCTTTTGAGTCTGTGGATGAAATCCTAAAGTGTGACCATTCAAATGAAAGCTATTGAGCAGTACTTTCCTGTGGTACTGTTTATTATGTTGTACAAGGTGGTTCTAGCTTTCGAGTCTGTGGATGAAATCCTAAAGTGTGACCATTCAAATGAAAGCTATTGAGCAGTACTTTCCTGTGGTACTGTTTATTATGTTGTACAAGGTGGTTCTAACTTTTAAGTCTGTGGATGAAATCTTGAAGTGTGACCATTCAAATTAAAGCTACTGAGCAGTACTTTCAAGTGGTACTGTTTATTATGTTGTACAACGTGGTTCTAAATTTTGAGTCCGGTGGTTGAATCCTAAAGTGTGACCGTTCGAATGAAAGCTACTGAGCAGTACTCTCGTGTGGTGCTGTTCGTTTCGCGAAATATCGCGCAATTATTTCAGTTTTTATTTTAATATCTTCGAGCTTGGCCGTTTTCGGGATAAAAAGGTTTTCAATAGCATGACTTACTTTGCGTTTTAAATTCTCTCTTCTGGACGACGGACAGTTTCAGCTAATAAAACCGACCAATTCGAAGTGCTCTGTAGATTTTCCTATTTATCGTCTACCGTGGAAACCGTCATTCATTCATGCATTATGAATGATATACTAATTTCAAGTTTTGCTGCAAAAAAATTCCATTTTTAATTGTTAAGTAGGAGCTAATTTTTAGCCATTTTTTTATTAAGGAACTAGTTAAGCATTTAGAAAAACGTCTTTCTTTAGTTTTATTCTCTACATTTTAGATTTCTTTAACGCAGGAAGATTGTGTGTGACGCGGATACTTTAAACGTAAATACGATGTTTTAACAGCCGATTGTTAAGCTTTAAATTTCAGTTAGAGTTGTTGAATTTTTAAAATCACTAGTTTCAGTTAGAATCGAATGTTTAAACCACTACTGAATGTAGATCTAACTTTTTAGTGTATGGATGAAATCCTAAAGTGTGACCATTCGAATGAAAGCTAATGAGCAGTATTTTCCTGTGGTACTGTTTATTACGCTGTACAAGGTGGTTTTAAGCGTTTAAAACAGCCGGAATAAAATCCTAAGGTGTGATTGTCCAAGTCAAAGCAGCTACGGAGCTGTACTTTCACGTTCTACCATTTGTTGTTCGATATTTTGCAAAATACAGTTTGGAAATATTTTAACCATTATGAATTAGGAACGTAATTGGGAAGGATAGGGTTAAAAAAGATATTGATACAAATTATTTGTTAACCTAGCCAATAAAAAATAAACCTATTTGAGCTTAGCTTTGTTGCCAGGATGTTTTTTGGTCATTTTAGAATAGTTTTATTGTCACCAAATGAAAGATGACAATTATCCGCTTTCTCGCAAATCTCACAAACCTTGTTTGTTCAGCTCTGCTCTTGTTTCAAAATTGGGCAAAATATTGTGCTAGTATATCGCTTTTTTCGCACCGACCATACAAATATATATCCCTTAGTAACGTAAACGGTTTTGTAAAAATGGCTGATGACAGGCGAACTGTTTTCTTTGTCTTCACCGATGACGGCTTGCTTTACGGAATTGAAGTTCGTCGGTGGCGTTGTTTAATCTACAGAAATGTTTCTGTCAAGAAACTCCTTTACTGCTGTGTTCGATCGAAATTAAATCTTAATATTGATAATTTGCGGATGTGAAAATTTAAATTATGTGAAAATTGAAATTATTGCTTTGTCTTTTGTGCTACAGCTGTCTTGGGTGTCATCAATATTGATGGCTAACGCTACCTGGAGGTTTTAATAATAACTTTCTGAGATGTAATTTATGTTATTTAGGTATTGTTTAGAAGACTGTAGCAAAGAATCGATTAATTTTTTTTATTTTTTTACTTCCTTGGGTGCCAACGCAAAAATTTGTCATTTCCCCCAAAAGTATTTTTTAGGAAAGAAAATTGTTTCGTAGCTTTCATCAGGGGTTTCATCAACAGATCAAAAGTGAATGGTTGCGACTAATGGTTTTATCCAGACTCAAAAGTTAGAACCATCTTTGTGGAACGTAATAAACAGCACCACAGGCAAGTTCGTTCTCTGCTTGATAGCTTTGATTTGAATGGTCATGTGGAGTTCATCCACAGACTCAAAAGCGAACACTACCCACATCAGGAAAGTACTGCTCAGCATCTCTAAGATACTTTTTCTTCATAGACTTAATAAGTATCTACTCAGGATCTTATATTAACAGGGAAATCGTTTGTCATGTACTTTGGTCGTGACTTATTTCATTTTGTTTGAAAGACGGAGCTAAGCGCTTTGCAATATAAAACCACATAACGTATCACGAAAGAAGACAAATATTGTTGGAAATATTTTAATATTATCTTTTTCTTGATGAATATTAGCGGTATAGTTGATACAAAAATCAAAGCATTTGACAGGGCGATTTGCAATTAAGAAACAACCAGACTTTTCATGACAGAAGTCAAATATCGCTTGATATATTTTTGATGATATTATTTTTCTTTTGTTTAAAGTGTTGTGCTTTAGTTGATTCAAAGACGAATCTTGTGATGAGGCGCTTTTAAAATTAAAAACCACCAAGTGATTTTAGAAAGCAAACATTTCGTGTGATTTGAGCAATTTTCGTATGACCTTGGAATTATTACGCGTGTTCACTGCCAAAACAACAAGGAAATAAGCGATTTGATTGGTTAAGCGAACTGAGGCAAACGGGCGCGGCGTTTGGTTGGTTCAGCGAACACGCAAAGCAAGGCGAACGGATTGCGACCTAAAACCCTTTTTTAGCATTGTGATTGGTCAAGCGAACAAGCCTTTTCCCATATTAGGGATATTTCTAGCGTGAGAACGAGCAACGCTTGTTTCGTTCCTTTCAACTTCTAGCGGATGAAACTAATCTCGAACACTCTCAAGGAAACCGTTTCTCAAGGTCATACGAAAATCGCTCTATCACACAAGTGTCACTATATCGCATTATTTTAAAAGGTACAAGTTGCGCCGCGATTCGCTCCAGGCCTTACTGGGCTCGGAAAAATACTACGCAACTCGTAAAATATCCGCATGTATTATCTGTCAAACGATTAAATGAGGTGTAATCATTATTGGACTTTGCATTTTAGAGTCCGAAGACGCAGCAAAACGAGTGCAAATATGACACGTAACACACCCTTCTGATCGCGCGCTAGGAAAAACACGTTAAAAAAACTTGGTTCCGGGAGAAAATTACTGTCGTGTAATGAACAATTTATTCAGCGAAAAGTTGTGTAATACAGCTAGGTATTTTTACGAGTCAGTTTCAGTAAATGAAAACTGCCTCCGGCGTAAATATACCCAGCCTTTTCGCTGAATAACCTCTATGTATCAATTCCTTATTTCCTCTCACGTGTTTATTGACGTCGCCGGCGCACGTTTAAAGAACTGACGAGTTATACATGCATTTATCAGTTCTTTGTTTCCTCTTGCGTGTTTGTTTGCGTTGCCTGCTTCGCTCAAACTGAAACTTTTCAACCCCTTTCAGTGTAAATTTTAACCAATGGTATGGATCGCGAGGCTGTTTTGACAAATCGTATCCGTTCTTGTATTGGACATGGTTGAATGAATGAAAAAATGAATAACTTTATTTATGTGTCAAATCATCTAGCATATAGGAAACCCTACGCTAATTGGGGACATCTATGAGCTTTATTGTCATCTTCAGTATGCCTAAAAATTTAAGACAAGATGAGTGTAAGCAAGGGACGGCAAACTTAATTAACCTTTCATTTTTTTTTTTTTTTCAGTTGTTAGATGCCATGGAAACGGCTCAAAAGTGGTAAGAGAATTCAAGCATTCTTACCTGTACTACATCGTAGACAAAATTACTGAATAAAACCAAGAGCATGTGCATTAGTTTTTAACGATTTTTCCCCGTGGTCCATTGTAATCTGTTCTCACCGAGGCCCGCGCGAGCCCTCCGCGTGGGGGACCCCCCGCCCGGCGCGCGAACAAGCACCCTAATTTTCTATTCTACGGGCCCCTTGCTTTGGGCAACGATATGTGATATCTCTGACCAAAGAGATATAAATTGAGCTTTCCAGTTCACGGCGTATATTCACTCTTCATGAATCGCTTGAGGACTGAAGCATCGGTGAAAATTAATTACTATCCCGGTTTGAAGAGACATAAACTATAATAAAAGGAATTTCAGTCGAACAATAAATCCATTATTCAGTAGTTTAACAGATATTACGTGTGGATATGTTACTCTTTGCTCGCGTGTCGCGTGTCGCGTGTGCTTGTCTACGGGGCTCGAAAAAATACTACGCAACTCGAAGAATATCCGCGCGTATCATCTGTTAAACCATCGAATAAGGTTAATGTACTGACATCTTATTTTTGCTTCACATCTTGCAGGTTTGGAATGGCACATTCATGGGACAAAAAATATAGCATTCCTCACATCTACTGGGACACATTACCAAGAGCAAGCGCTAGTCAGATTCACCCTCATTTTCACGTGACCCTTGCACGTGATCATTATTACGGTGAGTACTGTTGTCACGTGCACACTGACCCGTTCACCAATACCGTTATGAAACAAATCGTACTCCACGGGCATACCCAACCTTTTTGCAAGGGAGTGGAGGTGGGGGAAGAGTTCCATCTCGTCCGAAATCAGTCACGCAAGACACTCACAGTTCAGTTACACGGAAGAGTCTAGATTCCATAGCTCAGAAGGAGGTCGGACACCTTATTGAGACGTAATTAACGGAGTAACTGGTTAGCTTTCAGTTGAGGTTGGGGTTAGCAGTTTATATAGTTAAATTTAGGCCTAAACAACCCCAGAAGCTAGGTGGTACTGTGGTACGGTAGGCTATGTAAGTCCAAGCCTAGTTGAGGTTCAATCCTGAGTGGGGATTTTAGATTTATTTTTTACACTTAAAAATTTATTGAAATTAAATTCTAAGTGTCGACATCACGTTATGTAAGTCTCAATAAGGTGTCCGACCTCCTTCTGAGCTATAGAAGGTAGACTCTACCTAGTTACACAGGCATTCAACACTCACGTGTATGTCACGTGTATGTCACGCTCGGGAAAGAATAATTACAACAACACAAATTAGCACCAACTCCCTGTTTCTTTTTCAGATTGAAATATTCTGCTCCTTTCTCGATTTTTTTTTGTAAGGATTCTGTCTCAATTCTCATTAATCTGCCGAGATAAAGGGGGTTTCCGAAGCCCCGGAACCCTCCCCTTGGTACGCCCAGTGCTGCTGAATAATCTCATTTGAATGGTCGAGGATTTCCTCCACTGACTTAAATGCTAGAACCACATTAGTTTATGTTGGTCTTGGCCATTTCGTTTAATATGTCTGTTTTTTTTTTAGCCAAATGGAATCATCTTCATGCCGCCGCCATGAAATACGCTGAAGATCACAACGGAGAGAACTATTTTTCAGCGCTTACAAAAGTTAGTAGAGTATGCCGCTTAACTGGTACACAGCAAGACATTTTGAGTTGAAGATAATTGTAATTACTGAAAGGCAAAGAGCGCCATACGAAAGTACTGCTCGGTAGCTTTCATTTTAAGAGTTACACTTAAGTATTTCATCCTCAGACTCGTTCGAATCGCTTTATGCAGCCGTATACCGAATTTATTTGTAACGGTGTATTTTTTTTGTCCTTTTGTGTAGATTCACAGTGTCTTAGGTCTTGCAGTACAGTATGGTAATGCCACCGTCTTGGCGTATTTGGTAAGGCAACTTCTGCTTTTTGTGTTGACATATTGTACTTGACATTATGTAAAAAAAGGAAAGAAAAAGAAAAAAATAGCGGCCCCTTTGAAAATTGGTTGAGTAGTTCGGACTCTGAACTTGAAACCCAGTGGTCCTGGGTTCAAAGTACCCGGTGGGGGGGGGGGGGGGGGGGGGGGTTACTCCGATATAAAAATGACGGGGATGCTCGTCGTACCTTTTAGGGGTTAAAATTTGTAGATCGGTACCTCTTAGGGTGCTGAAATCTAAAATGACCATGGTTAGAATTATCGCGGTAATTTTTAGGGTATAGAGTACCGAAGTGATGACGTCACAAAAACTACATTTGTGAAATTATGGGATTTGATTAGATATTCGGAAAGGGCATGACGAAAAATGCCCGCTTGCCAAAAATCAGCATCTTATTGCAATTTGGGGGTGAGATATTGGCACAGTTATGCTCTGATGACTCCATACAAACCTTTCTAATTTTTGCCTTGGTTCATTACGTAATGAACCAAGGCAAAAATTAGAAAGGTTTGTATGGAGTCATCAGAGCATAACGGCGCCAATATCTCACCCCCAAATTGCAATAAGATGCTGATTTTTGGCAAGCGGGCATTTTTCATCATGCCCTTTCCGAATATCTAATCAAATCCCATAATTTCACAAGTGTGACGTCACACTTCGGTACTCTATTGAGCTGAAAAAATATGACAGAATATGACATGTGTTGTATAAACTTGGAACCTCTTAGGGGTAAAAATATGTTTGAGCCACGCCTATCAAACGAGATTCTGGTACCTTTTAGGGTGTTTTTCGAAATTTTCCGACGAGCACCCCCGTCATTTTTATAGGAGAGCCCTCCCTCCTCCCGGGGCGTTCTGACCACTAACGGGAGTTGTTTCACTTAAGACCAGAGCTTAACTCAACTGACTTGTAAATAGCCGACTGGTTTGCTTCTTTGAGTTTCTGTTGGGATTCTTATGTTCAATTTGAAGTATTTGTTTCTAATGTTTAAATGCTCGTCCACTGGCACCTTGTGCTTCAGTATTTTTTAAAGGGGCAGTATCACGAGGTCGAAACTTGAAAACGTCGGCCCAGTTTTCAAGTTTGATTCCGCAAATTCAAAAAGGCCGTCGAGAAGTGGAGGTATTTGTTGAATCAAAAAATCCGTTTTGATAGCCGGAAGAAAGAAAAAATCACTTTTAACAGTGTTATGTCCAAAATTCCGGTGCAAGAATAGTGAACAAGTGCCGCGCGTGGAACCTCGTGATACTGCCCCTTTATAAGTTGAATATAGAGAGTGAGACTGGGGAGAGACGCTAAAAAAACATATACAGTACCATGTGGTTACCCGTTAAAAAAAAACAAAACAAAACAAACATATTTCTGTTATCAAATATATTCTCTCATAGGCGAAGCTGTGAAAAAAAATTGTTACAATTTATTTCTTCAGATGTTTTGCAGTCTATGGTTCGAACCGTACTCGGAAGAGCAGTAAACTTTTACGATTCCAGATGTGTCGCTTGTTCGAGGGCGGCGCTGCACATTTCCCTTTCGTAAACGGTCGATGCCATTTTAGCGACACTTAGAAAAATTTTCACAAATTTTAGAATTTTTTTTCTATCAGAAAAAAAAATGCAATTAATTACCTAGAATCGAACCCGGAACCTCTGCATGCTAACATCACTCCTTTACCACTAGACCACTGGGTTGATCCGGCAAACCCACGAAAAATTTAATTATAAAAGATGCTTTTCTTAATATATATCAATAACGGGTCACCCTAACCCTAAATCTTACCTAACCGCGAATCTAGCTTTGATCTAATAATCGCTTTACCTAGGTCCAATTTTATCTAATAATGATAGCCTATATTCGTCCCAATCCAGGCATAAACTAGGGAGAAATAGCATCGACCATTACAAAAGGCTTGGTTACTAATGAATGCTAATGATGGCATCGACCGTTAAAAATGGCATCGACCGTTTACGAAAGGGAAATCAGCGGCGGCGCTCTTTTTTCCCCCAATGTTTTTAGAAACAGTCGTACGGTACCATAACAAAGATAATACATATAACGTCTCTGACACTGGATTTTGGTACAATTATCAATTATCAGTAGGTCCATCGTAGAGATCGAGATGTTTCGATTGAACACCGCTTTCCGACTGCGGCGCTTATTTGAGGGTGGCGCTCTTTCGAGGGCGGCGCTCTTTTGAGTAACCATATTCCATTGACCATTAACATTTTATTTTTCAGACACCCACCGCGTCGCACGAAATTATGCTGATAAGTAAGAAGCCGTGTAAGGATCTCTTTCACCTTCTGTACGACTGTGTAACTGGTACGTTACTTGCACTATTGAAAGCTACAATAACGGAAAATATTGTTGACACATCGTCATTTTGAACCCCTTTTTCTTCTAGACAAGACCCGTTTCAGCCCCACCCCCTTATTCCCAACCCCCAATACCCCAGACAATGTTGTGTTTGATTTTCTCAGGCCTATCACTGCAATCTTTTAACATTGGATGGGGGAACGGGGGTAATGTGGCAGAGTGTAGTGAATGGAAAGAGATAGTGATAAATATGGTAAGAAAACCGCTTTTCGTATACAGTGTGTCAACTATTTTTGTCGCCTGTTGTAGACTATGGTTTGTCTGTTATTTCTCTCAGGGCTATTCGAAGGAGAGAAACACGCTTGTGCGCGCGAGAAGACCGGACGCCGCACGTCTTTTGGCGGCGGCCGATTTTCCCGCGCGCTCGCGTGTTTCAATCGCTCGACTATCACTGAGAGTATTCAGTATTATACAATAACTCAAGATAATGTGCGCGCTCTGATTGGTCAATAAGATAATTCCCCGCTCTGATTGGTCAATAAGATAATGTGCGCGCTCTGATTTGTCGATAGCTATTGACTGTTATACCGGTATAAACCAAATGAGACGATGAAATTCACAGTTGCAATAACTCTGTGGCGAAGGCCAGAGTACAAAGTTACCCCTAAATGGGTGGAAGATATTGCGGTAACGTGAGAAAAAGGTTTGCGTTCTTTGCTTGATTTATACGGCGTGCGCTTATGAAGTTGTATTTCAGAAAAAAGGTAAGAGCAGAAATCGAAGCTTAGCAAGGTAAAGTCTGCATGATCCTTGTTGCTCACAACTGCCGGAGATGAACCCGGTTTCTGTAGCATAAAACGACTGAGAGAACTACTACTCCCCCCCCCCCCCCCCCCACCCCCCCCCCCCCCCCCCCCCCCCCCCCCCCCCCCCCCCCCCCCCCCCCCCCCCCCCCCCCCCTGGATGGGATACTAATCCATCGCAAGGTCACCCCCCAGTATTATGTAGCCGGTATTCATTTGTACACCTGGGTGGAGAGAGACAACGTGAAGCAAAGTTTCTTGTCTAAGGAAACAAAACAACAGCAGAGACCAGGCCTTGGACCACCGACCCTCCACTACGCCACCGCGCCTCCACTACGCCACCGCGCTTCCACTACACAACCGCGCCTCCACTACGCCGCCGCGCCTCCACTACGCCACCGACCTCCACTACGCCACCGCGCCTCCACTACGCCACCGCGCCTGCGCAAACTTAGCATAGTCAGATAAAATTGTTTTTTTTTTAAATTGTATTTCGTCTGCAGCTTTCAGAGACGACATGGAACTGTACGCTCTCAGCGCAGGAATGGTGTTTCCAAAATTGGTAAGTGATAACTTTTCTATCCCGTCGGGAAGAAGAGAGACCCTTGGGACGAGGTTGGTTCTTCCTCCTCAAATACCAACATTTCCAAATTTATATTCGATCTGGAATCCTTGGGGCACAGTTTGTCGGTCGCAAGAGATTGTTAAGTGTCACTTTCGTATAACAGTCTATTTTTCTTTTAGAATGTAGTGACTTGAGCTAAAGTTGTCGATTTGTTGTTATTAATGGTTTGTTATTTTGAACTGTTTTTCAGAACCCGTCACCTGACGACAGTGATCTACCTACAATAATAAGACTAGTGTATCGAGGAGCAGCCGAGTCGTGAGTAGCACGGTTTATCTGTTCTTAAACATCTTATCACGCTTCCCTTTTGAGATAGTAGCCCTGTCGCCGTCATTCCGATAGAGCTGAACCTCCCGTAATCGACCAAAGCATAGCCAAGGTGTGAGAGGGGGCGGTGGAGATGTATTTACGGTCCCACGTTAAAGTGGTTTCCCTGTGCTGTCCCTGTCAAATCTGACAAAGCGATTGGAAGTAGAAAGTAATAGTGATTGGACTGAGTGGAGTACAATTCGGGGAAGTCGGGGAGTAATCGGGCGAGTAATTTCACGAAATTACGAGCACGATTACCCCTGAATTGTACGACATGAAGTTCAATTATTAATTAATCACATAAACAAAATTCGAGATATTTTCTAACATTTCGAAAGCAGGAGGAAAACAACAAAAGAGAACCCATTTAAGTGCAACTGATTGACGCGTCCGCAATGTAGGTATCCAATTACAAAAAGTTGTAATTGGATAGCTTTAATTAGACACCCACTTGGTCGCACGCCAATTAAGCGCTCGGCCGATTTGAAATTATTCGCCCGATTACTCCCTAAATTGTACTCCACTCAGTCCAATTACGATTACTTATTGGGGTTGTATTGTAACAGTAACGCACTATTTAATTTGCGTCTGTTGCGACATTGAAATCTGGGCTAGTGGTCGCTTAGCAGAGGTTTGAAACAATAAATACGCAAAAGTTAATTTGAGGAGAAAAGGCTACGTTTCTTGCAGTTTTTAGACATCGAAGTGATTGCAGTCTATTAACCCATTATTTTCTTTAAGGACGAGAGCTGACATTGATTCTCTTCAGTTGTTCGGAGTAAGTAAACGCAAGTCATTCATTGTCCTTAGTTTTTAACTCGTGAATACGTGAAGCGTTCAGCGAGTTACAGCAGTTAGAGACAAATATGCAAATTTTCACATCAAGATAGCTTCTTGAATGACGGCTAATTTCTATTATTTTCCCTTTCTTCTTCAGACTACAAATGTTAATGTTGATCCGTACGTCATAATCCGTAACATCAAGAAGACCGTCGAAAGACGAAAAGCACGTTCATGATTTGGGTTTTCAATCACTCGTGGGAAAATGGGAAGATCACGTGAACGGCGCTACGAACCTTGGACATATCCAGAATACAATGCGGACCTGGGAGAATCTGTGTGGTGCCATGCGCCCTCTGATTGGCCAATAATGTAACGAGGTTTTTTTACATTCAAGTAACGTAAGCCTTTTCCAGGCGTTCAGATTAAGGGGAGCTAACAAAATGCGGATGAAAGATAAAATTTCGAGTCTGATGGAGAGGAGAAGGCGCGTTTCTTCGCCTTTTTCCGCTGGCATTTTGTCATTCGCGCGGCTCACCATTGTTTGGACGTCTAAAACAGGCTGTGATCCGAGCCACTCTAGAATACGAATACGCGCCACAACGATTGCATATATGTAAGGGTTATCGGCCTGAAACGAGGGGATATCAGATTTATTCATAGAGGTGAATAAATCTGATATCCCCGAGTGAAAGGCCGATAAAATGCTTATTTTTCACACTGGTGAGGTTTTCTAAAAAACGCACTTTTGTTTAAGATGTCGGCAAAAGAGCTTGATGAAGTTTTGTAAAGAAACAAAGATATCATGGTAGTCTCTAGGGACTTGCATACATGTGCGTAAAAAATTGCGAAAACAACATTGTCATGGTATGAGTTGAATAGGTATTTAAAGTGTAGTTTGCCTCGTGTTGTAATTTGCATTATTTTTCACATTGGTGAGGTTTTTGTAGATAATGCACTTTTGTTTAAGATGTCGGCAAAACAGCTTGATGGAGTTTTGTAAAGAAACAAATATATGTAGTCTCTAGGGTCTTACATTACATACATGTGCGTGAAAAATTGCGAAAACAACATTGTCAGGTCTGAGTTCAATATGTAAGTAGTTTGCCTCGTGTTGTAATTTGCATTGTGGATTACGCTTGATCTAGTTGAGCTGATGTCGAAGTATGAGCGAATCGGACTCCGATGATGATTTTTCATCACCCAAAGCAGTTTTTCTGGTTCTATTCAGTCGTCTTGCAAAGATGAAAGTTTGTTGGATTTGCCAGCGGATAATTTGGATGGTTTAGATGTCGAGGAAACAGTGACAGAATTATTCGAAGAACTAAAGCGGAGTGAGTACACTAATGAAGTGGGTGAGACTAGCAAGAAGGTTGAAGTATCGCGACGTGGTATTGAAATAGTGACACAGGGAGAGGTTGAGGAAAGGAATTCAATAAAATGTTAGTGTTATTTGGTGCAATAATATTGTAGTGTATTTGATGTTTCGAGGGGAATAACTGGAGGGGAATAACTACAGGGGAATAACTGCAGGGGAATAACTACAGGGGAATAACTCAGCCCCGCACTCCCCTGTTACAATCAAAGCCGCCACCTGCTTTTCAGACAGTTGATAATTGTTAGGGGATATTAAATTTATTCACCTGAATAAAACAAAGAAAACCGAGCCATGTGAAAAATAAGTAACGTTATTACACTCTCTGAGCGCCCGCTAGGAAAAAACACATTTAAAATTTTAGACTTGGGGAAGGTTATTGTCTTATAATAAACAATTTATTTGGCGAAAAATTGTGTAATATGGCTGAGCATTTTTACTCGTCAGTTTTCATTTTTTCTCGCCTAGAGGCTCGAAGAAATAAACACGGACGCGTAAAAATTCTCAACCGTATTACCCTCGGAGCAAGGATGTCTGGGAATAAAACCCGGGCCACATTGGTGGGAGGCGAGCGCTCTCGCCACTGCGCCATCCCTGCCATCCCTGCTCCCCTAAGTTACTTCTATTGCAAGTTAATACAAAAAGAGACTATTTATTTGAAGAATTAGAGTCAACGGTTTTCACGTTCAAGTTATTTTATTGCATTTATCAAAAAAGGAAACGAATGTTTCATATTTGCTGTAATTGGGAAACTATTATTCAATTCATTGCAAAGTTATGTTTGTAAGCACTTTCCCCACTACCGTACTTAAAATGTTACTGAATACAATATTTGTTTATTGTTTTAGGGTGTACATCACGGGGGCCACTACTTTCGGGGGGAGGGGGGGATTTGTTACTTTTGGAGGGGTGGGGGGGGGGGGGGGGGGGGCTCTTACTATCGGAATTCTACGTCAGTCCACTAGAATCCCGATAATTCGAACCATAATTCCCATAATTCGAACCATATTGCGGACACAAACTGTTTAAGGTACTGAGGATTAATGGGACACTGTTCCCGACCGACTGACAGGTCGTGTTTTCATAAGTATGAGTACCGTATTTCCTCGAATAATAGCCGTCGCTCAATTAATCGCCCCTCTCGAATAATCGCCCCTTTCGTGGAAATATTTGAAATAATCGCTAATCGCTCCCTCGAGTAATCGCCCCCTATACCCCCCCCCCCCCCCCCCCCCCCCCCCCCCCCCCCCCCCCCCCCCCCCCCCCCCCCCCCCCCCCCCCCCCCCCCCCCCCCCCCCCCCCCCCCCCCCCCCCCCCCCCCCCCCCCCCCCCCCCCCCCCCCCCCCCCCCCCCCCCCCCCCCCCCCCCCCCCCCCCCCCCCCCCCCCCCCCCCCCCCCCCCCCCCCCCACCCCCACCCCATCCCCTCTTCTTTCGTTCAAATCCTCCCAGTCAAGTTGAAAATTCTCTTCTTGTTTTGGAAACAATCGTTACAATTACAGAAAAGTTACAAAAGCACAGGTTTCATGTAGTTTTTCTATAGTAACGTTTGCGTTTTGGACTCTTTCCTATATTTCTTGGAGCTCTCAAATTAGCACATCAGCGCGTTAGCACTTCCAGCGACCAATATTTGAAATAATCGCCACTTTTGGAGTTGAAAAATTAATAATCGCCCCCGGCTGTTATTTGAGGAAATACGTTAGGAGCTTACTTTAAGCTTGATTAATTGTCTTCAAATAGGAAGAAAAACTAGACAACAGTGGTGAAAGCAAAGAAATATAATCTTGAGTGAAAAAACGGCTAATAAAACTCAACGTTACACAAAGTGGCAAGTTTGATTTCTTGACTGCCTGTCACGAAATCAAATTTCATGAACTGTAATCCACTTCCATCCTTGTAATTCCCCTTTTTATTACCGGACTACATTGTCTGTTTTACTCTGTAGAATCTTCTAATCCAATTTAATTATATTCTCGGTGGCATGTGACAATATAACTTGGAAATTAGGCAAGTGAAACTTCGATATTTCAACGGCCGGACACTCCCCCTTGAACCCTATCACTCCCGAAAGCGGGTGTCAGTAAAACGCGGGGTCGGGGCCGGGATCGGGGTGGGATTAGGTCTAGGATTAGGTATGGGATTAGGCATAGTGTTAGGATTAGGTAAAGGGATTATATTTAATCCCATACCTAATCCTAGACCTAATTCCACCCCGACTCCCGGCCCCGACCCCGCGTTTTACTGACACCCCCGAAAGCGAAGAGACTAAAAATAAATAATAGTGGCTCTGGCCATGAGGACGAGGTTGGAGAAAAAGAAAAAACTTTATAGGTGTAAACAGGAGCCCATGATCCGGAGAGTGCAACTCCCATACCACGTTTTCGGCGTTTTCACAGACCGATCTATTTTTAGTTTAAATTTCCCGCGAGTTTGGATTCCTACCGGCCAATCACAACCGTTTGCGATGAGGTTTTGTATCCAACTGAGAAACGGAATGCAGAAGAGGGGATAGAATTGAGGTTCATGTACCTTGGACAGATAAAGAACGAAATCAGGTCTGGAATAGAACATCATTCTACTGATCTTTGATTCTAATTGCCGCATTACTTGCGCTGAGCGGAAACAGATATTAAGTTCCGGAAGAAAAGAAATCTTAAAAGAATCCAGTTTAGTATGTACTAAGACAGTGGATAGCGTTGTTGGCGCGCTTTGATTGGCTACTAAAACTCAGATAACAAGTGCTATTCACCTCCAAGCAATTTGCGCGTGAAAATTGTAATCGTTGACAAGAATAAATGAGTTAAAATTATCATTTTCGTGCTATATTATCTCACCGTTTTAGTACATACTAAAACAACTATTCACCTCAGTGTCGGTGGCCAGTGGTGGATATTCACCTCAGTGTCGGTGGCCAGTGGTGGATATTCACCTTAGTGTCGGTGGCCAGTGGTGGATATTTACCTCGTCGCTGAGTTCGCGACTCGAAAAATATCCACCAGTGGCACCACTTCGGCAAATAGTTGTTGCTGTGACAAGAATTAATTACAGTTGCTCGCTCTTTGTTTTGGGCTTCTAGTGTTTACGGAACGTTGTGTCAAATAGAACAATATTATAATGTATTTAAGTATTGCTAATTATTTCAATATGTACATAGAACAATAGTTAACTCGTCAATATGAGGTATAATCACATGGGAATCAAACCATGAAGAAAGAAAAAAATTTGGTTATGGTTTTTAGTATTCTTTTAAGAGAAATTACATTGTTCATCGGGTTAAATTTCCAGTTGAAGCTCGTTGTACTTTACCATTTCAATAAGGCAAGGTATACTGCAACATTTCCGTGCAACTTGGCACGCAACAATGTTGCGTTGCAAAGATTGTTTGTTGCGCGCATTACTACCTACGCCCGCAACAAAATTTCATGTTGCAAAAAGTAGAAGCGACGTCTACTTTCTGTAACATGAAAATTTGTTGCGCGTGTAGGTGATAATACGCGCAACATCAGGGCTGCAACCTGTTGCGCGCGTAGGTGATAATACGCGCAACATCAGGGCTGTAACCTGTTGCGCGCGTAGATGATAATACGCGCAACATCAGGGCTGCAACCTTTTGCGAAACAAGTTGCACGGTATTGTTGCCCGTATTACTTCTCCCATATTCGGAGTTGATTTTTTTGTAGCTTGATGAGGAGGAAGAGACCCTGAGGCTGGATTTCCATAGTCGCGTAATCGCGTTCGAAGAACGCAATTCTAATTTCGTGTTGGTTGACCAGTGCCTTGCATGCAGTAACATTTGAGATTTTTTGGTGTACGGTCTTGCAAATAGCCGCCCCTATTGCTTTTTTCAGGGGCTCATTTCTGCCGGAAACTCCTTCGAACGCGTCTCCATAATCACAGATTACTGCTTGTTTTTACGTGCGTAAATATGATAAGAGACGATGTATGAACAGCTTGCGTAAAAGTTTACGCGAGCTGTTCTCTAGCTTAAAGAAGATCTATATGCCGTAATCCTGCATTTAGAATAAGCACTCAAGCTTTGAATATTGTCATAACTTGTGGTTAGAGTACAATAAACTTGTCAATCGTCTTTGGAGGACACGTACTACATTTAACTAGTTTCTTTAACTGACCCCTCAATGGAGGTCAGGAGCCCATTAATGATGGGCTCCTGTGGAAGTTCAAATGTTCGTTTGGGATGCTTAAACACTAACCCCGTACTCAGAACAGAAATAGAGGTGATAATTACAAAGATTATACGAGCGTTTTGCCGGCCGAGACCAGGAGAAGTGTCCCCTTAATAGAGGTGATAATTACAAAGATTATACGAGCGTTTTGCCGGCCGAGACCAGGAGAAGTGTCCCCTTAATAGAGGTGATAATTACAAAGATTATACGAGCGTTTTGCCGGCCGAGACCAGGAGAAGTGTCCCCTTAATAGAGGTGATAATTACAAAGATTATACGAGCGTTTTGCCGGCCGAGACCAGGAGAAGTGTCCCCTTAATAGAGGTGATAATTACAAAGATTATACGAGCGTTTTGCCGGCCGAGACCAGGAGAAGTGTCCCCTTAATAGAGGTGATAATTACAAAGATTATACGAGCGTTTTGCCGGCCGAGACCAGGAGAAGTGTCCCCTTTATAGAGGTGATAATTACAAAGATTATACGAGCGTTTTGCCGGCCGAGACCAGGAGAAGTGTCCCCTTAATAGAGGTGATAATTACAAAGATCATATGAGCGTTTTGCCAGCCGGGACCGTGATAAGTGTTTTCTTATTGGAGGTATCCCAAAGTAGACATATCAATGTATTCTTTCTGAGTTGTCTTATAACGGTTTAAGCATATTGGCTTTATATAATCAAAAAACAAAATTATCACTTTGGCCAATCAAAACACGCAGACACTCCAATGAATCAATCAGTACTCGAAGCAAATGCATTTAACCACAGGCTCGGTGAAGGAATGCGCGTGCCACGTGGCACCTGTAGAAAATCGATACGTTTCGAAAGTTTAAGGCAGGGGTTTACCTGAATGCCGTTTTTCCGCATTTTCCCTTCTTTAAACCTCTTAAAATTTCATTCAAATTCAGGTAAAACCCCGCCTTAATAAAATGTATTGTAGTTTGTCCCACAATGAAGCCACTTGATGTAGATCGCGACGTTTCGACTGCTTATTGCTATATTCTTAATCAAGCGATGAGGTCGACCGAATAGACATTCGGCTAACGCATTGTTTTACCCAATTCAAACCTTTTGGGATTAGAACTCTTTGTTCGTCATATTTCCATATCAATGAAGCATTGACATGGAAATTATATGGAAATACTGTGAACAAAGGATCCTATTCCCAGAAGGTTTGAATTGGGTACAACAACACGTTAGCCGAATTTGTCTATGCGCGTCACCATTAGTTTCACTGTGGTCGGTTGTGATTGGTGGAACTCAATCCTCATTATTCCGGTGAGAAGCTGTTCCCTCTGCGGTCCGCTGGTATCCACGCTTCAGGCATTTCGATTCCGTTATCCCTGTTGATGTCGTTGCGGTGAACTCTTATGCGGACAGCCTCTTTTCAATACGCGTGTAGCAGTGTGGGTCTCGATCAATAAACTTTACCTGTTCCACAGCGGATAATAATGACCGGTCTAAAACGGTTGAAGTCTGAGTACGAGCGAGTCGAATATCCCTGTTGTGCGAGTATCGATATTTTTTAAGCAGACCCCAATATCGATAGTATCGAAAACTTAGTATCGATACCAACCCACCCTCCCGAGAATGCTGTTCAACTTGAACGCGACCAAAATACTTTCTCTCTTCCCACTTGTATTCTAAGCAGCTTTGCGATGCACCGCCTCAAATCAGCATTACGCCAGCAGTATATCAATGGATTCAGCGACGAATTGCAGAAAACCATACAGTCTGTGACTGGAAAAACGTAATAATGAAACACCTTGGCTGGAAAGAACTTGACCGCTACCAGCGATATAAGCAGAGGGGAATAACAGGTTAAAACCGATCCAACGATATAAGCTGTAGTCTTGGTAACTTTGCTTTCTCTCGCCATTGCACTGGTGTGTTGAGGCAGGCAGTGTATTTGAGAATGATGGCGTCGAGCGAGCCTGTAAATACGAACGTAGACGAATATGATGATAGCGACGAATATGATAATGAAACACGTAGCGGTCGCATAGTATTTTTCTGTGGTAAGGCCAAGGAATCGAGATATCACAAATAGCGTCCACGAAGCGACGAAGAAACCGGTGAATAAAATCAGGCGTGAGATGGTTATGATTTGGTTGTATTTGAATGTGAAAAACAAAGCAAAGTACCTTTCGCACGCAATAAAGCAAAGTATAAGGAACGATGTTCCGATGGATAAATGCCACAGAACCCTGTAAGTCACCATCACCCAGCATATGTAACGATCTTGTAACTCTAACAAACGCCGGAGAAGATACATGGGCTGCACTGCGAAGCCGACAAAGAAGTCACTCATTGATAGTAGCAGTAAGAGTGTGTTCGAAGTGTTCAGTCTTAACTCGTTGTGTTTTAATATAGCTATACACACCAAACCGTTAGCTACCAATGCAACTAAAAGAAGCATTCCATTCCAAACCGTGACTGCTACTGACATTGCTATTAAAGCTGTAGTTTTCTTCATTTCATGGTACGTTAGGAACAAACATTGTAGATCACGAGTTTCATTTAGCATGGTTGTCTTTCTCGTCAAGGCGAAGTCCAGCTATATTCGCCAAATTCCTCTTATAATTGTTGTTACCTTTCCAATATTCTGGGGCCGTAAAAGCCTGCTATTCATAAGTCTTCAAAAATGCTACTATATATCACAGATTTGTGGTCATTTTATAAATCTGTGAACAGAATGTAGGTAAATGCGTGTCTTTTTAACCCAGCATTTAAAACAAACTGTTTTTCATAAGAAAATTGTAGAACCGTAGCCAAGGTTAATCATAATGAATAAATATAAGAACGTTCTAGATGTCTAAAATGTTTTAAAAACCCGCGAGCTTTCGGCTGCCTGTATTGCAGTCTTGAAGGGTGAAAGAGAAGGGTTATCCTTTTTTCATGTCACCGAATACAAATTATTATTGCAGAATTCAATTGAAATCTCATCACATTGACGTCTCTCTTTCCTTTCTTGAACCAAGTTCTCAAGCTGTGTACACATAATTTTTCCGGAATTGAAGAGCAGTACGTTTAAAAATGAGGTTCAATATTCTATACACAAAAGACCCACCTAAAAGCAGTGCAATTAGGTTTTACCAAAAGGGACCATTAGCGCATCTGTTTGGGAAAATGGCTTACTGTAATTTGCGAAACGAAACGAAACGAAATATAGAAAATGCAGATTTAAGCAGTAAATAAAAATAACTTTTTCCTTCGTTAAATGTCCGAGAAGAATTTCGCACTGAATACAGATCTGTATTTTGCGAAACGACCCCATGTCGTGCTTTCCGAGAACTTTCGTTTTAAAAATGAAACTAATGCATCCTTTGGTAAACAAAAACTGTGCTATTTTCCAGAGGATAGTCATCTCTTTCGTTACAGTGCACCATTTCGCAAATTACAAATCTACACATCTGTATTTTGCCAAACGACCCCACGTCGTGCTTCCCGAGCTCTTTCGTTTTAAAAATGGAGTTAATGCGTCCTTTGGTAAACAAAAACTGTGCTATTTTCCAGAGGATAGTCATCTCCTTCGTTACAGTGTCCGCCATTTCGCAAATTACAGATCTGCGAAAAAGAGTTTTGCGAAACGACTTTATTAGGACCACCCATCCCCACCCGGGCGGGATATGGTTCATCTGCTGTGTATACACTGCACGGTAACAACATACTTTTAAAAGTTACTTCCCTATTTTAATGTTTATTGTTCTAGATGGGGTTGAGCACAGTTTTTTTGTTTACCAAAGGATGAGTTAATTCCATTTTTAAAACGAAATAGCTCGGAAAGCTCGACGTGGGGTCGTCTTTTCGCAAAATACAGATTTGCAGATCTGTAATTTGCGAAATGGCGCACTGTAACGAAGGAGATGACCATCCTCTTTAAAATAGCACAGTTTTTGTTTACCAAAGGACGCATTAATTTCATTGTTAAAACGAAAGAGCTCGGAAATCACGACGTGGGGTCGTTTCACAAAATTCTTCTCGGACATTTAACGAAGGAAAATGTAAAAGGTGGCTATCCTGCGTTTTAATTTTTATTTACTGGTTAAATCTGTATTTTCTATACTATATTTCGTTTCGTTTCGTTTTCTCAAATTACAGAAAGCCGGGAAAAATCACTTTCGCGATGTGCTTTAGAAAAAAACCGCAATGATTCGCTTGTAATTAGCTGAAAACCGTGCTAAAGCCAGGAGACGAATTAGATGAAGTTGGGATTAACAAAATATACTAGCCAATCACGCGATTGGGTCGGATTGCGTTCGATTGGTTCGATTAGTTACGTCGGGCCATATGGATTTGTGGAGGAAATTTGGTATTTTGGAGAAGTGGTCGCTTACGAGAGGTGGACGTCGTACGTGAAGGTTCGACTGTATTTACCAACATACAATACAATACAATACAATACATTAGATTGTCTTGATTCTTAACTACTACCGTGACTATAAGAAATATATAGAGCCTGTTGAGGAGAATTTCTGTGTCACAAGGTTTCAACTTCCCTCTTTAAAACGTTTGATTGGTTTTCTCGAGAAAGAGAAAGAGGGACTGAAAATCAATAATACAGTGGAACCTCGGGACACCCTCGGGACCAGGAGAAGTGTCCCCTTAATGGTGATTTTGCTGGTTTTGTAAATAATTAACCACCTGAACAAAAATGCCAAATTTCTTAAAGTGTCTATAACCCCAGAAAGTTTTTTCATCAGAATAAATCTTTGTATTGAACTGAGTAAAATGCCGCAAAAATTTTTGCTTTTGCTTAAATCCCCGATTTTTTATGGCCCGTCAAAGTTAGACTTGTTTTCCACACGGCCGGCACTGGCGGGCACTGGGACTAGTGCACCGGCGGGCACCGGCGGGCACTGGGACTAGTGACGTCATTCCAGGATATTGTCAACACAGCTACAGCCGATCCGGTCCGATCGTTGATTTCAGCCGTGTATTTGTTTTGTACCTGCGAAGAAAAAACCTTTATTGACCTTCATTTAGTTTAATAGTTACGTTTAGTGGATAATGGACTCGGAGCAATGAAGGCTCGGAGACCGCAAATTACGAATTGGTGTTCCATATAGAACTTACAAAGAGAACACGTCATCAATATATCTTGTATTCTACCATAGGTGTTGCGAGGGGTCTATAGTTTTCTATATCATCAAGTTGGATCTTACCGTCTGTGATTTTCTCTTCAGTGTTTGTTCATAATGACCGTAGTAGCGCCTTTGTCTGCCTTCTAATATTTATTTCAGAGTTATTTTTCAGCTCCTCAATCGCTTTGCGTTCGTTGTATGGCAGGTTGTTCTTAGGCTTGGTAATCTCCATTTCAGCGAGTTGTAATTTCACCTCTTCTAGGTAGCTTTCTATTGCAACTGATGGTTGAACTGGCAGATTCTAGTTTGATCTAACATGAAAGGGGTGTTGTGTTTTATCTTCACTATGATAAATGTATATGAAGACGCGTACGCATTCGTCTTGCGAATTGATTAAAATTTTGCATCAGTTGATGCTTTTGTGGTTTTCTCTTGTCACGGTGTAGGAATAAACTTAAGCCCTTTTGAAAGTAAGTTGATTTGTTTAGTTGTGAGTTTTATAGCGGAAAGGTTCTTTATAATGTGTCGTTTGTTTGACTCATTAGTTTTAATCTGTCGCTTCTGGCGCGCTATATTTTTGCGCGTATTGTGTTTCTTGTTTCGTATTTTCCGTTTCTCTGTATTGTTTTTCCTCTTAATTTGATCTGTACACTCAGATAATAGACAAGGATAGGATGCACTTCATTTATTCTTATTTGCTTTCTCGAAAGTTTCCAACATAAAATCTATTTGTGCTTGAATGTTGTGGGCTGACATTTGTACATTCCGTGATACATTATCAGTGCTAGCTGTCACATTCTTTTGTTTGATCTTAGCTCGGTCTCCATTTACATCAGTATTTCTTGATGTACTAGGTTCACTAGATTCAAGACTGAAACATGATTTTCGCTCAAGTTCTCTTAGTTTCACTTTGTTACGCTTCGGTAGTAGAATGTTTTTAATGCTCCGAGCAGTTTACGCTCTGCTTCTTTTCTGATCCTGTTAATGTCAGTCTTGAATTCTGGATCAGTCGGGCCTGATCTTTGCCCTCACATCGTATCGAAGTGTTTTTGGGCAAGAGTTATTCTCTCTGTGTGTCTCTAGTTTGCCGATCGATATCTCCGATGCCTTTATCCAGCTGTCTATCGACATTTCCTATTCCAGAGTGGTTTTCTCGCAAGAGCGTGGACGCTTTCTAGCTCTTTTGCTGTCGCCGTTGTTTCATTCACTGCTGTGATGTTGTTTTCTATCCTGCGTTTCACGGTAGCGTTTACGGCTTTCTCTGTGCGGTGGTTGAGCATTGCTGATTGTTTCTTCCTCAGAACTTGGATAATCTGGGAGCGGTGCATTCAATCCTTCGTCTTTCATCTCGGTGTTATTTAATTTGTTTGGCTATTCTGTGGCGATTGGTTTGGCACGAGGTGACCATAATGCTGTCGAGTATCTGACATCTCCACAGAAAATCTTTAGTAGAAAATCTCAAGCAAGACTGCAGTTTCGGTTCTACTTTCTACAGTTTCGGTTAAACTCTCCTTTGTTAATTCAGAAAACCGGACAGTGAAGTTCTCATCTGTGAAGTGCTTCGAACACACCGACAAGTACTTGGTGGGCTCCCAATGTGTTCGCTTCAGTTTAACAAAATCGACCCACTTTCTTCTTATTATTCGTTTCTTCGCCTCTTCTTTACCATAAAAAGGTATTGGATGGAGAGCAATGCCTTCTTTTTCGTTTGAAGGGTTGCTACAGCCAAATACTACACGACTCTCAGGCATTTTTGTGTTCCTGACCGCAGCGAGACTGTCTTCGATGATCGAGAGCGAAAGATATCCTGGAATGACGTCACATATTGTGCTAGACCCAGACCTTTTCGAATGATTCTGCGACTCGGTCATGATTTTTATTTTTGTGATTTTTGCAGACTTTGAAAATTCGTCAAAAATCGAGGTTTTAAGTAAAAGCAAAAATTTTTGCGCCATTTTACTCAGTTCAATACAAAGATTCATTCTGGCGAAAAAACTTTCTGGGGTTATAGACACTTTAATTGGGATGCCGCCATTTATTTAAACAACTGATGATTCAAATTGCAACAGCAACCTTGGACGCATGGTAGTTTACTGTAATACCCTTCCATTAGTTAATTTTCAGCACAAAACACAATGTCAATGTCAAACAGCACTTGCATTAAAAAAAAAAAAGATTTATATACTGTAATCATGCATTTAGAATAAGAGCTCAGGCCGATATGACTGTGCGCATGCGTAAGGTACTGGCTAGGCCGCGGGGTAGGTGTTCGAGTGTGTCACTTGCTTTTTTCGTATTTTTGAATATTGCCATGACTTGTAGTTAGAGGACAATAAACTCTTGTCAATCTTCTTTGGTGGTCACGCGCTACAATTAACAGTCCGCCCTTAATGGAGGTTCAAATGTCCTTTGCGGGGACGCTCAAACACTGTCCCCGTCTCATTGGAAGAGGTGTACCTTTAATAAAGGTGATAATTAACTGTATTCTTCCTGCGTTGTCTTATAATGGTTCAAGTACATTGGCTTTATATAATCAAAAATCAAAACCCAATTTATCACTTTGGCCAATCAAAACATGCAGACAATCCAATGAATCAATCAGAACTCGAAGCAAATGCATTTCACCACAGGCTCGGTGAAGGAATGCGCGTGCCAAGTGGCACCTGTACAGAATCGATACGTATCGAAAGTATCGATATTTTGCGTGAGTATCGGTATTTTTCAAGCAGAGCCTAATATCGATATTATCGAATACTTAGTATCGATGCCGACCCACCCTCCCAAGAATGCTGTTCAACTCGAACGCGACCAAAATACTTTATCTCTCCCCACTTGTATTCCAATCATCTTTGCGATGCACCGCCTCAAATCAGTATTACGCCAGCAGTATATTAATGGATTCAGCGACGAATTGCAGAAAACCATACAGTCTGTGACTGGAAAAACGTAATAATGAAACACCTTGGCTGGAAAGAACTTGACTGCTACCAGCGATATGAGCAGAGGGGAATAACAGGTTAAAACCGATCCAACGATATAAGCTGTAGTCTCGGTAACTTTGCTTTCTCTCACCATTGCACTGGCGTGTTGAGGCAGGCAGTGTATTTGAGAATGATGGCGTCGAGCGAGCCTGTAAATACGAACGTAGACGAATATGATAATAGTGACGAATATGATAATGAAACACGTAGCGGTCGCATAGTATTTTCCTGTGGTAAGGCCAAGGAATCGAGATATCACAAATAGCGTCCACGAAGCGACGAAGAAACCGGTGAATAAAATCAGGCGTGAGATGGTTATGATTTGGTTGTATTTGAATGTGAAAAACAAAGCAATGTACCTTTCGCACGCAATAAAGCAAAGGATAAGAAACGATGCTCCGATGGATAAATGCCACAGAACTCTGTAAGTCACCATTACCCAGCATATGTAACGATCTTGTAACTCTAACAAACGCCGGAGAAGATACATAGGCTGCACTGCGAAGCCGACAAAGAAGTCACTCATTGATAGTAGCAGTAAGAGTGTGTTCGAAGTGTTCAATCTTAACTCGTTGTGTTTTAATATAGCTATACACACCAAACCGTTAGCTACCAATGCAACTAAAAGAAGCACTCCATTCCAAACCGTGACTGCTACTGACACTGCTATTAAAGCTGTAGTTTTCTTCACTTCATGGTACGTTAGGAACAAACATTGTAGATCGCGAGTTTCATTCAGCATGGTTGTCTTTCTCGTCAAGGCGAAGTCCAGCTATATTCACCAAATTCCTCTTACAATTATTGTTACCTTTCCAATGTTCTGGGGCCGAAAAAAGCCTGCTATTTATAAGTCTTCGAAAATGTTACTATATATCACAGATTTGTGGTCATCGTATAAATCTGTGAGCAGAATGTAGCTAAATGCCGGCGTGTTTTTTAAACCCAACAATGGACCCTCGCCTTGAAAGCAATAGAGGTGCGTGTAACCCTGGTCCAATGAAATTAGAGGTTGTTAAGAGCTGCGTGATATCTGAATTGTAAAACCGTAGCCTATAATAAATAAATAAATATAAGAACGTTTTAAAAAACGAACTTTCGGCTGCCTGTACTGCAATCTTTGGAGGGTAAAAGAGAATGGTTTTTCGTTTTTCCGTGTCACCGAATTCAAATTATTATTGCAGAATTCAATTGACATCTCAACAAATTGATGTTTCTCTTTTCTTTTTTGAACCAGGTCAGTTCTCAAGCTGTGTACACATAATTTTCCCAGAATTGAAGAGCAGTGCGTATAAAAATAAGATTCAATATTCCACTGTACACAAAAGACCCATCCGTAAACAGCAGTGTAATTAGATTTCACCCAAAAGGGACCATTAGCGCATCTGTTGGGGGAAAATGGCTTACTGTAATTTGCGAAACGAAACAAAATATAGAAAATATAGATTTAACCAGTAAATAAAACTTGAAACGCAGGATAGCCATCTTTACGTCTCAAGCTCAAGCTACGTACACATATTT